>OX030949.1:136893245-137406612 GCA_943735915.1 Pherbina coryleti
AATTTTTTATCGCTTTACAAATGAGACTGTAATAAAATCGATTATGACTTAGCATGATTTTTAAGCCATAAAATGAAAAGTTCAAGTCATGAAAAGTAAGTCGTAGAGGACACTGTCCCATCAAGGACAGATCCGAATATCATGAATTTCTTTTGCTTGTAATGTAGGATTTTTGAATACTTTAATGAAAATGTAGGGTGTTTTTTTGTTTTATTACGGTTTTATATGATTCCGGGCATGAGGCATCCACGGCTGTCTCAGATGTGGCGCATTCTGGAAGTCCAATATTCCACCACTCCAATTGATGCGCGCTATGGCGAATTGACTCGTTTGGGTCCTCCTCAATGATATGCCCTACAGCAGTAATTATTTCCTTGTATTATCATTAAGAGTTTGCGTGGAGCAAAACTATGGTTAATCCAATTAGTTCCTCTGATGGCCGATTATGTCTTACAATGGACGTAGACGTAGCGCACGGTAACATTTCCGAACTGAACCACGATTTTCGAAATAAATTTCCAAAATTTACAAGTGTTTTTCCAGCCTTAGTCTCTTTATTATAAAATGGCAAACCAACCTGAGTACAAATGATAGATTTGATAGATCTGACCACCCCACAGTGTCCAAATTTCCATACTGGGCGATCAAAATTCTGTTACTTTTGAACGGGTTGAGATATTTGCTTTTAAGTTTTTTTTTTAATGTGTTGGAAATCGATGCGGATATAGAAAGAAAGAAAGAATTTGCAAAATGCTGATGGTAGCTTTTTTTAAAAAAAAAAGAAAGAAAAAAACAAAAACAATCGGATATTGCTGCCTTTTAAACGAATTGAGATATTTCACTTCGATTTTTTTGGTTGGAAAAAAAAAACATATTTGCAAATATGCAAAGGAAGGCTTAACCCAAAAAAGCCTGGCCATGCATCATAATTAGATAAGATGCACCAATCGACACGAGTCCCTTTTTTTTTGAGCAACTGTCAAATTATGGGGTATCCAACGGGAACAAATCTTCCTGACGCTTAAATGCTGATGTAAAATCATATGTTTCTAATGCCAGTAATGCCTAAGGATGACTCCATTTCTGGGTAAGTCACATGCCGGTCTGCTTCTAAAAGTTCACGCACAGCATCGATGTTTTCTGTCACAAAAGTTGTTTTTGGTGACCTTCACGAAATTCGTCTTGGAAAGAAGGACGACCACGCTCGAACTCATTGACCCAGCGTTTAACAGTCGTTGGGTGTGGTGCTTCACAACTAAAAGTTCAACTAAGTTGATCGATGCATTCATTCTTTTCTTATCAATCTACATCGAAATTGTTAAAAATCCTCACTCGAAAATGTTCTCGTGTTAATTCAATTTTTTTTTTTTTTGCCAAAATATAATTTTCAAATCATTGTAAACAAAAAGTAGACGCACATACTCCAAAACGTTGTGAAAAATTTGAAGGATTCCATATGTAAGTGCTTTGGAAACATTCCTCATCGTATCTTTTGGGAACTTATGGGAAGTTTCAAATTGATATGTTTCCAAACCGCTTCTGAAGGAATAAATGTGGAAACGTTTGCTTGTTGTGAGGCAATTTCAATTTAAATTTATTTCGAATAATAAAATGTCGAATAATAAGACAGCCTCTTTTAGTTGGTTAGTACATTTTTAGTTGTTGTTTATTTGTTGTTGTATCCAAATTAATTTTTAAGACAATGAAGAAAAATGTTTCCCTTCAATGACATAGTGTGTTTACAAAAAAATATCTAGCGAAAGGAAATGATTCTTACATTTTACGGAATGTTTCCTGCTTATATCCGAGAATGTTTCTATTTCCCAGAGGGATGCTAGAAAATGTCAAATTTTCGAATGGAACTGTCAAAATTCATCTGGCAATACTTAGTGTTGCCGAGGAGCAAGACTTAAAAGATAGCCTACGTATAACTCGAATTGACTGAGGTTAAGGCGTAACACTTGCCTCAGATTCGAATTCACATGTAACTACGCATAGAGCATCCCACACATGTTTAATGTCATCTTAATTTCCACTAATCTTTCACCCAATTTCGAACTAAGGCAGTCTTGACTTAAAAGGTTTATACCTGAAGTCCTCGGTTCAAAGGAGAAAACAAAAAAATTCAAAATATAACCTAAAATATCTAAAACCGCGGACGTGATGAATCAATTCAATCGCAGATTATGATTCTTTGGAAGCGAACCTCAGTTGCCCAAATGCAAAACCATATAGACCTGTGCTATCAATTCTACTTTTTATATTTGTTTGCTCTCTCTGACTCGTGCCGCCTGCGTGTTAGTTAAAATTTTATTTTTAAAATGTTTGAAATGCACGATACAAAATATTTTACTGCAAAAACGAGCATGTTTCCTTTTTGCACCTTACTCAATGTTTTGTTTTTCACGCTGCAAGTCGAATGCCGAAATGTCATTTGTGTGCATGTGGAAATGCTAATTGAATGACAGCAGTTGATGAAAAAAATATTAAAAAAAAAAATTATACTAAACAACAACATATCACACTTTAGGTTGGCTACAACATGCGGCAAAATAAAAAATAAACAAATCAATTGTCAGGATTATGCCACAAAGCGTTGCATTATCCAACTAATGCAAATAACTACGTCAACATTATAAAACAGTCCTTGAATTGGAATTCGCCAAGGAGGCTTCAAACAAGGAAGCGGAAACCATTGTTTGTCGGGTGCAACCTGAATCTGTGGCAGCGCTTGGCTAGGTTATGCCTCTTTCCAAAATAGTAAGTAAGAGAACAAATATCAGTACATACCAAATTTCTATTGTTGTTGTTTCTGTCGAATCCACAGTGCATGCTGCATTGTTGCATGTTGTGTTTTGTTCGATACCGCGGTTGTTGTTGGCATTCCAACATGCAGCCCAGCATTATGTTTGTGGCATGTACTTGTACTCTACACAAACAGTGTTGCCATGAATAAAATTTCTTTTCAAATCTTTATTTTTGAACTCAGTTCTGTGGAGTCAGTTTGAAGTGTTAATATCAAATTTATTTAAATGGCAACAGAAATATAATGTTGTATTTTATATAAAGATCTTGGCCTGCATGCTTATAAGGGAAGTTGACACAATAATTGAAGTCTTAATACCATGATTTCTGAAAAAAATTATTCTGAGTGATGGAGGCTCATTTTCCTCTGCCTGGGTTTGTGAACAAAACTGTCGCATCTGGGGCTCCGATAACCCAAGAGATATAGTCGAACAACCTCTTCATCCACAACCAGTGAAACGTTGGTGTGGTTTTTGAAGTGGCGCACATACAAAAAATGTCAAAAAATAGAAGTAATCATCGTAAATCAATAAAATTAGGCACATGAGTTCAGTTTGACTGTATCAAGATAAAAACAAAAATTTTTTGATATCCACCTACAATCACGCCTACCTCCCATATCACATAAAGCTTAAAAACGCTATATTTTTTCTATGACTTATCCTTTGATGAAACCACATTGTCAGAAATCTTAAATTAAAGTGTTTAATAAAAAAAAAAAACATTTTTTCCGCCATGCCCATCTCCCCAAAACTTTTTCACTCCACTTGTTTTCCAAATTTTAAACTTTAAGGTGATAAAGCATCTAAAATGTTAAAATAAGATGTTCATGTTACTGTAAGATATTATTTTAAAATTATTTTGTAAGACAATGAAAAAAAAATTTAAAATAAAGCTGCCCGTTTCGCTATTATTTAAGAAAATTTTAATGAACCTTTTGCATTCTGCAACAAATGCAGAAATGCAACAATTATTGCATAAGCGATGATAGCAACTTTCAAAATTTACTTGAGTATACTTTTAGGGATAATGTTAAACCTGCTATCAATCTTCATATCCGTAGTTCATGTTGTAGCTTTTTATGCGTATAAACACGTGCTAATCTTTCAGAAAGATTTTCATCTTTTTTTATAGTTTTTTATAGTCGGGAAAAAATATAAAAATTCGTTTGTGCGCTTTAAATGGTCAATAAGACAGTGCCATATTGCTGGTACCATAATAAGCAAGATAAAGTATGTCACACTTTTGAACGAAGAGTTTGGCTTAACAAGCCAAGCCTGAAAGTATACTAAGGATAATTGCTAAAGGACTAAACCTTGAGACTGAGCAACTCTATATTTTTCTCAAAACGGTTTTAGTTATTGTCATATCTTGTGAAAAAAGCTCAAAAGAGCTCACTTTTATTATTTGAAACATTTACGTAAAAGATCAATATATACAGTCCGTTGAAAGATTTTTTGGCGCAACTTGGACGTGGACAACGTTTATTTTCAGTAAGACGGTTCCACATGCCATAAAGCTGGTGAAACTATAGCTCTATTGCGTGAAAAATTTCCTGAACGCGTAATTTTTCGAAATGGAAACTTTGATTGGCCGCCGAGATTGTGCGCCTTAGCACCCTTAGACCTTTTTTTTTATGTTGCATTACAGATAATGTCTATGCCAATGCTCCAGAAAATATTCAAACACTCAAACACAGTATTAGAGCTGTTATTCGCGAGATACCGTCGGTATTATGCAAAAATGTGATGAAAAATTTCATCAAAAGAATAAACATATGCAAGAACAGCCACGGTGGACATTTCGCAGACATTGTATTTAATTACTAACCGCAGAGTTTGTACTTCTATGGGTTAAAATAATATTATCAGCTCTTTTCACAAAATATTTAAATGTTTTTCACAAAATATTAATTTATTACCACTCCGTTACTTAGCAGCAGTCACTGTTTGTCTTTTTGATTTACATGATCTTGGTGTCAAATCACATGATCTTGGCGGCCAATTGACATCGCCACCACGTGATTTAACACGACCATTGAATTGGTCGCGCAAAAGAGCCATTGTTTCGTTAGCTGTGGGGCAAGTGGCACCGTCCTGTTGAAACCACATATCGTCCACATCCATATCTTCCAATTCGGACCATAAAAAGTTCGTTATCATCTCACGATAGCGAACACCATTCACAGAAACTGCCTTTGCCGCCGATTATGCCGCCCGCCCATAAACCGCACCAAACAGTCACTCTTTGTGGGTGCATTGGTTTTTCGGCAATCACTCTTGGATTATCATTCGCCCAAATGCGGAAATTCTGCTTATTGACGAATCCACTGGGGTCAAAATGTGCCTCATCACTGAAGACGATTTTCTTCGAAAATTGATCATCCACTGTTGCCATTTCTTGCCACCATTCTCACCATTGCTCGATTGTGTATCTTTCTATGGTTCAAATTGAGTTAGTCTGAAATTGAGAAATGTCAAATGAAATGCAGAAAAAAACTTGACGTTTAGGTGTGGTTCACATTCAACATCGAACCTTAAAATTTAACCACCCTCTATAAAAATCACGATAATGAGTTTTTATCACGAGTAACATTTAGCGATGAAACAAAACGTACCCTTTTTGGACCGGATTTTGGAAATAAAGTATGGAGAAAGAAGAGTGCGTAATTGGACCCAAAAAGTACATGCCCTCTGTTAAACATATAGGTGGTAACGTCTTGTTATGGGGTGTCTGAGTGTAAATGGAGTTGGCAACATCCAGTTCATAACTAACAGAAGTACACACATATTTTGAAGGACAATTTGGGAGCAAGTGCCAATCGCATTGACATCACACATTGTCATGATGCAGAATAAATTCACATATTCTGCGACTTTTATAATTCTCTCTGATGACAAACAAATGGTCGTGTACCATTCAGAATTGACCGTAAACAATGCCAAATTTCGAATGGAAACGTCAGATGGTAAGAGTTGCTACTAATTTTCGCCAAGACCAGAAATATAAATACGTACTTACTTATCTGGCGCTTACAACCGTAAGTCGGGTTTGGCCTCGTATAAGAAATTGCGCCAGCCATTTCTGTTTTGCGCTTGCTGGCGCCAGTTGGAAACACCAAGCGTGGTCAGGTTATCCATCACCTGATCCTTTCATCACCTCGAGCGAAGCTGCTCGATTTTAATACGCTTAACTATGTCGATGTCAGCGTACAGCTCATATAGCTCGTGGTTCCAACGAACTCGGTAATCGCCATTGACGCAGATTGGACCGAAGATTTTACGAAGGATCTTTCTCTCGAAGGCTCCCAAAGTCTTTTCTTCAGAACTGCTCAACGTTCAGGTTTGTGCTGCACATAAAATAACCGGCATGATTAGTGACTTATAGAGCGTGAGTTTTGTTCGTCGAGAGAGGACTCTGCTTCTCAATTGCCTACTCAGCCCAAAGTTGGCACCTGTTGGCAAGAGTTATCTTTCGCTTTATCTCAATACTGAAATCGTTGAAAGAGTTAATGCTGGATCCAAGGTAGACAAAGACCTTAACAACCTCGAAGAAGATGTTGTCAACAGTGTCGTAGTTTCCAAGACGTTGGGACTGTTTATTTGTTGACACTAGGTATTTCGTCTTATCTGCGTTCACAACAAGACCCATTCAACTCGACTCTTTCGCTAACCTGGAGAATGCTGCGCTGACTTCGCGCGTATTATGGCCAATGATATCGATATCATCAGCATACGCCAGCAGCATAATACTTTTGTAGAATATCGTGCCACTGCGTCTCAAATCAACAGCTCGGATGATCTTCTCCATCATTAGGTTGAAAAAGTCGCACGATAAGGAATCACCTTGTCTAAAACCTCGTTTGGTATCGAATGGAGGAGTGAGGTCCTTCCCGATTTTAACTGTGCTGCTGGTGTTGCTCAGTGTCATTCTGCAAAGGCGGATGAGCTTTGCAGGAATACCAAATTCAGACATGGTGGAATATAGATGATTCCTTATTGGACTGTCGAAGGCGGCTTTGTAATCGACAAAAAGATGGTGTGTGTCGATTTGTTTTTCTAGGGTCTTCTCCAAGATTTGTCGTAGCGTAAATATCTGGTCTATGGTGGATTTGCCAGGTCTGAAGCCACACTGATAAGGTCCAATCAGCTGGTTTACGATGGGCTTCAGTCTTTCACATAGTACGCTCGACAGAACCTTATATGCGATATTCAGAAGGCTTATCCCACGGTAGTTGGCGCAAATTGTGGGATCGCCTTTCTTGTGGATTGGACAGAGCACACTGAGGTTCCAATCGCTTGGAATGCATTCTTCCGACCATATTCTGCATAGAAGCTCATGAATGCATTTAAAAAGAGCTTCGCCTCCATTCTTGAAGAGCTCAGCAGGTAAGCCATCGGCTCCTGCGGCTTTGTTGTTTTTAAGCCGAGCTATAGCTTTCAAGACTTCACTATGGTCGGGCAGCGGAACTTCAACGCTGTCGTCCAAAATTGGGGATTCCGGAATATCATCTCTATTGGCGGGATTGTTGACGTCTTCGCCATTCAGAAGCCTAGAGAAGTGTTCCCTCCACATCATCAGTGTACTCTGGATATCTGTCACTAGATTCCCATTTTCATCCCTGCAGGAAGAGGCCCCGGTCTTGAAACCATCGGCCAGGCGTCTTATTTTTTAGAAACACTTTCGGACCTCATTCCTGTCACCATGCCTCTCAATTTTCTCGAACTCACACATTTCCGCTTCCCTTTTCTTTCGCCTGAAAATGCGTCTCTCTCCCTCGTCTTCTTTTTGTATTGCTCTTTAGCAGCACGCGTTACAACCGACTGCAGGGTTGCTTTATAGGCGGCGTCTTTTTCTGCAGTGGCGTCGCGACACTCTTGGTTGTGCCACTGGTTTCGGCGAGGGTGGTGATAGCCAATCACCTCTTCGGCAGCCGTACGCATAGAGTGGGAAATATGATTCCACTGCGCGCATATATCGTCGATCGGAGGAGTGCTTCTTGAAGCAGGAGTAAGAGTCCAGTAGCGAAGTCTTCGGCTGTTCGTTTTGATTGCAGCTTTTCTACGTCTAGTTTCTCTGTGCTGGATTGCGCGCATTCTTGGTTGCGCACAGGCGTGTACGGATCTTGGCTGCGACAAGATAATGATCCGAGTCTATATTGGCACCACGGATCGTGCGTACATCTAAAACACTGGAAGAGTGTCTTCCGTCAATCAAAACGTGATCAATTTGGTTGCGCGTCTTTTGATCAGGAGACAGCCAAGTGGCTTTATGAATATTGAGATGCTTGAATCTAGTGCTACTAACGACCATGTTTCGCGCTGCGGCAAAGTGAATCAGCCTCATTCCGTTATCGGAGGTATTTTCGTGGAGGATGAACTTTCCGACTGTTGGACCAAAGATATTTTCTTTTCCCACCTTGGCGTTGAAGTCACCAAGCACGATTTTTATGTCGTGGCGGGGGCTGTGCTCATAGGCCTCTTCAAGGCGCTCGTAGAAGCTGACTTTGGTCTCATCGTCCTTATCTTCTGTCGGAGCGTGCGCACAAATCAGGCTCATGTTGAAAAATCTTGCCTTGACACGGATTATGGCAAGTCGTTCGTTCATAGGTGTGAATCATGGCCGCTGTGGTAGATATCACAAGATGCTTGCCGTGAGCAACCCTGTCCCTTCCATCGCATTTCTTGGATTGCAGTGATATCAGCCTTGTATCTTTCTAAGATATATATCAGTTGGATAGAGGCACCATCCCAATTAAGGGTTCGGAAGTTCCAGGTGCATATCCGTAAATCATTGTCAGTTTTTCGTTTGCGGTAGTCGTCATCAGATTTGGGGATAATTTTTATCTTTTTCCTTAAACTTTTCATTGAAATTTGTTTTTACGTGGTGGGTTTCAAACCCAACGCACAACCCTTTAAGGGCAGGGAGCGCGCCGCTCAGATTAGCCGTCAAACTAACGGTTGCCAGTTTGCCGTTTCTAGAGGACACAACGCAGAGGTTTGAGTCGACTTGAGACGAGTTTGACATGGACGTTGCCATGTGAAGATCGCCCCCTTGACCCTCACGCGTTGCCTTGTGAGGATCGTCCTCCAGAAATATAAATAGCAACCCTTGTATTCGCACATAAATGATAGAGAACTGGACCTAATAGTGCGTCTAATGTGCATATTCTCAAGAGGTTTTACATGTAATCTTTTAAACTCTGATGTTTGCCATAGTCTACAGAAAGGTGACGGCCGATCAGAAAAATTAACTTCATTTGAAAAAAAACTTTGTGTTGTTTCAGATGGGGTTCGAACCTGGGCGTGCAATGGCATCGAGTAGGCCACACACTGCTTAACGCCCAGTTGACATAGGGATTCGAACCTCGGACGTGGTGGTTTATAACATTGACATCGAATGATCCCCGCACTGTAACGTATTCGGCCACGGCCGTCAAAAATTACTGATTTTGAAACAATGGCCTTTTTGAGACTGAAATTCAGGTAACGGAGACCAAGTCTGAGTATGGGTTCTTCTTTAATGATTGAAGTTATTGGGGAAAAAAAAACTTAAGTTAGTAATAACATTGGGAAAATTCGGGATAAATTTTAAACCCGCAGAAAATTTTTAAATTTATGCAATAGACTGGATGTTCATTTTGGAACAAAACATGGATATTCAACATATACCGGAACTTTTTTTCGGTTTTTCGATTTTAAAATGATCGCGTGAATAATAAATATCAAAATTGCCTAAAACATTCAGCCCAATTTTTTTGGGCTTACATTTTAACAAAAGCAATAAAACAAGCAAGCAAACAATAAAATAATAGAGTCTTCATCCTGACCTGATAACATCCCAAAAAACTGTCTTATTGAAAAAAGTTGTGGAAAAATAATTTGAAATTATATTATTTTCATCTTTAAAATGCTTGTATTTTGAAGACAAATTTGAAAAGTGGTCACAACTTAAGATTAAAATAGTCTTTGAAAACTACTGCCTTTATGTGATGTTTTCCTTAGAAAAGTCGTTTTTCAGACCATAATGCACTCGGTAACAGTTTAGTTAAAATGTTAATATTAATCTATATTTACTTAATCATACTGTCTAAAATATAGAACCATAATAAAATTCGCAATAAGATTAGAAACTTTTTTAAAACAGAAAATATTCTCAGATGCAATATTTTAAACAAATATCTCTATTATACCTCATTGCAATTGAACTCACTACTTCGTCAAGTCGCCACCTGTCGTTAAGATTATTTTATAGTCAAATAGTAAAGGGGCAACTCAACTTAGCGATAAGAAAAATGAAAAGCAAACAAGCTTAACAGGTGATAGCATTCAAACAAATTGAAGCTGATAAGTTAAAATTAATCCCCTCGGTTAAATAAAAAAAAAAGTTCTGGTATCGCTCCCTTGTGGAAACTGCCACCTCAATGATGCTTGAGCCACTACTTGCGCGTGGTGCAATATGAAGGCCATTGGATGGGTTAAGTAATGATTACTTTAATTAACCCTTGTGTGAACACTAACTTCGAACATCTTCAAACATATTTCATACATTTGAATGCAATTGTAGCATATAAATAAGAAAATCGAATAATTATAAGGCAATCAATTGATGTTAAAACTGATATAAGGATGTAAATTAAGGTGGATCGAAAAAGAAATAAAAAAAAATCTTTTTTTCGACACTCATATTCTTCGAGCTGGATTCAAATAGATCTTAATTCCAAAAGGATATCGAAATCGGTGTAACCGTCTGCCAGCGGTTTTGATTTGAAAAAAAATCACTTTTTCCTCAAAAATATACGGTTTTTTGCCGTAAGTTCTTATAAAGCTGAAATAACTACCCCTAAGTACGGTGCAAATGAATGGTATCTGGAGCCACAAAGTTATGAATAGGAAGTTTGTTAGGT
Source organism: Pherbina coryleti (assembly GCA_943735915.1). NCBI lineage: Eukaryota > Metazoa > Arthropoda > Insecta > Diptera > Sciomyzidae > Pherbina > Pherbina coryleti. Next base: position 136,903,957 of record OX030949.1, read on the forward strand.
TCGAGAATTTTTTTTGGTGCAAAAGTGTTCAGATTTCGGTCAAAATGTTGGGTATTTTTCCCAAAAAGAGCTTTACATTAGCCGTTCGCAGCTAGCATGAAACTTGCATGTAGGTCAACTTCTCAATCATTCTCTTACGATCAATCATTCTCGACCATTCTCATTCGATCAAAAACTCTTATCTATATAAGACGTGTTACACTAAAATTTGCAAATTTCCAGCGTTAGTTCTCTCGTAAATTGCTCGACCGTCGGTCGGTTTTTTTCAAGCTTTAGTTCGGTGTTATATAAACTTTATTTGCTATAAGTAAAAGTTTCTTCAAAGCAGTAGTGTTCAAAATGTCGTCACCGCAAGAGAAAGTGCGCGAAAACATAGTGCAAATTTATTTAAATAATAAAGGAATTTCCTACAAAGCTATCGCAAAACAATCTAATAGCACCTACGCAACCGTCCGAAGAACAATTAATCGACTTTTAAAAGAAAATAATGTGTCAAGAAAAAAAGGAACGGGCAAAAATAGAGGTGGAAGAGACATCGATTTGGAAAAGAAGGTGATGAGGAGTTTAAAAAGAAATCCTAACCTCTCTCTTCGCGATTTGGCAAAAAAATACAACATCAACCCCGTTAGAATTTTTAGAATTAAAAAATGACATAGTATGAAGTCTTACAAAAAATATGTCGTTCCTAGAAGAGAGCATAAACAACAAATAACAGCAGTTCAGCGAAGCCGAAAGTTATACAAGCACCTCTTGAACAATAAAAACGCGTGCATCATACTTGACGATGAAACATATATCAAAAAAGACTTTCGATCATTGCCTGGCAAGGAATATTTTTCTGCAATTGAAAGGTCCAAGGTTCCAGAAAAATTTAAAATAATAAATCGGGAAAAGTTCCCACAAAAATTTATGGTATGGCAGGCGATTTGTCAATGTGGCAAACGCAGTACGCCGTTTGTGACAACTGGATCAATAAATTCTGAAGTTTACCTGAACGAGTGTTTAAAGAAGAGGCTTTTACCACTAGTTAGGAAACACGTCACCGCCACAATATTTTGGCCTGACTTAGCTACATGCCATTATTCGTCAGTTGTACAAAATTGGTACCGAAGCCAAAAAATCAGTTTTATTGAAAAAAACATGAATCCACCAAACTGCCCACAGTTAAGGCCAATTGAAAGATATTGGGCAATAATTAAAATTAAATTGCGAAAATACCTTCGGCCAGCTAAAAGCATTGAAGACTTTAAAAAAAAGTACTTGCGGGCAACCCATATGATACCTAACTCAACTGTGCAAGCTCTGATGGGACCCATTAAATCTAAGATAAGATTATTCCAGCGCCAACCAGTAAACAATTGAAATTCCTGTATTTTTATTTTTTTTATACTGTAAATATATTAAACATGAATTAAAATTTTTATTTTCTTGAAATAAATGTGGAAAAAATAAAGTTTTGTGTTTTGCAAATTTAAGTGTAAAATGTTGTCAAATCTGTTTGTGACGAGTGTTTGAGAGTTCGGCTGGGTAAAAAAAAAAATCTGCCGATACCATTTTGTAGGGTACGTTCTCTAGATGGTTTTAAAAAAAAATTGTTTGAAAATGACAAGGGGGCGTGGCACCTCCCATACAACCCAAATCTATGGTAGCGAATAGCTCTGAAGTTATAGGTCGCATAGCATCGGAATTCGGTGTTCTACCTCAATTTACAAGAGCCGTTCCACAGGTAAAATTTTATGGGCGTTGAATGTGGGGCGTGGCACTTTTTCAGCAGACCAAATTTTCGGTATAACTTTCAAGCTATAAGTCACACATCAATGAAACTTGGTAGGAGCGTACTATTTAGTCGCGTCCTTCGACTAGCAAAATTCATCAAGTATAGGCCAAAGGGGTGTGGCACCGCCCATACAATTCAAATTTATGATATCGAATAGCTTTGGAACTAAATGCCGTATAATAATGAAATTCAGTATGGAGTTTCCACTTGGTGATATATTTATACTATAAAACTGGGATGGGCTTTGGAAAAGGGGGTGTGGCTACGCCCATACACTTAAAATTTTTGATATCAGATAGCTTTGGAACTAAACGTCGTTTAACAACGAAATTCAGTATGGAATTACTATTGGGTGATATTCTTCTACTAGAAAACTGAGACGTCATTGAACAAGGGGGTGTGGCTCCGCCCATACAAGCTAAATTTGCGATATCGACTAACTTTGGAATTATAAGTAGCATAGCCTCGAAATTTGGTTATCAATTTACACGAGTCGTTCCACTTAGAGATAGAGATAGAGTTAGAGATAGAGATAGAGATAGAGATAGAGATAGAGATAGAGATAGAGATAGAGGTAGAGATAGAGAAAGAGATAGAGATAGAGATAGAGATAGAGATAGAGATAGAGATAGAGATAGAGATAGAGATAGAGATAGAGATAGAGATAGAGATAGAGATAGAGATAGAGATAGAGATAGAGATAGAGATAGAGATAGAGATAGAGATAAAGATAGAGATAGAGATAGAGATAGAGATAGAGATAGAGATAGAGATAGAGATAGAGATAGAGATAGAGATAGAGATAGAGATAGAGATAGAGATAGAGGTAGAGATAGAGAAAGAGATAGAGATAGAGATAGAGATAGAGATAGAGATAGAGATAGAGATAGAGATAGAGATAGAGATAGAGATAGAGATAGAGATAGAGATAGAGATAGAGATAGAGATAGAGATAGAGATAGAGATAGAGATAAAGATAGAGATAGAGATAGAGATAGAGATAGAGATAGAGATAGAGATAGAGATAGAGATAGAGATAGAGATAGAGATAGAAATCATTTCCGCTACGACAGCAACGCGTCGGGTATCAGCTAGTAAATATATAAATAATAATAAAAATAAATAAACTGGCCATTTCAGCCCTTGAAATGACTTTGACCGAACTTCTTACGATCAAATTGTGTTGTGCGTGTAATTAAATGTTTTTACACAATTGATCGAGAACTGGACCTACTAGTTTTATGCCGACTCCGAACGGCTAATGTGCATGTTCTCAAGAAGCTTTACATGGCATTATTTACTCTCTGAGGTTTGCCATTGTCTGCAGAGAGGTAACGGCCGAACAGAAAAATTAATTCAGTTGAAAAAACTTTCTGTGTCAGATGGAATTTGAACCATGGTTCTCTGGCGTATGGGTCGCGCACTCTTCCCACTGCGCCATGGCAGCCACATTCAAAAACTCTTAATTGTCAGAATTACAGTTTATGATCCCTATCGGTTCAAAAAATGACAGGTACATTTGTATCCATGTATAGACATAAGGGTTAAACCCATAGTAGATAAGTATTAAACTACAATATTTAAAAAAATGCAACAATTCAACATGTGCCGCACAAAAAAAAAAAAAAAAAATCGATTGCATTCTATCAATTTAGTGATTATAGCGTCTAGCTTGTTGTGTTGAATATGTGGTCACAAAGTGCATTTCACACATGATCTTAGCAAACACCGACTGGATTGCACTTTTACTAAATTATTATCTAATCGCTTGAAAACGTGTAGTAATTGTTGCATAATGTTTACATTTTTAATTATTGTGATATACTTATTATGTTAAGTACCTAGTTAGAACAATTTGCCTACAAATAAACTGAAGTGCTTGCTCATGAAATGAGTAACCGTACGATAAAGACTTGCAAATTAGTGGAAGAATTGTATTTTCACTTTCATATGACATATATATATAATGCATTGACAAAGCAATGTACTTACTTATGCAAAGTGTGAAAACTGGATTTAATTAGAAATAACTCGTGTTGTAATACACGTATATATTTAGAGAAGCTATATTTAGAGACGAAAGGGAGAGTATACAAATGAGCACTTCATGCTACGATTTGCAATTTGTAAAAACATATTTTAAAAATTGCAAGGACGATCATCACAAGGGAATAACATTATCAATTTCGATATCGTCTCAAACCTCTCAGTGGTGTCCTTAAGAAACGGCGAACTGGCCGTTTAAACTTAGTTTGACGGCTAATCTAAGCAATGGGCTTCCTGACTTTGAAGCCCACCACTTAAACAAATATTTCAATGAAACAAACAACAGAATTCAAAAAAAGACGCCTGGCCAATTGTTTCAACACGTTCACTGTCCAAACATCTTCCTAAATGTTTCCTCACACGTTTTCATATAAGAAATTGTATGATACACATGACTTATGTACGTACATAAGTTCATACATGCGTTCAAACTTGCATGAGTCCCATGTACACAATGCTTCAATAATGACATAAATAAATTGTTATGACCATCCCTGCAAGATCAGTACTGGTAAATTATTTAGTTATTTAACTGATAATGCTAACAAAAATATTGGGTAGGCTATATGGACGAGTTTCTATTAGTTTCTTAAGGGCGATGGGAAAAAAACTACCCGAAACTCATGTACATGAATAATGCCATCCTTTTCTTACTCATGAATTGTCAAGTATACTTTCACTTATAGCTGTCTCACCTACTCATGTTAATACTACCGATAAGTTAACCGAGTATTTAACTAATACACCTGATGTAAATACGAGGTAGGCTTGCCCTTACATTCTATCAGATGTAACGTGCTAAACAGTTAAACGTTACGAATAAAATATGTAGCGCTAACATACGAAACGTTTAGATGTTACCTAGTAAATATATAGGGCTAACGTAGAGTTAAAACATTATTGAAAACATTTTATTTTCATAATTACAGTTTATGTTTTATTTCATTTTTAAAAATTCTATCAAAAATCTTCCGGCTTCTTTCATTTACAATATTGTCGACACTCTTATTAAAGCTATCGTTCTCACTTAATATCAGCAATACAATGAGCGACATGTAGATATGATGTGAATTGCTATCAGGCGCATGATACAATGTCTACATTATTGAAATCATTTAGTTCTCCAAATCATTTTGAGCCCTTACAAAACCATAGAAGCGTATGCAGTAGTAAATACAAAAACAGAGTAGTCTGATCTATGGTCAGAATGCGGTAGAGCTGCTCTAGACTGTGTTGAAATCGATTTTAAATGTGGAACCCTCAAGCGGCGAGTCCTTGGAGTCGGAACAACCAAAGATACTTGTGCGATAGGGATTCTCTTTCGTTGTGCAGTGATTTGTGAGAATTAAGATCAACAGAAGACTCTGATTAGCTAGCGGATAGTGTTCACGAAATTGCAGCGAGAGTTCAGCGCCAGTGGCACCACTTGATTTGAGTGTATCCTGCTGCTTTGGGAACGTTAAAATCGAGAGCAGAGATTCGACAATGCCAAAGACAAAAGAACCAGCCAAGCTAGAGCCAAACAAAGAGTGTGTCACCTCAACCATGCGTGATACAAAGTGCAACAAAGCAGATATTTAAACTTTGGAATGCTGGTATTTGTTGATAGTTCTACAAAAAAGAATGCAGTTTAAGTTGTAATTCCGAAGCAATAAGCATAAAGTAGCATCTATTTACCGGAAGATGACGGACCTTTCAGTGGGCTGCTGAGTGAATAGACGCACGGATAGCAAAGAACACAGCCTCCAGATGCAAGTCCCTGACAGTATATGTTGAGATAAATGATTCAGTTAACAATCACAAAAATTTCTTTCGATCTAGATTCTTATTTCACAGGAATCTTTATTTTATTTTTCAAAACAATTTTTGCAACTTACATTTTTCACAGCAGACAAGAAACTTATTTTAGCGCTAACTTTGACACAACTCAGTAATTTTAATGTTTATATTGTTGTCTCATTCTATGATCGGACTGGGCGGTTAAATAAATCGTCGACGATGTCCTATTCCGATCGCGTAAGTTCAGTACAACGGCAGAAATTGTGTCAAGCCGGCGGCTCTTCCATTTGAGTTGTCTACGATGCGCAGAAAAGAATCGTGTAAGGCGCTTTTATTCCTACTTCAAACGAACATTGAATCCATCGCTTAAATGAGTCGTCTACGATGCGCAAAAAAGAATCGCTGAAGAGTCTTGAAACTATTGTCAAGACGATCTTTAATTGATCTTAAATGCTTCAAAATATAAAGGATTGTTCTGTATTAATTTTTTTATTGTAATATTATAAGTAATAAGTTTATATCTTATATATAATATCTTATAAATAAAAATGAATGTACGTTTGTGTGTGCTGAATACATTCTACACCGTTCATCCGATCACGATGAAACTTTGTCTATAGAAGTTTTTTGGAACGAGGCGGGTCATGGGGCTATCAATTTTAATCCACCATGAACACTAAATGGTGCTGTAGTACAAATTTATTACAAAACCGCGTAAAACTCACAAACCGCTCATGCGATTAGAATGAAAATCAGTATATAGTGGTTTTCAGCTACAACGAGTGTTTTGGCGCTATTTTCTTTGATCCTACTTGAACTCCAGATGGGGCTGTAGTACAAATCTTTTACAAAACCATCTAAAACTCCCAAACATCTCATGCGATTAGAATGAAAATTATTATAAAGTGCTTTTCATATACGTTGAGTGTTTTGACGTTACCTTTTTTGAGCCATCTTGAATACTAGAAGGCCCTGAAGTAAAACCACCTAAAACTCTCAAACCGCTCATGTGATTAGAATAAACATTGGTATATAGTGATTTCCAAGTACGATATATAAAAAAATAAATTATTCGGTTGGCAAATCCCCTTCTTTGTTCCGTCATCCTTCTTGGTCAGATCACTCTTCCTGAGTCGATCACCAGCATGAACAAAGTTTTGTTGCAGCACTTTATTAATTCCTGCACCGTCAGATTTGAATTTTGAATTACAGACATCTTAAAATAGAAAAATAAATTAGGACACTAAGTGCATGAAATATAAAGTACTTACTTGCTATAATTCTCGGAATATTAAATTCCGGGATACTGGCCTTATTATTTGATCCACGCCAGCTCAATTTTGCAGCCACATCATCGCTCAGGATTTTTTATACCCCTACGTTTAAAAAACGTAAACAGGGTATATTAATTTTGTCACTCCGCTTGTAACGCCCATAAGGAGGCGTGGCAGGTATATAAAAGTATATATATTCTTGATCAGCATCACCACCCGAGTCAATTTAGCCATGTCCGTCTGTCTGTCCGTATGTCCGTCTGTCCGCCTGTCTGTCTGAGATCGCGATTACAGCCGTAATTTTCAAGCTTTCTTCACAAAGTTCTATATTTAAGCTTTTATGTAAAAAATAAAGGTCAAGTTCGAAAATGAGCCAAATCGGATGAAAACCACGCCTACCTCCCATGCAAAGTGACTTTATCAAAACGGTAAAATCTCTTAGAATTCCACAGAAACTAATTTGCACATGAGATCTGCTATATAATATACACTCTAAGTATGAATTTCAACCAAATCGGATGAAAACCACGCCTACCTCCCATGCAAAGTGAATTTATCAAAAAGGTGCAATCTCTTTAAAGTCCACAAAAATTAATATATGGACTTGAAATTTTGCATATGAACTTTGATATATAACATGTACTCTGTGTATAAAATTCAACGAAATCAAGTAAATACCACACCCACCTCCCATACAAAGTGACTTCATTAAAAAACAATACCGAATATTTTCTGTTACAACTATGACGAAAATGTTTCTACAAATAAACATTTTTTTGACTGCTTAAGACTTTGAATATACTTCGGTTCGGACGTGGGGGTATTTTAACTTCGGCCCAGTCGAAGATCATTTCTTAGTAGTTTTTTATTGAATTCATCAAAACGCAGACGCCACCCACTTTACCAAGGATGTATTTCTGTAAAAAGATATGAATAGATATAGAAAGATGCAGATAGATATAGATAGATAGATGTACTAATTGCAGAACAATAACCTCGTTCTCTTGTATCTGTTGATCCAACTCTTTTAACTGTTGTAGAGTTTTTACAGATAATGGCGGCACTAAATTGGTTTTGATATCATCAGAGTAAGTTAGTTTTAACTGGCGCACCTCATTTCGTAGGGTTATCACTTGCTCTGTTAGCCTTCCGATTTCAACATCTTGTTTGTACTGTCTGAAAGAAATAATGAAAAAACAAATAATGTATTTTAAATAATGGTTTTGATGGTTTTGTTTATAAACTATCATACTTGTCGCGTTATTTGCCGGTTGGTGTTGTATTTGTTGTGTATTCGGTTGATAAATAATATGGGGATCTGAAAAAAATGAGATTTGTTCAAGAAAATAAATACGACTATAATGTGCCTTGTCCGTTAACGGTAGTTAATGGGTATACTGCACTCCTTGGGTGATGTCATTAGAACCTGAAAAAAGAGGCTTGAGATTTATTTTTATATAGAACTAGCTTTTCCCGGCGCGCGTTGCTTCACCCTGCAACTATATGGGAACATAATAGGTGTATTCGAAACTTTTCTTAGATTCATAGTTTAACACCACTGTTATTTTCCACTGCCCGTTACAGTTTCCCAGTAGCAGGAGATCACCAAATAGTAACTCCATTTTGAGTTTGTAAGTAAGTATTGCTACTTTTACTTTCAAAGCTATTCGATAATACAAATTTTAACTGTATGGGCGGAGCCACACCCTCTTATATAATGCTCATCCCAGTTTTCTAGTAGATGGACATTACCCTGTTTTAGTATAGTTGCCGACAGTAAGCATACAGACTAAATTACCAAAATGTAGCCCAATCGACGAAAACCGTAGGAATTATAGCATTTTTATAGATTTGTGGGCGGTAAAAGGGGGTGTGACAGAAATTTAAACCATCTCGTACTTGAAAAAAATGTACTGCCAAAATTTCAGCTCTATCGGCTAAGTAATTTAGAAGTTTCCAGCCATCACACAGACAGCGTTTTGCTTTTTGTATATATATTTTGGATAAACGTTATTGGCTATAACTTTTGATTGGCAAGAGATACTTAGATACATTTTTCTATTAAATTAAGTTTTTAGCTTGTATATTTTTTCAAAATTATAAAAACATAATATTGGAAACAAAAAATTTTGTTCGAAAAATTCTAGGGGTACCCTTGCTTTTTGAATCACAAAAATGGTTTTTAATTTTTGCGTAAAATTTACATAACTTTTTGTGTAAATAACTTAACTTTTGGAAAACTCTAAAATTTCAGACCTTTTTTAAAAAAAATATTTAAAATATATATACTTAACTAACGGTATTTTTGCAATAAGGTTTTCATAGTACTTTGATGAAGCTTTAAGACAAAAAAAGATACAGTAGTTTCGACTATGTCGTAACACAAGACGTAGAATTAGTCAATTCGCTTTTGATGACATCTTTTTCAAAAACTATTTAGCAAAATATTTATTCCATACACCTGAGCATATGACATTTAAAAGAGTGCCGCAGAGGGTTAATATGTATGACCGAACTCCATTACTTTTGCAAAAGGAACATTTTTGCGTTTGACACCTATTCCCTCCGATCACTCCTTAGGGGGGCTTCCTTACAAATATTATGGTTTTTGTATATTTATTCCATACACCTGAGCATATGACCTTTAAGAGAGTGCCGGAAAGGGTTCATAGGTAGGACTGACCCCCATTATTTTTGCAAAAGGAACATTTTCGCCTTTGACACCTATTCTCTCCGACCACTCCTTAGGGGGGCTCCCATACAAATTTTATGGTTTTTGTGCCGGAAAGGGTTAATATGTATCACTGACTCCCATTACTTTTGCAAAAGGAGCATTTTTTCCTTTGACACCTATTGCCTCCGACCACTCCTTAGGGGGCCCCCATACAAATTTTATTGTGTTTGTGCCGGAAAGGGTTAAGATGTATCACCGACCCCCATTACTTTTACAAAAGGAACATTTTTGCCTTTGACACCTATTTCCTCCGACCACTCCTTAGGGGGGCTCCCATCCAAATTTTATGGTTTTTGTTTATTTATTCCATACACCTGAGCATATGACCTTTAATAGAGTGCCGGAGAGGGTTAATATGTATGACTGACCCCATTACTTTTGCAAAAGGAACATTTTCGCCTTTGACACCTATTCTCTCCGACCACTCCTTAGGGGGGCTCCCATACAAATTTTATGGTTTTTGTGCCGGAAAGGGTTAATATGTATCACTGACTCCCATTACTTTTGCAAAAGGAGCATTTTTTCCTTTGACACCTATTGCCTCCGACCACTCCTTAGGGGGCCCCCATACAAATTTTATTGTGTTTGTGCCGGAAAGGGTTAAGATGTATCACCGACCCCCATTACTTTTACAAAAGGAACATTTTTGCCTTTGACACCTATTCCCTCCGACCACTCCTTAGGGGGGCTCCCATACAAATTTTATGGTTTTGTCGATAAATAGGTAGCAAGTTTAAGCAAACAAAAACATCAAATGTTGGCTTTATATTTCATGTAATTGTGTAAAATTTATATAAGTTACAGAGTTCTAACATGAATTTTTGTCGCATTGAGGATCAAACAGACCAACAAGTGCTAACATCAACATTGTACGATCAGTACTTTAGGCCTACCAAAGGCTCAAAAAGTAATGTAAATACCGACACCTGATCACTATCAACCACCCTACTTACCTCCGAGAATGACGTATTCTACGTCAAAAAATTTAACAAAATGTATACAAAAGCAGCGGAGATATTTGACTCGAAAGTCGCAAAATTAAATTTCTGATTGTTTTTTTCGTAATTTTGTTTAACGATGTTGCATTAAATATATCGTTGTAGTAAAATTTTGCATAGTTTTCAAAATATGTTCATGTTTTTGATATCAAAATAACGGAAATTTTTTTAATTTTACTAAATTTAAGAAATATTTTATATTTTGTAAATATTTGCACATGTAACCTAAGAAAACAACTAAAAATATGCGATTTTGTAAAAAATTTGTACTACAGCACCATCTGGTGTCCAAGGTGGGTCAAAGAAGATAGTGCTAAAAAACTCATCGTACCTGAAAACTACTATATACCTATTTTTATTCTAATCGCATGAGCGGTTTGGGAGTTTTAGGTGGTTTTGTAAAAAATTCGTACTATAGCGCCCTCTGGTGTTCAAGATAGGTCAAAAACGATAGCAGCAGAACACTCAACGGGCCCTTTGCTGTCCTTTGTAAATTCCAAACAATGGCAGGTGCCTTGCGAGTATGAGAATCGCATAGAAGGCCCTTGATAAAAATAAAACATTTTGAAATTTTGATTTTTTTACACTTTTTTCGATTTTTTTTTTCTTTTTTTTTTTTAAAACCCGAACTGAAAAAATACCTTTCCAACAAAGTATAAATCATCAAAATCGGTTCGGCCGATCTCGAGTTATGGGATTACATCGCATTCGGACACTTTCTTTTATATATATAGATTTTTAATAACAAAATAAAAGCACACTTTTTGTAATTACCAGCCTCGACACGTTTTCACCACGTGTTCACCAGCTCACAACTGAGTTGAGTTGAAATGAAGCAAAAATGAGTTGTTGAAAAAAGCAAATATCAATTGTTCTTTGTAAACTTTTTAAACATAGCGAATAAATTCGCCAAATGATTGCAAGAATGCTTAAGTACCGATTTTAGAGTAACACAAAATACACTGACTTCATTCACTCGCGAAACAATCGTCTAAAAGATTCGCAAATACATAATTTACAAGCGTAAAATACGATTGTGGTAAAAAACAATCTTTCAATGCAACTTTACTCAACTCAACTGATAATTGACCTATTCTATACTCAACTTGTTGTAGACTTTGTTGTTGTTTTCCTGTACAAATTTTGAAATGAGCGACATGAATTAAGTTTAGGCTGGCGAATCGAACGCAGCTATTGTTAAAAAAATTAATTTATAAACTATATTTTTTTAATAAATAATAAAACAAGTTTAAATTTCTTTTTCATAGTTTCTACGAAAAAAATTAGGTATTTTTCCGAGGTTGACGCTGAAAAAATGTTTATGGCATATGCTGATGACATCATGTCAGTTCTATTATATGCAGCACAAAACTTGACGTTGATCAGTTCTGATGAGAAGACTTTGGGAGCCTTCGGAAGAAAGATCCTTCGTAAGATCTTCTGTCCAATCTGCGTCAATGGCAAGTTCCGAATTTGACGGAACCACGCAAGCTGTATGAGCCGTGCGCCGATATCGACATAGTATAGAAATCGAATGGATCCGTCGGGTAGATAATTTTGAACGAATGGAAAACGAAGTTCCCGGGAAAAAATATTCGATTCGGTACCCGATGGCGTTCAACGCAGAAAAGAAAATTGGAAAAATCAAGTGTTAGGTAATCTGAAAACGCTTTGAGTATCGTATTTGTGCCAGCAAGTGCAAAACAGAAATATTGCTGGCGCAAATTCATGGACGAGGCAATAACCGATCGACGCTCATAAGCGCCAGATAAGTAAGTATCATGGTAGAGTAAATAAGGTCGCAAGGGTAAGAGCGAAAGCGAAAATTAATAACATGTATAGCCGATGAAGTTGTTGTTGTTGCTTTTTATTGATTTTGACAATAGTGGTTACTGAGAAGAGAGTACGATCAGCCCCGAGACAATCTTATTAATTCAACCATGGTAAGTATGTATTATTAAAAATCGCGAGAGGAAAAGTTATGAGAGTATTTTTTTTTAAACAGAGAAAATTAAACTTTTAATTTTCATATCATGATCGTCTGGTGGAAACAAACTATGCATGTGTTGATTTTTTAAATGTAATTTTCATGAACATGTATAATAATTGCACTCTTCTTTCTTTTATAATGAACCTTTTTCAAGTTATTAGCTTTTAACCGTATTTTATGTTTACACGTGCCGAATAATGATAAATGTTTGCCAAGTGAATACTTAATAAAAGCAATTAGAGCAAGCATCCATTAAGAAAATAGCTTTTAAATGACTATATTTCAGTCAATTAATAATCTTAATAAAAACGTATATAAATATAAAAAAAATTCATTTAATCAACGTAAATTAATTTACTTTTTATCGGAAAATGTGTAACAGCAAAGCGGTAGAAATTCATAAAAAAAAAAAAACAAAAATTAGAAAAGTAATTTAAATACTTTGGGGTTACATACTTTATCGAGTTTGAACACGATTCCTCACTTTTATGAAGATGACCAAAAATCTTCAGCTTAATTTTTTGGTCAATTTGCTGTTAATAGTTTCTGGATGCTGAAGTCGCCGAAATGAATTTTTTTTAAAAATATGGAATTTTAAAGTTAAATCCGTCTCACCTTTCCAAAATTGTTATCAATCATCCTTTACACCGTAAAATGCATGGATATGAAAAAGTCAGATCTCTAAAATGTCATGATTGGAAAAAGTTGTAAAAGCTAAAGTTAAAATTTGCTGTAAAATAGACAAATTTGACCTTTTCGTTCGATTTTTATTTTAGAGAAAAACTTCTTTTAAAATAACTTTTAAAAGTATAAATTTTTTAGTCCAATATTGGTATTTCAACTACTGGTAAAAATCTAAAATTTTTCTAAAAGCTTCTATTAAAACATCAATAAGTGTAAGCGGAACCTAAATTATGACTTCATTTTGTTTTTATATGAACGAGTTCCGAAAAATCATGTTCATGGCATATTTCAGGTTCTTCACTAAACTACTGATTCCTGCTATAGTATTTGCTATCCAAAACTCACAATATATTTTTCAAAGTTGTATAATTTTAATGCAAAAACAAAAAAAAATTACCTAACATAAACAGTTACTCAAAAATAAAACTTTTAATGCAGTGTTTATTTTTCGCTTAAAAAAACTTTAGTAGGCCCTTAAAGCAATAACTTGTAGAAGAAGTAAGACAATTAGGACAAAAAAAAACTGTTTCGTTGAAGACTACGGGTGTTACCACGATACATCCAACTTTTTCTTCTGTAAGAACGACAAAAGAGTATAGTTATCAGCCTTGATTTTTGATCAAAATTGTATTTTGATGTAGAAAATCGAATGACACTAAGTTCTAGTACATCGTACCATAATAAGTGGGAAAAAGGTTGGGCCGTAAAATGGCAAAGAATTAAAAAAGGAGGTAATAGAAATGTCATGATTAAAGAAAGCTCTAAAAGTCAAAATTAAAAGCGAAAAAGTGGTTTTCACCCGAAAACAGCTTAAAGATTTATAATGACTCATTTGATGCAATCTTGCCATAGCACATTGGGGTTTTTTCCACTTTTTTTGGCATAAACTCATAACTTTTATATTTAAGCAGCTACAGCTCTGAAATTTTCACTAATGACAGTTTATTTAGACACCTTTGTTTCTACCAAAAATGGGCGGCATGGGTTAAGTGGCACGCCTACTTTCTGTATGGGCTGATGTGTATTATAGAAAGCTATTCGAATCATCATATATCGAAGCTATATCGAATACTTCCAAAGCTATTCGATATAAAAACTTTGAATTGTATGGGTGGTGCCACACCCCTTTGTCTAAACTCGTTAAATTTTTCCAGTCGAAGAATACGACGATATGAAGTTCCTACCGAGTTTCATTGATTTGTGACTTATAGTTCGAAAGTTATACCAAAAATTTGTGCTGCTGAAAAGTGCTACGCCCCTCTTTCAGCGCCCATAAAGTATTGCCAGTGGAATAGTACGTGTGATTTGAGGTCGAATACCGATTTCCGAGTCTTTGTGACCTATAACTCTAAAGGGATGTGCCACGCCCACCATATATACTCGGTGCACTCGTTTTCCCTACTCTAATTGATTTTAAAAAAAAAATTGTCAAAATCGGTTGAGAAACACGGGAGAAAATGGTTCTTAACTGTTTTGCTTACTCCTATTTATATATAGATATAGATTACGTAAAAGTTTTCGTAATAATTTTCATAAAGTCGTCAGAAACACGTATATTTTGTTGCAGCAGATTTAAAAAATAGTAAAGTAATGCCTTCTCCTTTGCCTTGCATGATGAACGTACATTTTCACGCCACAATTTATACAAATCTGCATTTTTAAAATGGTAGGTGCCTAAAATAAAACATAACAAACATTAACCTTCCGCAAAGTTCCGCAAACCACATTAGAGTTTTCTATTCTAAAATTCTCCGCTCTATATCACTGTACCTATATCTCTGTGTTGCTAGGAGTTTCAAAAAAGTTGTAGCTCTCCAAAATTGAAGATTTTGTTTTTTATCTCCTAATTTTAAGTTTTGTTGTAAACATTACATTATTATCTAACTAAAACAAATTTTTCTAATACATTTATACACATATCGAAAATATATACCATAAGCCTTAATCTCCATTCTTTAGTTAGTTTAAATACGCATTCAAATATTTACACAACTAAGTTTTATTATCAACAAAAATTCAACAATATATGCAGCCATATTCTAGTCAAACAAAAACCTTCACTTCAGCAGCTAAAAAAGTAACGGCAAATCGCAAAAAGAAAGCAAAAATCATTATTTTGCTTTGGTTGGAGGTTCTACTTTGAAAAAAAAAGTGTTGTTAACCTTTTTCATAAATCTTGAAAAATAAGGTTAATGCCAAAAAATCGAACATTTTCCCCATTGTGCATAGGAAGAAAGATTTTTACGATC
Source organism: Pherbina coryleti (assembly GCA_943735915.1). NCBI lineage: Eukaryota > Metazoa > Arthropoda > Insecta > Diptera > Sciomyzidae > Pherbina > Pherbina coryleti. Next base: position 136,919,488 of record OX030949.1, read on the forward strand.
AAAAAGATTTTGCCATTCACTATGACTAAAGTCGACTTCTTTTAGACAGCGATTGTATTTAATTGTATTTACGACGAAAATTGGATAAATCAGTGACTTTTTAAATAAAAGTAATTTTTTTAGGAAGAAAAGCGTTCTACTTTTCAAGAAAGTCTCCTTTTAGATCAATACATTTGGTCCAGCTTTCTTCCAATTTTATTTTTCTCCCAAATAATAGGTTTTTTCAAGGCACTCAAAATAGACGTTTGTTCAGCGATGACCTCTTCATTCGATATAAACCTCTTACTGCCTAGCCATTTTTTAAGTTTGGAGATAAGCTATGGTCTCAGGGAGGCTAAAGCTGAAGAATATGCTGGATGGGGTAGCAGTTCGTAGCCCAATTTATGAATTTTTACCATGGCGAGTACACCAGTATGCGCCGGTTCGTTGTTATGATGGAAGAGCATTTTTTTAGGCGAGGTTACGTTCAATTTTTCATTTTCGAACTTGATCTTCAGTTTTTAATAATAAGCTTTTCTTTGAAAACTACGGTGACGACATGGCTGGTAATGCTGATTTAGGTAATGCTGGTAATGCGTTTTAACAAGTCTCCTTATAGGCGTTACAAACCATACAACTTACCCAGTAAGCGTGGCAGTATGAAAATATTCGAAAGCATCGAATAATCAAACTCGAAAAAGTTGTTTTTTGTTTTTTAATAACCGGAAATTGTTGATTTCAATAAAACCAAAATCGGAAAAACTGGAAAATTTATAAGAAACCAGTTTCTTGAATAACCCGAAGCCGGGTTTGACAAATTTGACTGACAAAATTTAAAGACTTAAAGCACTTATTAGAATAAAAAGTACTATAAAAATCACTTCACTCAATTGTCCATAACTTTGATACTCTTTAAGGATTTTTTTTAGCCTTTAGCTTAGTCTCCTTGTTTAAAGGTTATATTTTCACTTGAAACTATTTTTTTTTTAAAATTTGGATTGGAATTGAAGACCTTTATTTGAGTAAAAAAATTGTATTTTTCAACATATTTCGGTTGTGTTGAAATTATTGACCCAATTGTAAGGTCGGTTATAGAAATATATATATATTTTAATTATAATAAGTTTAACCAACCGAAGATATGCCAAAATATATCAGGCTTCATGTATTAAAGATGGTGTATTTAAGAATCGCATGGACATGGACATGTGGCTGTGACATGGACACATCCTTAAATATTTGACGAGACAACTTATGTTTAACCTGGTCCTTCTGCTTATCGGTACCCTTTCCCTTTTCCCTTAACTTTTTATTTATTTATTTAAATTAAGTCTACTGATCAAAATCGTACAGACTATTTCATAATTACAAAAATATTTCCACCAGTAATAAGAATAATAGATACAATACTATAATATAATACTAGTGATAATTAATTAAACATTTTAAAGACATTCCTTTTAAAAAGATTAAAATCATTACTAAAATCAATGTTATTCGCAATGAAGTTACAATAGATCAAACATCTAGATATTGGCTCATTCATGCCATAATTAGTTCTATGAAATGGAACGTAAAACAAAGCACTCTCAATGGTCTTATCGGAGCATAGAACGGAATTAAAGTTAGTAGTTCCGGACAATTAATATTGCTATCTAAGATGCGCTTAATAAATAAAACGCTCTGTGCATGTCTTCTTTGCGACAAGTGTTGCCAGCCTAATAAATTGCAACGCTCATTATAAGATGGCATATTCTCGAGAGAAAACCTCCGGCGTAGAGCGAATCTTGTGAATTTTTTTTTGAATTCGTTCAATACGACTGATCTCACATTCATAAAAAGGGTCCCACACAATACTTGAGTATTCAAGTTGAGATCTTACTAAACTTACGCAAAGTGTTTTAGCCGTCAAAGGATCTAAAAATTCTTTCGAATTTCGTTTTACAAATCCAAGTAGAGAACAGGCTTTAGATACTATGAACTCACGATGGTGGCTAAAAGAAAGCTTGGTATCAAAATATAAACCTAAATCTTTAACAATTTTGTCTCTCAAGAAAACGTTATTGTTTCCATAAGAATAATTATATAAAATTGGATAGTTCTTATGGGAGTAAGTCAGAGCTTTACACTTATGATAATTTAAATTCATTCCATTCTTATTGCACCATAAGAGAAATGATCTTATGTCTTCCTGTAAATTGAAGCAGTCAGAAATATGTCTAACTTTAATAGAGATTTTTAAGTCGTCCGCATATAACAAGCATTCGCTGAACTTAAAAATTTGTGGAATATCATTTCTAAACAAGTTAAAAAGCAGGGGACCTAAGTGACTACCTTGAAGCACGCCTGAGTTAACAACAATTGGGTTTGAATAGTGGTTATCAACTCTAACAACTAATTGTCGATTCGATAAATAAGAAGAAATCCATTCCAAAAATACGGAATGAAACCCCAATTTTTCAAGTTTTAGCAATAGTATCGAATGAACCAAACTATCAAATGCTTTAACGAAGTCGGTATAGAGAACATCAACTTGCAAGCCATTTTCGACAGAATTGATACAAAAATTTGTAAAAATTGTTAGATTAGTGCACGTTGATCTACCCGCGAAAAAAACCATGTTGTTGCGTTACAATATAATTTTTGATCTCAGAAAACAGTCTCATATTAACAATCTTGTCTAAAATCTTAGGAATAACAGATAGCTTAACAATCGGTCTATAGTTTTCTATTAAAAATTTTTTACCAGATTTAAAAATTGAAGATATAAATGCAGTTTTCCATTCATCTAAGAATATACCAGAAGAGAGTGATTTATTAAATATAAGCGCTAAAGCAACATAAAGTGTCGAAGCGCATTTCTTAAAAAACACCGGAGGAAGCAAATCAAAACCAGCACCTTTGTTCGTGTCCAAACCTCGCAAAACTTCAAAGACTTCTTCGTATGAAATTGTCATACTTGACACATTTACAATTTGGGTAATGTTTGATAAGTCATCATGTCATCACTTGTCCTCATTCCCATCTTAATTCTTATATTTATCCGAATAGCTTTCCTACATACTTCTTGTCCTCCTCCTTGTTCAAATTCTTGTTTTAATCCATGTCCAAATTCTTGCTTCAATCTTTGATTGAATCCCTTCCGCATTACCACTTCTTTTCTCAACCCTTATTGCAACCTGTCCTTATCTGACACTTTATCCTAGTCCGTATCCTAGTTCTTGTTTACAGTCATTTTGTATTTGCATGTTTATTTTCTATTTATATTTGTGTTTGTATTTGTATTTGTATTTTTGTTTTTATTTTTACTATTGTTTTTATTTGTATTTTTATTTTAATCTATATTTTTATTTTAATTTTCATTTTTACTTTTCAGTGGATTTACTTTTATTTTCATTAAATGAATTTAAAAATAAAAGCATAATTTTTGTTTTTATTTCAATTTTTACTTTTATTATTATTTTTATTTTTATTATTACTTTTATATTTTTATTTTTATTTTTATTATAATTTTAATTTTTAATATTTTTACTTTTAATTATATTTTTATTTTTATTTAAATTTTTAATTGTAGGTACTTTAATTTTTTTTAAATTTATTTTCATTTTTAATAAAAACAAAAAATAATTTGTTTTGTATTTTTTTTTTGTTTTATTTTTATATTTCTGGCCAAATACAGAAAAAACCAAATATTTCGAAATCGAAATTGGTTTTATTGTTTTTCAAAATATTCTCCATAAAGATCAATACACGGTCGTGGCCGAGTGTGTTATATTTTTAATTTTATTTTTATATTAATTTTTAATTGTAATTTTGTATTATTAATATATATTATAATTTTTTTTTACTTTTCCTTTTTTAATTTGTTTTTTTTTATTTTTTTGTCCTTTAACCCTTAAATGCACAAGGCCCCCACTTTTTACCGAAAAAATATATTTTATATAAAATTGAGTAAAAGTAAAAAATGGGTTTTTATTTTTGAAAAAAATTTTCTCTTTTAAAAAAGTTTTTTTTAAAAAAAGTGGTTGTATCTTTAAAGACACAATGTGAATTTACCCACATCTAAAATGCCTATTAAAATATATCAAAATAAAAGAAATGTGTTTTGAAATTTTTATTAATTCATTTATTTTAACAAGTTAAAATTATCAAAAGCTGCAGGGAGTGCACACTGTATCTTTAAAGATACAACCAACTAAAGTGACCCAGTGAGGTGCCAAATGATCGAAATTTTTTCGAACCACTTAAAATCACTAAAGGACATGTTTTGAAAGCAGTCAGTGTTTTTTCCTAATCAAAATTATTTATCTGTTCCTAGAAGTTGAACTGTTAAAAACAGTGTTTATTTAATAAAAAAAAAAATTTTTGATTTTGTACATATTTTTTTTTTAAAAAGTATGACAAATAGAAGTAAAAACTATTTTTTTATTTAAGACTTATAATATTCTAAATAATATAGAACCGATTTGAAAAAAAATCAAACAAAAAATATAGTCGTAGGAATTTTTTGAATGGTTGTATCTTTAAAGGTACACTGTGCATTCAAGGGTTAATTTTTTGACTATTTTTTTACTAGTGTGCTATTTATATTTCTGGCCTAATACTGCAAAAAAAAAACAAATATGTTCGAAATTGGCTTGATTGTTTTTTCAAAATATTCCCCATGAAGATCAATACATGGCCAAGTGTGTTGGCCGAACATATTTAACAGTATGTGGGCAACTGGATGACAATGCTAGCCCAGGTTCGAACCCCAGCTGAAACAACATAAAGTTTTTTGCAATTGAAATGAATTTTTCTGATTGGTCGTCACCTCTCTACAAATGGCAAACCTCCGAGAATAAATAATGCCATGTAAAGTTTCTTGAGAACATACACATTAGCGTTTCATAGTCGGCATAAAACTAGTAGGTCCAGTTCTCGATCAATTGTGTACAAACGTTTAATTACACGTACAACACAATTTGATCATAAAAAGCTCGATCAAAGTCTTGTAAGGACTGAAATGGCCAATTTATATTTAGCCAATAATTTAATTTATTTATATTTAGATCAATATACTTGCATATGTGCATGCCTTTGAACCAATTTGGAAGCCCTTTTTCCATTGAAATTGAGATACAGTAGAATCTCGATTCTCCGGAATTATTCTTTGCGGTTCTAACTACCGATTATGTATTATTTCCAACCAAAATCTTAAATTATATAGGTAAATATTATGTACTTCATTATCTTCATAGCTTGTATTTTTTTTATATCGTATGTTCTAAATGACGTATGTAAAACCCTTAAACATAATAAAAAAAAATATTAAAATTGAATTATTTTTAATCGATTTGACTTTGAAATTGATTAAGCGAAATACCCCTGGTTTTATTTGATTCGGATAACCGAGATTCTACTGTAACGCCAAAATAAACGTTTTGAATGCAACAACCGCTTCTTCGGTTGTTGAAAATCCTTGACTAATTTTTTTTTTTTTTTTTCTTGAAATAAAAGTATAGTTTATACTGGAAATTTTCAAAAAAACTCTTCTGAATAACTTATGTTAACTTAACCTTTTGGTGTTTCGGCGCAACTTTTATCTTTTTGTTTCTTTATTTTTATTCCTGTGATCCTTTAATCATCGAACCTTTCTTAGCTGCATCGAACCAAGCTCCTTCCATTGTGCCATTTAATTTTTGCTGCTTGAAAGGAGATGAAAGTCGCATGGATCAAATTTACAGAATATTTGCAATCGTTGGTAGCGGGTGAGTGTGTCTTTGGCTTTGTAAGTGGGCATGTGTGAACTGCTGTTGCTTAACTTCACAGCTCGGTTGAACGCGTTTAAAGTCAGTCATCCATTTGTAAACGGTACTAAACGTTGCTAACCTGGTTAATATGTTTTTTTTTGTTTTGTGGTTATCAGTACATTTTTGCATACGCACAACATTCACATGTTGGGTTCCTTTGCTATTAGCACCAGAGAAAGATGAATAAATTTTTGCCATACTTCTGCAATACCTTCGGAGTACTCAAAATTTTATGAGCATGAGCCTGATTGTGTGGATATGTTTTTTTAATGTCACGTTATGTTAAATGAATTTTACAGAAAACTTCACAAGTTGGCAAAGTTCGATTTCTCGTTTGTTGTCCACCCCGAACTCTGCTTCCGCTGACTGACTAGCTGGCTGTTTGCCTGGCTAACACACAAATATTCATTACGGCGTGGCTAATAAAATAAAAGCTGCCCATTTATGCAGCTACAAGTGTAAGGAGGAAAGCAAAAGAAGTAGAAGAAGAACCATTATATGTCATGACAAATTGTTCATTCATGCATGAATATTAAAAAATACGGTAACGCTGGCAACAGCAACGAGTGCCACAATATCGCTCGAACAGAACGAGATGCTCGAGTAAAGATAATGAGTGCGCCGTCGTGCACCTAAGGCAGCAGGTACCTTAGACGCACTAAACTCCAGACCGGACACTACATGTGGATGAACGAGAAACAATTCAAGACCAAGAGTATGCTGCTGCTGCTGCTGTTACTCTGACTTAGCCAATCTGCATATTATACGGATTTGCTTCTATGCACTCAACAAGCACGCACGCATGTTGCTGCCACAAGTGGCGGAGTGGAGCGTGAGAGGTGGTGTGAGGAATGGTGTTGAACAAATGGTCACTGGGGACCAAAGCAACTTTAAGCAACATTAACACAAACACAAACACACGCACTTTTACTACATTCATGAATATAAATGACTTTTTGGCCTAGAATTATTGTAAGCTAGATACTGTTGTTGGTGTGACTGGCGGAGGTCAATCAGGATGACTAGCTTATACACTCGTTCACTTGTCGAAAATGTCACAAAATAATAACAATACCTAAAGTGATCACATGTGATGAGTTGGAAACGAGTGCGTGCACGCTTGAAAATCATCCGCAATAAACATCAAATAAACAACTCAATTATGAAGATGAGTTGTTGTTGTTGTCCTGTTCTTGTTGTTATTGGACTTGTTATCCCAGACAATTAGGCATAACCAGCTTGTTGTGCTTGACTCTGTCATCGTTGTTGCTGTTGGTGTTATCATCACAGCTGTCATCATTGTTTTAATTGTTGTTGTTTTGTTGTTTGTTGTTGGTTTGACAAACATTTAAGGTGAAACTCTTGTCACTGTGTAGTTAATATGTTAATCAACCAGCTGTATTTATCTCACACCCTGTAAATATTTTTCAACACATTAACTCCTTCGACAAAATATAGCCTGAGTGTGGGGAACAGCGTTTATATGTTTAAATATTCTGCTCTTTGTTTGGACTGCAAAGAGTAGCAACATAAATGCGTGGGAAGTTGCTAAAGGTAGCAAGCTTGATAGGTTGTTAAAAAGATTGTTTTACGTAACTATTAAATGTAGCGAATGAAAAATAAAATGAACTGTCCATTTGAGCACTTCAGATGACTTTGACAGAGCTTCTTATGATCAAATTGTGTTGTGCGTGTTATTGAATATTTTTGCAAAAATGATCGAAAACTGAACCTACTAGTTTTATGCCAACTCCAAGCAGCTCATGTACATGTTCTGATATGCTCTTAGAAGTGTAAGATGGCATTATTTATCTCTGATGTTTGTCATTTTCTGCAGAGAATTGACGGCCGATCAGAAAAATTAATTTCAATTGAAAGAATTTTTTGTGTCAGGTGTGATTCGAACCTTGAACCTCTCGGCACGTAAAATTGGTATTAAACGATCCACGCACTTAATGCATTCAGCCACTGTCTCCACTGGAATATATCACCATTCGAATACTTCACTGATTGAGCTAAAAGTTATTCTTAAAAATGTTAGCTGCATGGCGTATGAGCAACATTAATTAAAAATTTTTTTAATAGTTGTTAAACATTATTGTCAGGATATACCTATAATATTTTTAATTGAATATTAGATTAAAAACCAAGAAAATGATTTTGGCAATACGTCAGGAAGCTATAGTTGGTGGATTGGAGCAGGCTTTTTATGCTCTACACAACTTAAAGCATGCTGCAGACCCTACTGGTCAAAGATTTATGCTGGCCTGCATGCTTACACTCTTCTTCCCACTAATAGAAACGCTTCAAAAAGCTACTGAGTTTGTCAATGAGGATTATGAGGAAGAGCAAAAAAAAATTTTCGTTCAGAAAATCAAGCAAAAATAGGAAGCAGTTGACAGAGGTAATGAAAGCCAACAGATTATAAAAGCTCAAGCGAAATTGGTTCAAAGAGTAGTACATATGCACGAAGACTTACACAAAATAAACAGGGTTTTTAGAAATAAATGTGAATTAAGGATTTAACAATAGCTAGTTTTAAAAGAGAAATAAGAGAGAAAATAATGCTAAAGGTAAGAAGTAATTCGACGGTACAAGAAAATTTAGAAATACATTTGTGTATATTTTGTTGGAGAATGTTAAAGTTTTCTCTTATTTATCGGCAAATAATTTAATTAGGTATTGGAATTTGGAGCCTGTTTTTTTTTTTTTTTGTTTTGAAGCTAAAAGAAATTCATATTTTTAACAAATTTTGTACTGATACTTTGTTCATAGGTGCCATATACCTGAGCTAGGTAAAAATAACTGAATGGATTTTAGCGGAAAAACAAAAACTAGGCACCCACACCACTGTGGCCAGATTAAGGTAAATTTCCTTAAATGAGGTATTTTTGTCTAATTTTATGGGCAGAGATTATTATTGTTGGGATATGCACTGCGACCTTAAGATCTATTGTGCTCCTTTATGGACTTTAAGAACCTCTTTAAGTCCAATCTCTGAGATAAATGAGATAAATATGTCCTAAATCTCTTGATTTTAATGAGTTATCTGGTATAACGTGGTAACCCAAATATTTCTGTCGCGTTTGAACAAGTGCAGCCCAATTTGAATGCCCAAGGACTTGCATCGCAGATCATCGCTTTCCATGCAAAACCTGCATGCGTCATCACTACGAATTCCCAGTTTTGTAAGGTGATAGTTCAATCTACATTGAGCTGTTAGCAGACCTGTGACGATTCTTTGATCATTCTTTGTTAGCTTCATGAATTCTTTGATTCTCTTTAGGTCGTATGCCCTTAAGAGTAGTTTAGAGTGCTTTAACCCTGATAAATTTCTCCAGTATTTGTTTTTTTGTTTTTCTTACTCTTTCTTTATCTTTTGTGGCGTCCGTGGCGTAGTTGGTTAAAGTGCGTGGCCTCTATGTCAACGAACCTGGAGACCCGGGTTTTAACCCCAGCAGCGACAGAAAATTATTTGTGAATTAAAATAATTTTGTGTACGGCCGCCACCTCTCTGCAGACAATGGCAAACCTCAGAGAGTAATCAAAATGCCATGTAAGGCTTCTTGAGAACAAGAGCATTCCGTTCATCGCCGTTTGGAGTCGGCGTTAAACTTGTAGGTTCGGTTCTCGGTCAATTCTGTACAAACTTAATAACACGCACAACACAATTGATCATAAGAAGCTAGGTCAAAGTCCTTTCAAGGGCTGGAATGGCCAGTTATTTATTTTTTTATTTTACTCTTTCTTTATTGAAAGAGAGAGGATTCTTTTGTCTATCCCACACAATGGTTCCGGAACAACAAGGGGAGTTGATGTTCCTTTCTTTGCTGATCCGTTAGCAATTTCGTTTCCTTCTATACCTTTGTGTCCCGGTAACCATAAGATCCATACCCTGTTTTGTAGCCCAAGCATGTTTAGTTTGTCAAGACATACCATGACCGGTTTTGAAGTTACCTGACGAGATTTTAGCACCTTGATGGCCGCTGGACTGTCGGAGAGGATAGCTATGTTTTAGTTCCCATATTAACGCTTCAGATTAATATGTACGCACCTGTCTATTGTATATATTTCCGCTTGGAGTATCCTACTGTTTTTGTCCATGGGCACGAAATATTTGATCCCTGGCCCGTAGACTTCTGCTTTGGTCCTTTCTTCGGTTAGGGAGCCGTCGGTATACCATGTAATCAAATACTGGTTAATCTTATAGGTTTCTGATAAATCTTTCCATTTCTTTTTGCTACTTAGTTCAGTTTGAAATCTTTTATTGAAACTGAGTTTTGGATGCATGCTGTCCCTCGGTATTGTTATTTCAGGATGTTGCCTCGTTAGAATATCAAACTTCTTCCAAGTTACGCAATCTTTTATCCCGATATCTTCATCAGTCATCCTTAGAATACCCCTCTTCGCCTGAAATTTAATATAAATGTGAAGAGGTGTTAGTTCTATTAGAACCTCCATGGATGCTGTTGGATATGTGCGCGTGGCTCCGGTGATTCACACGCAAGACAATCTCTGTAGCTTGTTAGGCACAGTGATGACTGCATGTTGCATCGTTTTTTTCGCCCAGATAACTGAACCATACGCAATCATGGGGCGTGCGATTATTGTAAAGGGTTTTCCATTATGGTCTTGACAACTTTTTTTTAAATAAAACTCAAACCATTTGAGATATTCCAATAACTTTATTATCGACTTGAAGTACAATCAAAACATTTATGAATGCAACTCGACTTCGTTCATATGGCCACCGTGAGAACGTATTCAGCAGTCGATTCGTTGGACCCAATTTTCGATGACTCGGCCAAACATTTTGGAAACGGCCGCTATTTCGCGTTCAATGTTGGCTTTGATCTCTTCCAACGTCGTCGGCTTGTTGGCATAGACTAGGGGTGGGCACAATTCTTGCCCGTGCTGCTACTGCGTGTAAGCAGCGGGCAAGCAGCGTGCGAAATCAATTGCAGGATGAATTTGGGGGTGAATCGGATTGCGGAATGGAAAATCCTCTCTGTAATCCTCTCACAATATGCAATCACAAGAGCGCACTTGAGATTGCGTTAGTACAGAAAAATATGTATTAATCTCACGTACAGAACGATTAAAGCTTCAGTGTTCAAGCGAACGTCATGCAGGCAACGTCTGCGCTGGCCTGTTCCTTGAATAGTTGACGAAAAATTGTACACTGTACAAAATTTCATGCATGTAAATTTTTTGATGCTTCTGCATCAAACTGTATAATTTTTTTATTGCAGTAGTTTTTTGTTTATAAATTTTTTTTCAAATAAATATAAATGCTTTTTTAAATCCTCGACCCAGAAGTCCGATTTATTTTTTGTTAAAACCATTCAAGATCTATAACAATTTCTTTCCGAACAAACATTGTGGCGAGTGGTGATTCGTTAACGAATCACTTATGAATCGCTGTTTTAATTGTTTTCGAATAGTTTCGTTCCTACTGCATCAGAGATTGGCTTGATGCTTAAAGAAAGCACCGATTGAAATCATGACTTTGTTAAATTCCATTGAGGACGCTTTTAGCATCGATTTGCTATCGAATCGCCTTTCAACATTTTTGTGGTTTTAGCGATTCGTTAGCAAATGGCTTCTCTCATTTTTAGCAATTCATTTACGAATCACTACTTTTATTTTTAGCGATTCGTTACCGATTGACTTAAGCTTTATTTTACGATTTGTGAACGAATTCTTTCCCCAATTATTTCCGATATTTAATATATATTTCTTATTTAAAAATTTGTGATTGTTACCTCTGATATTAATGCGCAAACTTTAAACCGCTTCCCTTTTTACCCCTTTTTTAAACAACACATTCGAATGAAACTTGTATCATTTGAAAGCTCTGGTTCATACCAAAATTTTTATTCAAAATATCTGTCATTAAGATAAGATAAGATAAGATAAGATTCGTTATCGAATTGCTTTTTTTAGTTTTGGAGACTCGTTAACGAATTGCTTTTTATATTTTTGGGGACTCGTTAACGAATTAATTTTTTCGGATTTACGATTCGTTAACGAAGGAGGATTTAATTTTTATAATCCGTCCACTACACATTTATTTCATATCGCAGTATAAATAACAGCAAAGAAAAAATCTCAAATATCTATAAAATTTCCGCAAAAACCACTTTAGCACCACTTTGTTTTCAGTGTGCTTTATAAATAGAAAGCGTAAGAGCGAGAGCATGCTGTTGTGAAAAGTAATTGTTGCATATCTAATATATTAAGAGGATTGCTTATTAAAAGGGAGTTTTTTTTTCTTTAAATTACTACCAGCCACGGTTGCCACTTTGGTACAATTGTACCAAAATTGGTACATTTATTTTCGCTTGGTACATAGGTACATTATTTTCTGATTTGGTACATTTTGTAAAAGTTTAGAAATTTTACAAAAACCGAAATTTGGTACCACTGTTGGCGTAATGTTCAGTGTCCGAAGTTGTGTTCAGCGGAAACTTGTTTTGCATAAAGTTCTACCTTTATTCTGAGGGAAAGAAAGAGACAAAAGTAAAAGATCATAATTGAAAGGAAGATGAACAACTTGGATTTTTGCGTCAATTTTTGTATAAATTACAAAAGATAATTTACAATTGTTCAAGTGTGTACAAGTGGAAGGAAAAACGCTTCTAATGGAAAGGTATTTATAAATACACGATATTCAATATCATATTATATATAATAATATTTTGCTTGCAGATATCTCTTAGGAAACAAATAAATCTGATGTCAATGATTGGGTAGATTTAAGGGAAGCGTCCACTTCTGACTCCGAAAGTGAAGCTGAATGCAGTAGGAAGTTGTTTAATTTTTATTAAAAATTGTAAAATTTTATTTTATAGTGTTGATGTTCCTTCCCAATCAAAGACTGACTTCAAAAAGAATTTTCGTCCAGAATCGTTGCAAAAATTTTCTTGGCTGCAAAACAAAAGTAGGATACATTTTATATCGTCTGCGAGAAATCGTTCGTGAACCACTTGCCACGTGAACAAAGAATAATTTGCACTGCCAAAATAATGAAAAAAAAAAAAAATTATATCACGATGGATGTATTCTTGAAAGCCGAAAATACATTTTTAGAAAAGCAAGTTCGGCAGGTGGAACTTGCGCTTGTAATGTTCCCCATTATGCATACTCTACCATTCTTCTAATGGACTTTCTTTCAAATTTGTGATTGGTATGCTGTCTAGACTCACAAATTGCTAAAACTTTAAAATGTGGTAGAACTAAATCGACGCAACTGGCGAATATTAAATAGATATAAAATTTTTTAAATATTATATAAAATAACTTAATATTTTTGTTTTGTTCACATACAAAAATGTACACGAATGAGTATTATTATAAAACTTTTTTATTACAAGAAATTGGTTTTATTCCTTTTTGGTACATTTTTACGGAAAATTTGGTACAAAAAATAATAGGCGAGTGGCAACCGTGCTACCAGCAGCTATAAAATCGCTTTGCAAAAACCACTTCTTGGCATATTTATAATTGTTTTGCAAGAGCATGCAACCATTACAATTCTACATCTGCCTCCTAACATATTTTTAACTAATATTTTGTTAGAACTGAATCACATAATAAATGTATACTTTTATTTTGCGTGTAACTACTTAAAAGCAAGTTTAGGACACAAGACGTTATCGAGATATGATTGAATTCAACGTGATTGAATATCTCCATATCTTCCAATTCGTGCTAAAAATAATCGGTAATCATGGCGCGAATAATCACAGTAACTTTACGATAATTATCGTCGACGAAAAAATATGGTCCAATGACACCGCCGGCATACAAACCGCTCCAAAAAGTAATTTTTGTCGATGAAGTAGTGATTCATGAAGCACATGTGTACTTTCACCTGACCTATAACGCATATTTTGCTTATTGACAAACCCATTGAGCCAAAAATAAGCTTTGTCACTGAAGATGATTTTGCGATGAAATTCATCATCTTGGCGCATCATCAACTTACAGACGTTGTTCATTCGTGTACTTTATCATGATAAAAATGTTGAGTTACTGAATAAATTGACAGTGACAGTTCGATTATTAGTGAAAGGGTGCGCTCAGAAATTTAATTCAAAGTTGTCAAGTTCCTATTGGAGAACCCTATATCCATCGCAATATTTTTAGAGTGCAGCCCCAGTTTTTTCCTGCGATGGATCTGCAGATCATAAATGTTCTAACCGTCTTCTTTGATATTTCCTTCAAATTGGGCAGATATAAAAAAGGTAATTTTTGACCAAAAGTAAATTTTGCGAAAAAAATGTTTTTTTTAGATTTGTTCAGTTTTTATTTATTGGCAGCACTGTTACCTCTCTGAATATACTTACAAGCAATCTTATACTGTTGTGAATCATCTTGTATAACAAAAAAAGCAAGTGCATTAAATCAAATGATAGACATGTTTCTTTATAAATATATGTATACTAAAATAACAAAAAAATTATAACGGTCAAAAATAAAATTTTTTCTAATTTTTTATTTTTTTTTCTTTTTTTGAAAAAGTTAAATTTTCTCCGAAAGTGGCTAATTTTTTTCCAAAAAGTGATAAATTCTCTGACAACACTGACCCACACTTCAAACCTCGAACTAAATTTCGAACTCCCGGTGACTGACAATTTCACAAAGCACCAGTAAAAAATTCAAAAAATATCTATAAAAATAAAACACATTTGCTTAGAGCTTACATCAAGAAACATTTTGATATTGACAGATTGAAATTTGAAAAAATGCGTTTGGCGGCAACCATTCTTGGCCACATGTATGATAAAATGTATCTTTCTCTTAAATTTTTATTGTTTTATAAAGTAGACACATAAAAATCATGTTAAGAAAACAATCCAAACTGCCAAGCGATCATCAGTTAAATAATAAGCCATAGCAACCAAACACCTCATATTAATACGAGAATTGCTATTTATTTATATAATATTTACCTTAGCAACAGTAAATGCCAACACACTTATCATCTGACGTTTTCATGGGAAACTTGAACATACCCTTCATGCATGTTGTTCTTTCTCATCAGCTACCTCCCTGTATATAGTACAACGTCCATTATAAGAATTTTATGATTTCTACGATAACTTATCGGTGTTCTCTAAGCGATCGAATGATAGATTCTCTTTAGAATAATTTATTTTATCCTCAAATAGTTTCTACATTTTTTAAAATCTTTGTTTGTGTGTGTTAATTCATAGCGTAACTACGTTGCTACGTAAAGTACTGCGTAAGGAAAGATACTGTTAGTGAGTGGTTTTAGTATTTATTTTTAGTATTTATCATTTAGTTGAAGTGAAAAAGAAAATACTTTCTACTTCATCAAAAATGTCGAGTTTTGTACCGAATAAAGTGTTTTTGCGAAGAGATTTACTCCATTACTTCAATATGAAGAAAATTTCCACCGAAAGTCTTCGTATTTTACGGGAAGTGTATGGTGACAGTGCTATAGCAAATGTGTTGGAAGTGTGACATGGTTCAAAAGTGGTGTTTTTGACTTGGAGTACAAATATCAACCTAGACAGTCAAAAAAGTATGAGAACGGTGATTAAGAGGCATTGCTTTATGAAGATTTTTCTCAAACGCTAGAATAACTTGAAGAATCATTGGGGTTTGATCGCTCAATTATTGTTAAACGTTTAAACGTAATTGTAAAACGTTTCCAAGTTATATGGAAATGATGAAAAAGCAAGAAAATTGGGTGCTATATCAACTGAAACAAAGATATATCGAGCGTTGTTTTTTCACGTGCGAACTACTGTTCCAGCGATGCAAACGGAAGGGTTTTTTCCACCGTATAGTAACTGGTGATGAAAAGTGAATCTACTTCGATAACCCAAAGCGTAAAAAATTATGGGTTAAGCCCGGACATCATCAACATCAAAGGCGAAGCCAAATAGTCATGGATCCAAGCTCTGTATGCTCTGTATTTGGTGGGACCAGCTGGATGTAGTGTACTGTTAGCTGCTCCAATCTAACGAATGAATGACAGGAGCTCGCTACAGAACCCAATTGATGTGTTTGAGCTGATTAATGGAGGAAAAATGGTCGCAATACGCCGAAAGATATGACAAAGTTATTTTGCAGCACAACAATGATCGGCCTCATATTGCTCAGTTTGTGAAAACCTACTTGGAAACACTCAATTCAGAAATATTCCCCACCCGCCGCATAACATATACATTGCTCCATCCGACTAGCATTTCTTCCGATCGAAGACGCATAACCTGACTAAGCGGTTATTCCCATTATTTATGGAACACGATTCAAGACTCAAGATCGTTTCTAGATTATCCATAGCACAGCATCGAACAGCATTGAACAGCATTGATCTTTAACAGCACCCAGCAAATAAACAAAAAAAAAAAGAAGCAAAAATAGAAAAGTGTTCACATTTACAAAAGTGATCACAGCCTATGATTAAAAAAAATATACATTTCTTTTTATCACCTCTTAGATAAAGTTCTTCTCTATAACCTGTGAAGTTAAATCTTTTAAAAGTTATTTGCAATTAAAGATGAAAAATTTTAGTTAAAAAAAAATGATTGCATAAATTTATAAAATGCCATCTGACATCTCTACTCCATTCTAAACTTCATCTAGTCAACATATCAATTTGTTCGTCCCTTCCACATAAATGCAGTCTTCATTGAATAATTTGAATTTCAAACGATTTTCACACTCACCCTAAAATCGTGTTATCCTTTCTTTCGACCGACCCTAGCTGTTGAACAACGCTTTATTTGTTGTGCTTGTTTATTTGTATGTTTTTGTAATTAAGTATTATTGCGAAGGGGGTTGGTTTGAAAATAATGACAAACATACGTTCGATAGCTGACACACACGCTGATACTCGCAGATATACGGCGTAATACTGTGCACTTGAGTGATAGACGACAGCGGTGATGACCGCAGCTCAATGCCGATGACGGTTACTTAACTTCAAATTATTTTGTTATAATTTTTTTGTGATTTTATTTGATATTTGCTTTGTTTGCTTTTTTAAAAATATTGATACAATTTTCAGATTTAGTTCCCTTTAAGGAAAGCTGCTATATACGAGGTCTGCCTTTTAAGTCTTGCGCCTCGTCAACACTAATTTATTTTTTTTATTTATTTAGGTAAGCTTAATACAAGCAATTTATACTTAAGAACTAAAACTTATAATTAGACATTTTTTTCTTAATGCTAGGACTTTTTTTGGGTGGGGATATTACATATAATACTTTGTGGGCTATAGTCTGCCCACAAGCAGGCGCGGATCCAGGGGGGGTTTTGGGGGTTCAAACCCCCCCCGAAATTCTAAAAGAACCTGTATTTAAATGTGATGTACTGATGTTTATTATGTGGGCCAAGAGTACCAAAAAGAAAAAAAATTGGTTTTTTATAATTTACTTTAAATATTTACACCCCTATGCTGTAAACGTTTGTAGCTGTTTCTACACGTATTGCTAAAATACTGAATTCTGTTCCAGTTTTTGTTTGTTTTTGCGATATTGCGCCTGTAGCTGTAAACAGCCACACATACAATCTTAACCTGAAATCACAAAAACACCGCATTTTTTGGATAAAATATATCCAAACACCGCACAGTCTTAATTTAAAAACCCACAGTTTCGATAGTATCGGAAGTGTAGACTTAAAATTCCTTTTTATACAGTAATGGAGAAAAATTCCGGTTTTTGTAGTTTGACGTAAAATTCCTTTTTATACAGTAATAGAGAAAAATTCCGGTTTTTGTAGTTTTTATTTATTTTGATGTTGGTTTTATGTTGGCCTTTAATATTTGTATTCGAGTCAAATAAACAGAGAAATCACTTTTATTTTTATAATTATCTTCACCCCAGCGTCAGCTTGTGGTATTTAACACAAAAAAAATAATCCTGAGCACCACACAATCATATGGAGTGAATATGGAGTGAAATGTGGATGGCTATTTTTTTCGTAGCAAAGTTTTTTCCAATAAGTGGAATAATTTTTTCACATATTGCAGCAAAACACAATTTATAACCTTCTTTTGAAAAACCAGAGGCTCGAAATAGATTTTAGACTAACGGTTTCTTCCCACGCCTACGATTTTTTGAAAAAAAAAATTATCCCGCTCAAATGTATATAAAGGGTGGTTAAATTTTAAGGGCCGATGTTGAATATAAACTAGACATCTGCATGAATACATTCAAATGCCTCTTCAAAACATTTGCTTGATAAACGTATACTTACACTCTATCATTCTAAGCAACCAAGAACAAGTGAGTAAAAGAGAAAATGAAATGAAAACATTCGAGTACTTTACTCAAAGCAGATGTGTATTCGATATGAAATATATTCAAATATCTCTTGTTATACAGCGAGTTAGACAAATACATACCAAGTATAAAGAAATGTACTCGTTTAAGCAAACGAATTTGCGCTGTTGGCGGCATGTATGCTCTTGCTTGCATGTTTATGCAAAGTTTTAAGGAAAGGTTTTGAAACTTTGTTTTTTAGTCATAAATAAAAACAAATTTTAATGTAATTGAAAATTATTTATATGTTAAATTAAGTTGTTTTATGCCTTAACCTATTTTTGGCCGTTTACAGTGCTCGACGCCGCACTTTTGCAAAAATATTAGAAAAATATTAAACACAACTTAAATATCACTAAAATATAAAAATCAAAAATCTATCACTTTTCAGGACACTTGTTTGCTTCAGTGTGTACAATTTCTGACTAGAAAAAGATTTTCTTATTCGTTTTGTTTGAGTTAGCAAAAAATAAGTCTATATGTGTGCACAAAAAAAATGAACGACAACAATAGCGACAAATGCTGCACAGCACAAGATAAATTCGAAAATTCTTGGTGTATTTCAGATGTACTCGGTATCTAAGTGTGTATCTCGAATACATAGCATTGTAGTCTGCAAAAAAGCAACTGTACAAAGAGAACCAACGATAAGCAAGTTCTGTACTCATTCTGTTGAGAGCCTGCCGAATGTTGTACAGTGCTCGCTTCAGTTTCTATTTGTTATGAAAGTACTGCACTCTAGCTTAAAATATGATTCGAAATGTTGAACATAGCAGTTGTGTACACTTTGCAGCAGGCAAAGCAAATGTATTCATGCAGATGTCTAATATAAACCACACCTAAATGTCAAGTTTTTTTCTGCATTTCATTTGACATTTCTCAATTTCAGACTAACTCAATTTGAACCGTTAAAGTTATTCAGGCTTATTATGAAAATGAGCTTTCAAATCAAAATGCATATCGAGCACTTCGTGATTTTTTCGGTCAATTTAATCGTCCAAATGTGCGTACAATCGGAAAAATCGTGCAAAAATTTGAACAAACCAGGTCTGTAGGAGATGTGAAAACACCAGTGCATGCTCGTACTGCAGAAAATATTGCTGCTATTCGCGATAGTGCAGCTGAAGAGCTGTCCACCTCAACTCGTCGTCGTGCCCAACAATTGCACCTCTCACGTTCGTTGTTGATGAACATTATGCATAAAGACTTGCATTTACACGGTCAGAATGGTGGCAAGGAATGGCAACAGTGGATGATCAATTTTCGAAGAAAATCATCTGCAGTGATGAGTCACATTTTCACCTCAGTGGATTCCTCAATAAGCAGAATTACCGCATTTGGGCGAATGATAATCCAAGAGTGATTGTCGAAAAACCAATGCACCCACAAAGAGTGACTGTTTGGTGCGGTTTATGGGCTGGCGGCATCATCGGGCCGTATTTTTTTCCAAAATGAGGCTGGTCAGGCAGTTACTGTGAATGGTGTTCGGTAGCGTGAGATGATAACGAACTTTTTATGGCCCGAATTGGAAGATATGGATGTGGACGATATGTGGTTTCAACAGAACGGTGCCACTTGCCACACAGCTAACGAAACAATGGCTCTTTTGCGCGACAAATTCAATGGCCGTGTTATCTCACGTGGTGGCGATGTCATTTGGCCACCAATCATGTGATTTGACACCGTTGGGCTTCTTTCTTTGGGGTTATTTGAAAGAAAAGGTATACGTCGATAAGCCAGCAACAATTGAAAAGCTAAAGGATGAGATAATTCGGCGGCGGGGTGCAATAAGCCCGAATTCGGCCTTATTTCCATTTGAAAAAGAAATTAAGCCAATTTGGCCTTATTTCCCTTTAAAAGGAACCACTATTAAAACGCCATCAAATAAGTTTTTTAGTTTTATTTAATGAAAAATTAAAGATATAAAGTATTGGAATAATTGTACTTTAGGGCCCATGCTCCTTTTTTCTTTTTTTTCTAAATGTGAATTTGGAGCTCCTAATGCACATGCTGCAAAAAAAGGTCGGTCTCAAATGGTTTAGGAAATAAAAATCGTGAAAGTTTGAAAAATGTACATATTTTGGAATATGTAATTGCACTTTTGGTACACGCTTCTTTTTTTTTTGTTTTTTAAATGAACTTCTAAATCTAATGCTGCAAAAAAAAAAAATAGGGGGTCTCAAATGGTTTAGGAGATAAAAATCGTGAAAGTCTGAAAAATTTACATATTTTTTAATGAGAAGACTAGGATATCTTATTCTAATAATAGAAATATATATCCGTTTAAAGCGAAAAATATGATCGTTTAAATTCTAAAGAACATACATCTTTTTGTTTGTGGTCGAGAAAAAAATGTAAAATATAAACGTAAAAGTGATGAATGAAAATTTATAAAATATGCGCGATTTTTACTAAAATTTTTAATGAAGCTTTAATATTATAAAGAATGAGCTCCGCAGGTTTATAATAAATCGCCGCGATTTTTAATAAAAATTTTTTAAACAAGCACATTGAGGTTGACAATGGCAACTGTTCTCTTGCAAATTGAGTACCTGCGCTGAGTCCAGTAACTTTTCAAGCAACAGACTACAGGGTGCGTACTTTTTATTAAAAATAATTATAAAAAATAATCCTTAGTTTGCAAAAATTATTTTTCGGCCTTATTACCATTTTGCTAAATTTTTTTTTAGGCTTTATTTCCTTTTCAAATGGAAATAAAAACAAATTCACAATTTCGTCCTTATTTCTCTTTGAAAAGGAAATAAAGCCAATTCGGCCTTATTGCCGTTGGCCTTATTGCACCCCGCCAATTCGGCACATTAACGGCATAGAACCTCACTTATGCCTCGGCGTCATCGAAAATTTGGGCCATCGGATGGAGGTGTGCTGCCGAGGTCGCGGCGGCCATTTAGCCGATATTTTGTTCCATGCATAATTGAACCATACCAATATTATCATAATAAAAAGAAACGACAATAATTTCCTTAATAATTTGTGTGTTATTCAAAATCAACATCGGCCTTTAAAATTTAACTACCCTTTATATATATAACGTACATAAATATTTTTGAAACCCCCCCCGAAATATATTCCTGGAACCGCCCCTGCCCACAAGACATATGAAAAAAATTGTTTCAGAGGGAGGAAGTGGGGTTGGAGCTAAGAAAGATATTACGGAGCTCGGATCTAATGAGATGGAAGTCGAATTCATTGACCATGTTATTGGTTAGACGAAGCATCCTAGTTATAGGTTCACCACAACCATAGACGGTGCGATGAAAGTTGAGATGGAAGAGAGGTACAGACCTTAGGTTGCGTGGGTTAGTATTAAGGGATATTAATTGGAGCAGGGTTGGACAATTAATGGTGCCATCTACTAGTTGATGAATGAAAAGGACATCAGCAACTACCCTGAGTTTTTCAAGAGTTTGCATGTTAATCAACATCAAACGATCAGCATAAGGAGGTAAATTGAAGCTATCGGAACCAGGGAGGCCTCGTAACGCAAATCGAATAAAGCTTGTACAGCTTCGATACGCAACGAATGAGAAGCATAGAGCGGTGACCAAACTTGGCTGGCGTATTCGAGTATGGGCCTCACAAAGGTAAGGTAGAGGGATTTTGTAGCGTATGGGTTGGAGAACTCCCTGGACCAATGTTTCACAAAACCAAGAGTAGAGTTGGCTCTACTAATGATATTATCGATATGGGATCGAAAATTAAGCTCTTTATCGCAAATTATACCAAGTCTCGCAAAGAACTTACTAAGGGAACCGGCTCACCTAATATGTAATAAATTCGTGATGGAGATTGGAGTCTCTTCCGCGAGTATGTGATAGCTTGACATTTACTGATATTGAGTTCCAGGAAGTTTTTTTGGCACCAAGAAGAAAAACTGATTAGGTCATCTTGAAGATGGCAAGAGTCAGTATTAGTATGTATGCGTCGATACATTTTCATGTCTTCAGCATAAACAGAAAGATTAGAGTATTTGATGGCATCATCGACATCGGTTATTGTTAAGACGAATAGCAGAGGACCAAGGTGGCTGCCTTGAGGGACACCAGAAGTTGCTGTAAAAAACTGGGATTTTGAAAACCTAAAGATGACATTATATCAGCGTTCTTAGAGGTAAGATTTAATCCAAGCAATAAATGTAGGTTGAAAGCCGAAAGCTTTTAGCTTCAGAAGGATGACAGTGTACGAGATTTTGTCGAATGCTTTGCTAAAGTCAGTCGAGACAACATCGACTTCATAACCACTTTCTAGAGAACAAAGGGTATTCGAAACGAATTCTGTGAGGTTGGTTGCAGTGGATCTTCCCTTGAGAAAGCCATGTTGGTTAGGGGAGAAGATAGACTTGCAGTGGTAAAACATAATTTCGTAGAGTATACTTTCAAATATTTTGGGTGTACATGATAGTTTAGCGATTGCCAGATGAATTTTGACAGTTCCATTCGAAAATTTTATATTTTCTAATATAAACATACTCGCGACCATATGGTATATGCACTTATTGTGTTGTTTATTGTGGTTTAAAAATTATATTTCAGGAAAAAGATGGAAAGTTCGAGCGTTGTCGTTCTCTCCGAAACGAATTTGGTGAGGTCGTCCAAGACCGATTGTTGTGGCATTGATGGGTCATCCACCTTACAGTATCAACATGGCTCCCAATGACTTTTTCTTGTTGATTCACATTAAGAAAAAATACGTGGCTAGCGTTTTTCTACGCTCAAACAGACTAGGCCGTTGAGGTCTTCAAAACCCTGGTTTCGGAAGCACTAACTTCAGAGTGGCAAAACTTTTTTCAAAATTGGTTCAAACGAATGCAAAAGTGTATTTTTCATAATTAACGTTGAAATGTTTGTGTGCACGACCTTTCTCAATGCAACTAATAGAAATTCGGGCAGTTGACATAGTTAACATTAAAACTTCTAAACATAAAGCATTATGTCTCTTAACCCTAAATATTGTGAATTTATGCACTTTGTATTCCTTACATTTTGTTTTAATAGATTTTTTCTATATCAAAAATGTTGTTTACAAGCAAAAAATAACTGAAATTAAATAAAATAAATGTTTATGCAAGAACACGGTCAAAACTGTAATTTTTGTTTTTTTTTAATGATTTTGAAATCTAAACGGATTAAAACAGCAGTCTTTAAAATGAGACGACATTTAATTACACTTGTTTAATTTAGCCATTGATCAGTCTTACAGACCTACATTTTCTAACGATTATGTATTAGGGGAAGCGGTATAGTTATTAGCCAGTTAAGCGACTTCAAGATCGAAATATTGAATTAATAATAAATTTCTCAGTTAGAAAAAATAATAAAAATGATGACAAATGATTTTATATCAATGTATTTATTAGATAAGACGTCTTTTATACACTTTTATTTAGCATTTTAGGAAAAAATTAACAAAATAACGTAAAACTTATAAATACAGTAATTGGCCATAACATTGCAGATCATACAGTACTTGGCAGGGACGGTTCCAGGAAAATATTTCGGGGGGGGGGGGTTTTAAAAATACTTATGTACGTTATATATATAAACATAGTATTATTTTTATTAAATAAGTCATCAGTTAATCAAATTTTACATGTTTTATATTATAAAATGATATTAATTTTTCTTGGATTTTTCGACATAATGATTTCGATTACATTTTCGCACATTACTTCCACGTCACGATGCACGTTCAACAACGCCAAACCGTTCAATCGGTCTTCACTTGTCTCAACACTATAAGAGCGCTCTCTGCCCATAGCAGCTCATGAGCTTCACTTAAGTTCGTTAAATTTCTCTCTCATTCTGCTGCATGACCAGATTATCATTCATCTTCATTTAATTCATTCTTCATTTAATTTCATTCGTTTGCGAATATCGTGCAGTAAATATTCAATAAAATCTTCTAATAATGCCTTTTCTGCATCCATTTTTTAAAAACCGAACCACGAGCGGTGTGGACACAATTAGAATTTTGAACGAATGTTGAATTAAAAAAATTTTAGTACACATTGTCAAACAACGAGCAAGAGCTAACCCGTGACGGACGTGCTCACAAAAATTTTTGTAAGCGTTCAGTCAAGAATTACAATTCAACAGTCAAGAGAACATAATATGACTCAAGCTCAGATTCTCTCTCAACTGACATTCATGAGCGATAATGTGTACCCTACTTAACGGTTTACAAATGCAGATACTGCGCATTAGATGACCTTTTTTTCCAAAAATATCTTGGATCCTCCGTGCAAGGGCTGATTCTTAAACTGGCATTCAAAAAAGATATGTAGGCTGAATAAAAACGAAGAAATTGCAAAAACTGAATGCGCTACTCGTAAAAATGTGATTTTGGAGAGTATTTTTTCAGACGTTTCAAATTCGATTTTTTAAAACCATTTGAGAAACTTGAAAATTAACGTCAGTATTTAATTTTAATGTAAAATTAGCCGCTGAATTCATTTTCGAAATCAGATTTTTGATAAATGTGAAATTGAAGTCAAGAACGCTTTCCAAACCATAAATTTAGTTATTTTTTTATCATTTTTCAAATTCATTCGTTCCCCACGCACAAAAGAACGCATCTTTTTTTATATTAAATCCTCTAGGATTGTTGGTAATTTAATGAAGTTAATAAAAAAAAAATAGAAAATATGTCCCGAATCTATTCAATTTTCCGCTCACATTCCACTTTATTCTGCCTCTTCTTTATAGAGCGCAAACATCGGCAAAACTCTTAGAATATTATTATTATTATTATAGTTGCTGGGGGCAGTGTTGCCAGAAGTTTTTTGAAAAAAGCGTGATATTTAAAAAAAAGATCGCCCAAAATCGCCCAATGAAAAAAAAATCGCCAAAATCGCAATTTTTTTCTAAGAAATTTATTATATTAAAATAAACAAAACAAATTATATACATTTTTTTTTCAAATAATATTGAGATCTGTTAATAGTATTAGATATATAAAAGTTCTTATTTTCATATTTTTTGAAATAATATTGAGATCTGTAAATCATTTTATACGAGAATTTCGATCGTTAAAGAAAATTTTTTTTAGAGACTATAACTTTTTAGAATTTTTCAATATACTTCTTCCAAAATAAAAACTTTTAACAAAAAACGTAGTTCGGAGCGGAGAAAATACGTTCCACAAATGTATTAGAATGTGGCAAGGAAAGGAAGATGAATGCCAACTTCAAATATTGTCAAATATTTTTTCCCCCTACTGCTGTCTTAATTTTGTATACCGATTCCCAAAATTCTTCACTTTCAGATGGCACTTTGTTTTTGAAAACATTGCTGCATGGAAATGTCAACAAAGATTCGTATTCGATTTCTGCAGCACGTCGCTCTTCAAGAGATAGATAATAAAGAGGGAGTTCAGGGAAAGAAGGTGAACTCCCTCTTTATCTTTCAGGACATAAAATAAAAGCATTTTCAAACATTTTTAAATGACTAGGTAATCATTTAAACATATCCTTGATTAAAACTATAATGAAATTCTGGCATTTTGATAATAACAATATCATCACTTCATTTATGAATTTCTTCATGGAACTGATAATGAAATGTTAGGTCATTAATTCTTTTATAATTTCTTTTATCCGCTAAAATTTTATTTAAGCTGAATCTAGCTAAATTATCAAAATTTAAATTTTTGACAATGTCTTCTTTAATAATTTTTGAAACAAGTCTTTGAATAAATGTTTTGATTTCAAGTAAGCTTGAAAAAAATACAACTTTTTCTCGTTGAAAATATAAATTAAGTGAGTTGATGTTTTGAAGAAACGGTCTCAAAAAAAATAAGTATTTCGATATAAATAAATTATCGATAAGGCTTGTGAGCTGTTTTCAGTCGCATTGTTAACAGAGTGTTCCAAACACTTTTAAGACAATTGTTATTTTCTTTAATTGAAATTTTAAACACATTAGATGAAATTATGAAAAAGCGAGGTTTTTATAAAAATCACCAGGCGATTTCCTAAAAATTTAAGCGCAAAAACAAGAAAAAAGCGCCCAATTGGCGATAAATCGCCCAATCTGGCAACGGTGGCTGGGGGCAGCAACGCGCACCGGTGGTCGCTAGTAACGTTTATTTTTTAAAAATGTCGTTTCCATTGAAAAAAATCAACAGTATGTTTGCAAAACATTTATTTTCAGAATCGCTTAAAAACCTCTAATTTTTATTATTAATAAACGCTTTCGCATATTCATAAAGGTGAATGAATCAATTTTTAACGGATCCATCAATAAATTTCTCGGCTATGATACTTCTTGTCTCCTTAATCAGAATTATAATAAAAACTCTTGTATGTCGAATTTGTGGCGTCCGTGGCGTAGTTGGTTAAAGTGCGTGGCCGCTATGTCAAAGAACCTTGGAGACCCAGGTTCGAACCCCAGCCAGCGACAGAAAATTTTTGAATTAAAATATTTTTTCTGTACGGCCGCCACCTCTATGCAGACAATGGCAAACCTCAGAGAGTAATCAAAATGCCATGTAAAGCTTCTTGAGAATAAGAACATTCCGTTCATCGCCGTTCGGAGTCGGCGTTAAGCATGTAGGTACATTTCTCGGTCAATTGTGTACAAACTTAATAACACGCACAACACAATTGATCATAAGAAGCTAGGTCAAAGTCCTTTCAAGGGCTGAAATGGCCAGTTATTTATTTATTTATTTTATTTTTTTATGTCGAATTATACAGTTGGTCAATGATTCTAAAATTGCTTTGTATAATGTAGGCCATAATTTTTTCCAGTTCAAAACAGTTTCAGTTTTCGGTTTTCTTACTGTATTGATGAAATGAATGTTGAATTGAACATTAGCTATATTCAGTCATGACTGCCAACGCCATCTGATATTGCAGGAAAGAACTTCTTAAGTCACTGACATACGATGTTTAAACAATGAACGCGGATAGCGCAGTATTATTTGAGGAGGAAGGCTTGTACTGACTTGCGTAGTTTATAACAAGATGATAAGTTAACTTTTACGAATTTAGGAAAAAACTTGACTTATGTCGTTTTTGAAACGACCGAATAAATTAAATCGGTGGCATACGTTGCGAAGTTGGTTAAAGTGCGTGACCTCTATGCCAATGAACCTGGGGACCCAGGTTCGAACCCCAGCAGTGACAGGAAATTATTTGAATTAAAATAATTTTTCTGTACGGTCGCCACCTCTCTGCAGACAATGGCAAACCCCAGAGAGAAATCAAAATGCCATGTAAAGCTTCTTGAGAACAAGAACATTCAGTTCATCGCCGTTCGGAGTTGGCGTTAAACCTGTAGGTCCGGTTCTCGGTCAATTGTGTACAAACTTAATAACACGCACAACACAATTGATCATAAGGAACTAGGTCAACGTCCTTTCAAGGGCTGAAAGGGCCAGTTATTTTATTTTATATTTTTTTTTTTTTTTAATAAATTAAATAGCCTACTGCAGGAGTTACCTAAGGGGGGGTTTGGATTAAAAAAAATATCGATAGTTTTTGATATCGATAATGAAAATGTATTTTTTATATAATTGCCCGAAAGATGGAAAAAATCAGTGGCTAGCGACGGACAGTACTTTGAAAAATGAATTTGTAACAAATTTTTCACAATAAAGCGACAAACTTAAAAAAAAAAACACTTTAAAACTTTTTTGTATTCTGCAATATAGATGAAATATAATATTAGCTGCGTTCGATTCGCCAGCCTATACTCAATTCATGTCGATTATTTCAAAATTATTTCAAAATTTGTATGTGAAAACAACAACAAAGTCTACAGCTAGTTGAGTATAGAGTAGGTCAATTATCAGTTGAGTTGAGTAAAGTTGCGTTGCCAAGTTCTTATTTTTTAGTTGGTTTGTGTACGGAATAAGTAAAATGTAACAGATTCTGTCAAAATGTGATGTGAGTACAAAA
The DNA here is from genome assembly GCA_943735915.1 of Pherbina coryleti. NCBI lineage: Eukaryota > Metazoa > Arthropoda > Insecta > Diptera > Sciomyzidae > Pherbina > Pherbina coryleti. The sequence goes on from OX030949.1 coordinate 136,947,486, forward strand.
ACAAAATTATTTCCCTTTAAGGGGGAGATAACTCATAGTTTCGGAAAAATTTCAAAAGTTTTTTTCGAATTTTTCTTTAAAACAAGTTTCAAGTCATTTATATTGGTTTGAAATTGCATAGTGACCCAAAGACACAGCGTGACGTGAATAGGGTTAAAAAAAAAAAATGATAAACTGCTTGTAGTGACCATATTCGCACAAATCCTTTGCATGGCTACAGCATTATTGAAATCTTCGAAGTTTTTACTGCACTATCAGAATTTTAATTTGTTCTGTATGCAAGCGCAAAATAAGTTTTGGTGAGTCAGGATCGAGAGGCCTGGGTTTCAAAATTTCAGCTAACTTTGCTGCTGGAATATTTAGTGAAGGCTACACCACCATTCTGAAGCTTTTGAACGAACTGAGTATAATTATTGGCACCTATTGCAAAGTTTTCGCCGAAAATACCGGTAAGGCACAAGTAGCGAAGCAGAATCCAAAGAGTCTCTCCAATACAAAAGCAGCTCGTACAGCTCGGATGTACCTTCCGCAAGGATGTTGAAAGATATTGTGTGAATAAACCATTTTTTTGGAGTCAAAACTGTTGAAAAAATGGTCGATTTTAGACCTTCGATTAAACAGACGATATAAATTTGAATTTTTAACTTTTTATGATTTTACAGGTTTATCCTTCCCTTCAAAATATCAGTACTCGAAGAAAAAACCTCTTTTGCTTCATATAAGTGGGAAAATTTTGACAGCTACAGGAGATACTCTGCAGACCCACCATTTACTAAAAATATAGGAAAATAAAAAAGTATCCAATTATGTTATCAACTTGAAAAAAAAATTATTAAACAAAACTAATTTCACCCTGTCTAGGGGTATCTCCCCCCTTAAGCAGTTTTCTTCGTTTTCAATTTACTTTATTGACAGACTTCTTGTGGTCTGTCAAAACAAAAGTGTTGCCAACTATTCAGTAAGTAACAGCTAAGTGAGTAGCTGTTTCTTTCGTAATTGAGTTGAGTACTGGCGAATCGAACGCAGCTATTACTCGGATTTTGTCTGTTCCGCATCAAGCAAAAAATTAATCCATTAATATTCAATCAATGCAAACACGCTACCAAAAAAAAACACGCTTTCAAACATTCAGAAATATTCGGCAACTTTTTAACACATTTACGCATTGATAAAGGAAAAAAAAATCATTTAAATCAAGCACTTACTTTCCACCGTTCTAGCCTTTTTTACTTCTGGTTTCTGCAGCCAATTAAGTGGGCTCATTTTTGTAGTTTTGGCACAGTAAAATTAACAAAAGAAACTCTTAAACTTATCTAACAAAACTCAATCAAAATTTCACCACTTTCACGTAATACCTGTTAACGCAATAAATTCTTAAATTGCTGGAGGTGGACAAAGTTCAATTAAATGTATCAAACTTTTTTCGAAAACTTAAACGTGTTGATGTTTTCGCTGTTTACACTTGCAGTTTGCACTGTTAGAGAAAAAAGACGCACGTGCAGCAAGTATTCGCAAATTGGCAAAGTTATATTAATGCTAATATATTATTTTTTTATACATTTTGGACCATAAGGGGGGTTTTAACCCTAAAAATCCCCTTGATTACGCGCCTGGCCTACTGGTCTTGAGTTATGTAAATTTTGAAAGTAAATCGAATAGCAGCTAGATAATAAAGTTTGACTTTGAAAAAATTGCTATTAGAGCAGCTTGACTGCAAATTTCCCCTATGTTCATTTTTAAAATTTTCAAAACATTGTAGCGACTTTTGGTAACATTATCACAGGTAACCAAAATCCTTCAAAGCTTAAACTTGATCAAAAATAGAAAATTCTCAAAATTCATCTGCTTTTGAACTGTGGCGTTGATAGAATTTAAACCCAAAACAAGAAACGGAAACTCCAAAATAAGCTTCACACACACATATATATATATATATACAAATGGTTAAGCAATAAAATTTATTCCAACAATACGTGTAGCAACTATCTGACAATGATTGCAAACAATCGCACAAACCCAGCATAATATGTACGCAGCCAGATCTCCTAAGATAAAGCACAATCATGCGTTGCAAATGTAGGCGATTGAGACTTCGTTGTCGTTGCATTGTTATGTTTTGTGTTGGGAAAAGTTTCGAGTTCCTTCAAAGGCAGCCACGACTGACCCCAAAAGCCACGGATCCACAAAAGCCGAGAAAATTTTCCTGTGAAAACTTTGAGATAGTTTGTGCCAATGAAAGGATAACAAATAAAAGTGTACGGAAAGAAAAAATTGTGCCCCGAATAAGTTGCAAACAATGACGGACAAACAGAAGGTGCGATAAGAATTTCAAGGGCAGCCGAAACATAGATACACTTAAGTGTTTAACCCAAAAGTGAGTGCTGAAGATACAAGCTACAAGAAACAACTTAACAACAGCTCTGCAAATGCAAATAATGCTCAAGCTGAAATTAAATGAGCCTGACGCTCTATTTTCAGTCAGCATGGACGATGTCAGTATCAAATGGTTTGGGGTGGGAAGAGATGACGACCAGCGGAAACCACAGATACATGCGCTGCGTATGATTGGTGCACGTACATGGATGTGGATACAAATGTATCTGTTGACTACATTTGTATCTGTTGAACAATTTAGAACAACCGCAAGCATGCATTGCAGTTGTAGTTGCTGATGTTGTTGCTATTGTTGTAGCTGTCATTGCTGTTTTTGATGATGATGAACAAAGTATTTCCTTCTAGTTCTTATTTTATTAAATTTTATTTCAGTTGCAAAAATGTTTTCACACATTCTACCGCACGAAGTTTTCAAAAGCCACGAACTTTTCCTACATGGCCAGTCATGTTAAGAACGTGTAAGCTATTCAATCCCATGAGATTCGGAAGTTTGAAGTTGTTTTTGCACAAACAAAAATAATTTGAATTATTTTGTTGTTCTTACAACTATCTGTGAATGAGATGATATAACGAAGAAGGAATTAGATGAACGAACACATGTTCCTAGTTCGATTGAAAATACCGTTATTGTTAATTATACACAAAATAATATTGTGAAAAACTTTATACTGTGTAGATTACCTTATTGGGCTCATTTGAAGAAATACGAGGGCTGTCTTTTAAGTCTTGCGCCTCAGCCACACTAAGCATTGCCAGGTGCGTTTTGACAAATCCATTCGAAAATGTAACATTTTGTAGTATAAAAGTACTCACAAGGTTTTGGTGTATGTGCGCTTATTGTGTTAATTATAGTGATTTGAAAATTATATTTCAGCAAAAAAATGGAATTAACACGTGAACATTTTCGGGTGATAATATTTACGATTTGTGACGCGGATCAACAAGAAAAGAATGCATCGATCAAATTTGTTCGACTTTTATTGAAGAAACACCATACCCAGCAACTGTTAATAGCTGGTTGGTGGTTGTTCTCTTTTCTAGACGAATTTCGTGAAGGTAGTCCAAGAAGGGCTGTTGTAGCAGAATACATCGGTGCTGTGTGTGAGCTGCTGGAAGCAGACTGACATTTGACATGTCGTGAGATGGAGTTGGGCATTAGTGGGCCTAGCATACATTCGATTTTACATGAGCAATTAGGAGTCAGGAATATTTGTTCTCATTGGATACCCCATAACTTAACGGTTGCCCAAAGTGAGCAAAACCCACAAAACTTGTCAGCGGACGGAGTACATCCAAGCAAATGGTTGTCATTTATATCTTTTAGGTAAACCGGTCATATCGCATCCGTAGCACTTGAGCAACGGAGAAGTGTTAATGCTGAATGGAACACAATTTGTTTGCCAGAAGTCTTCGAAGAATTGAGGAAAACCAACGACTGAAAAATATATCATTCTCATCACGACAATGCGAGTTCCCACACATCGGCTCAAACAAAAGAGTTTTTGAGCACTCAAAACGTGGAATTAATGGGTCATCCGCCTTACAGTCCCGACTTGGCTCCCAATGATTTCTTCCCGAACAGGCCGTTGATACCTTCAAAAACTTTGTTTCGGAGGTACCAATTTCGAAAATTGTTTTGAACTAATGCAAAGTATATTGATAATTTTGGAGAATTTTTTATGTTTAAGAATGTGCTTGAGGGACTGCATATTGAAATCGGAACTGACATATTGATGGAGTTGTTAAATTTTGAGCTTGTGCCATGATGCTAGTCGAAGTTATGACGAAAAAACCAAGAAACTTATATGGCTGCAAGAGTTGTAGAATCTAGTTCGGAATCTTACGGTTTTTTTAAAAACAAAAACTCTTGATAATTAGGAAACCAAAGTTAGGTTTTTTCAAATCGGCTAATCCAGCCTAAGTAAGGTTTTAATTAATCACTACACTTTAACCAGAATTTTTAACTACACTTTGTTATCGTGGCTTCAGTCGGCTCCTTGTCATGAGCCAAAAGTCATTCCAGTTGTATGTTAAGTGCCACGCTCATATGTCCAAAATTCTGGAAAACATTTTTGTACCTAAAACATTGAAATCGACCAATTTACTATTTGAAAATAAAACTATCGCATTCAAGGAAATTTTATATTAAAACTAGCTGGTACCCGACGCGTTGCTGTCGTAGCGAAAATAATTTCTATCTCTATCTGAATCTCAAACTCAGTCTCAATCTCAATCTTAATCTCAATCTCAATCTCAATCTCAATCTCAATCTCAATCTCAACTTCAACCTCAACCTCAATTTCAATCTCTATCTCTATTTCTATCTCTATCTCTATCTCTATCTCTATCTCTATCTCTATCTCTATCTCTATCTCTATCTCTATCTCTATCTCTATCTCTATCTCTATTTCTATCTCTATCTCTATCTCTATCTCTATCTCTATCTCTATCTCTATCTCTATCTCTATCTCTATCTCTATCTCTATTTCTATCTCTATCTCTATCTCTATCTCTATCTCTATCTCTATCTCTATCTCTATCTCTATCTCTATCTCTATCTCTATCTCTATCTCTATCTCTATCTCTATCTCTATCTCTATCTCTATCTCTATCTCTATCTCTATCTCTATCTCTATCTCTATCTCTATCTCTATCTCTATCTCTATCTCTATCTCTTTCTCTATCTCTATCTCTATCTCTATCTCTATCTCTATCTCTATCTCTATCTCTATCTCTATCTCTATATCTATGTCTATCTCTATCTCTATCTCTATCTCTATCTCTATCTCTATCTCTATCTCTATCTCTATCTCTATCTCTATCTCTATCTCTATCTCTATCTCTATCTCTATCTCTATCTCTATCTCTATCACTATCTCTATCTCTATCTCTATCTCTATCTCTATCTGTATCTCTATCTCTATCTCTAACTGGAAAGACTCGTGGAAATTGATAACCAAATTTCGAGGCTGTGCTACTTACAATTCCAAAGTTATTCGATATCGCAAATTTGGCCTATATGGGCGGAGCCACACCTCCTTGTTCAATGACGTCTCAGTTTTCTAGTAGAAGAATATCACCCAATATTAATTCCATACTGAATTTCGTTGTTAAACGACATTTAGTTCCAAAGCTATCTGATATCAAAAATTTAAAGTGTATGGGCGGAGCCACACCCCTTTTTTCAAAACCCATCCCAGTTTTATAGTAGATATATCACCAAGTGGCAACTCCATACTGAATTTCATTATTATACGGCATTTAGTTCCAAAGCTATTCGATATCATAAATTTTAATTGTATGGGCGGTGCCACACCCCTTTGGCCCATACTGGCTCAATTTTGCAAGTCGAAAGACACGACTAAATAGAACGTTCTAACCGAGTTTCATTAATGTGTGACTTATAGCTTGAAAGTTATACTGAAAATTTGGCTGAAAAATTGCCACGCCCCACATTCAACGCCCATAAAATTTTACGTGTGGAACGGCTCTTGTAAATTGAGATAGAACACCGAATTCCGATACTATGCGACCTATAACTTCAGAGCTATTCGCTACCGTAGATTTGGGTTGTATGGGAGGTGCCACGCCCCCTTATTTTAGGGGGATGAAAGATAGATGTTGTTCGATTCTCACCCCTGACTAATATCCTCGCTAAGGATCACGAAAATCGGTCGAGCCGTTTCGGAGGAGTTCGATCACGCACCCCGTGACAGAACAATTTTATATATTAGAAGATATTGAAATTGAAAAACAATTTATTTGAATATTTCCCACGAGCTGCGTCCATATCAAAGGCCATTTAGTGGTATATTTTAGTTTCTTTTTGTCAAAATATGATTTGTGAGTGCGGTGGTGAGTGGGATGCATGATGAAATCATGTAGAGTGGAGTGACATTCTTGAGAAAATACAGAGTTGTCACTCCACCTTACATGAATTCATCATGCATCGCACTCACCACCGCACTCACAAATCATATTTGCCAAATATCCATGCTATATTACCCTTGCAACATTAACTAAATGAGAACTATAAGAAATCTGCAACTGCTGGTGCGAAGAAACTGCAGAAGCATCGCACAGGAACAGAGTGCGCACAGGAACAGAGTGCGAGGCTGCTGCTGCTTGGCGGCTGTATGGAATATGTGTGTCAGTGTGTGGCATAAATACAATTTAAATACGGGAAAAAAACGAGTTGTAAGGAAAATATTTGATTTATCTACGTAAATATTTAAATAAAATATATACTCAGGCGTGGATAATGTTAATATGCGTTATTTCCCTTAGTGTAGAAGTATTACATATATGGCTATAATGAAAACTATTGTGTCTATTAAATACGTCAAATATCCCTCAAAATACGTCAATCGTCATTAGAGCTTAAAATACGTAAAAATTACGTATTTAACGTCACAATGGCAACGCTGATCATGAGATCAAAACAGTGTTGCGCTGTGCAATTATTTACAACATTTGTGTTTTTGCATGAAAATAGTAATGGTATTCATGCAAATGGGCAAAGCCCTTATAAATGGTATAAACAAGATAACTTTATCACCCTTATAAATGAACTGTCAAAATTTGTACTGAGAAGCTTTTGCACAAACCAGATATATTTGCTCTTCGATTTAGGTGAGCAAACGAGGTGGCAAACTTATAACAGCAATCAGCAATTACTATTCACAAGTTAACAGCTGACATATCTCTGAAAATGCACAATCGGTTTTAGTGGACGTTCACACAATCTACCTGATAAAAATAACTAATTGCCCTAAATATAACTTTGCCGCTTTGCATGAATACCATTAGTATACTTTTAGTACGAAATGTATCAAAGCAGTAATGAAACCTGCTTGATAGCAACACTCACCATACTCATACTTGTGGTACTTTTTTGCATAAAGTATTGAAAGTAGCAAAAAGTGTACTAGTGTTCAGGGATCATATGACCGTCTATATAATATATTTTCATCACAGAGCTCATCAATCGAAAAAAGAGCGTAAAAAAGGACGTTATCGGGGATCATATGAGCAGAAGTGCATAACAACGGCCTTAGTTATCAGTTTCGGTTGCAAACAGTTTATTACAACTCAACTTAAATATTTAAATCATAATAAACAATTATATGCATTATTTTCAGGGGTTGCAAAGTGATTTCTTTGAGAGTTTGCGGCCGATGCATGATGTAATTAACGAGGTGGTAGTGAATTTTTCACCTCACACTCAATTTTGCTGAATCTGTCAAAAAATTGTGACAAAGAGAGGACCTGTTGGTAAGTGTCAAATCATTATTTGTTTTGTTTGCTTGCTTGTGGTAGTTCCAGCTAATACGTAATGAACTGCAATTATATGTATGTAGTTTTATTGGATTTTCATAAAAATCATTGAAAAAATGTGAAAAACTAGAGCCGAATATGGAAACAAACTGCAATTGCCTGCAAGTGTAGATTAGCTGGCTATATAGTTCCAGAATAGCAATTTCAGAGAGGTCATTCTGTGGTGGTTTGGTGGGGAGTCGCCTTTCATGGGGTCACCAAGCTTCTTTTTCTGCAAAAAGGAGTAAAAACTTCGTCGAAAGTGTATGAATCCGATGTTGTGGAGTTGGTTGTAAAGCCTCTTAAGGGGGGAAAAGCACCCAGACCTTTTTTTTCAATTTTGAAATTTGCATTTTCTTAGAGCCTTAAGTTTCAAGAATATGTGGTGAACATTTCAAGTCGATATCTCAAAAAATAACAAAGTTATAGCCTGAGTGAACCACCTTCTAGAATCTAGAGCGCGCAGTGCTGGCCCTTATTTTCAAACTCGTTTTTCTCGAAACCATGTTTTCAAAGTCGGTGACCAAGATTTCTCAGAACTCAGTGAACCGATCGTTTTGATTTTTTTGCAGGCTTATTTTATTCATAATAATCTCGTACTTGTCATAGGATTTTTGAAGTGATAACTTCTTTAGGCGCGTTTGGCAATTTCTGATGAGTGATTTTCTCGATTCAATCGTCAGCATACAGTTAGATTCTGCCGCTGCTTTTGTATTTTCGAACATGTGCGCACTCGCATCGTAGTCGTTGCTACACACAATCTTACGTTTGCATTTTGTTGTTGTTTTGTTTCAACATTTATATCATGCGTGTGTAGGTTTGTGCTTTTTGCAGTGTGTACGTACATGCAGGGTGGACCAAATAAAAGTTTTTTATGAGTTTTTTTATAAAATGAACAAAATTAAATCTTTTCCATGTATATGTTAATACATGCAAAAAATTTAATTTTTTTTAGTGCTTGAATCGTTTCCGGATTCTTGGCATAACAGGGGTCTTTTACAATTCCCCACAAACGATCGATTGTAGCATGGACTGAGTGGTCCATGCATCTTATAGAACTCCATCTTATTTTCTTTTTCGTGAATGTCGACTTGTAATCGTGCTAAGAACTTTTCTCGAATAAGTCAAGAAAGAAAAAACCAAATATATTAAAATTTAGACCGTAGTCAGTTGCAGTTATTGAGGTAACTTTTTTACATAAGTTGCACTTATAAATGTCTCGTACTGTTGCAAAAATCGAGGAATTGCAGGTATCAAGGGTTGAGATTATCGAGTCTGTACAGTAATATTTTATATAACATAAAATTTATTATTTTTGTACATAGATATATCTTTTAGAATTGGAAAATGAGAAGTTATCACTTCTATCGTGTGGTCATAGGCACACACCTTCTTTTTTTTTGTAGTTTCGTTCATTTTTTATAGGCACAATTATGACGAATTTTTGGTCGAAAATAGTTTTTTTACGTTCGAAAGTCCGCCATTTTGTGAAAAATCAATATTTTCAAAAACGGCAATGACAAGTACGAGTTTTAAGTATCTAGTTTAATAATATATTTATTTTTTTTGCTTCTGAATAAATTAGGAGGAGCAATCTTGGTCACTGCATTTCACCTTTTTTTCAGAGCGCTCTACAAAAAATGCTGTATCGACCTTAATATTTTTTTTTTTTAATAAAAAAAAACTTAAAATACTCTTGAATGTGTATATTTTTAGGTATAAAAACCCTCATTTAAAAATATCCCATAGGTTTCCTTAAAAAAATTCACAAACATGACCTTTTTTTCGGCCTCTGGCTATATTTCCCCCCTTAACACGACATTATTCCAAAACAAGCCATGGACATTTCAACAAAATTCTGCTCCAGTCCATAAAACTAAATTGAGTCAAGAGTCAAGCTCAAAAATGTATCGGAGAAATATGTATGTTATTCTACAGATCAGTGGCCAGTGGTTAGCCCAGATCTGAACCCATTGGATTACAAATTGTGGTACGTGCTAGAGGTTATGGCTCGCTCTACTCATCAACTTCGCTCATGCTAGAAAGCAAATGGCGGCCATTTCGAATAAGTTTTTCTACAGTTCGCAGAATCAGCTATTGAATGACTCAATAAATAACAAAATAATTTTGAAACAATTTTTGTTTTAATTTTATGAGCAAAATACCGTGCACCAAAACATATGAGAAAACTGAGAATAATTCTTCAAAAACATGTTTGAAGTATTAAATTTTCAATTTCTTTTTTATATTCAAATAAAACTGTTAATATTTTTTAATAATTTTCTTTTTTTTTTTTTTTGGGTCCCCTGAAAACAATGCAAAAAATTGAGCGAAATTGCATTTTTTTTTTTTTTGGCTTTTTGGATTTTTCACTGACAGAATTCGTTTATATTCAAAAAAATTGTGGTTCATTTCGAAAGATTATCATTTTCGAATACTTTTGTGAGGCACTGTATGTTTGAAAACATTTGCATGTTCGAATAAAGCAAAACAATGTGAGTAATCCAAAATGTACTAAAATTTTACATTTGCATTTCAAACTAAAAATTTCTTGTGTGCACTGAGCCATTAAAACAAACGCTCAACAGGAGGCCTTCTCGTGGTCGTTTATAGAATTAAAATATTTGCATTAAATTGCATTAGTTGTTCATTAAGTTTATGTTTTTCAAAATACAAATTTAATTAATTCAATGCAATGCAATTAGATGCAATGTTTCCATGATGATTACAAGTTTCAAACAGGATGGGTAAAATGTGTAGGAACAGGGGAATTGCACATCAAAATTAAACTAACACACAATGCATAAAGATGGCGGTGGAGATACAGGTGAAGAAGCTTGTGTATGTTTTATACAGAGGCGGTCAGAGCGGCAGAGGCAATTAACAGCTGCACACTAGACGCTAGCGCAAGTGGCCACGGAATGACTTGTAGAAACACCTTAGCTAAAATATCGTTTTGCAGAGGTTTAGGTAAAAATTTAATAATATTTTATTGATCTGCCTTAAATACTTAACTTAAAACTACACTTTTTAGCTTTGTCAGCTGTTTGCAGCTTTACTACGCTGCTGTATGAAGCTGCTCTTTTTCGGCCATGCACAGCAGCGCCAATTTAATTTCAGACTTCTTTTTGATGCTCTCCTGACGCAGCACATCACATTCTTTGGTTAGCAGCTTGATTTTAAAATCGGCAAATTTTACGGCCTCTTCCGTGCTGAACTCGACAAAGTAACCTTTGCCTACATCAATGAGAATCTTTTCGTTGGGTTGCACTTTTGCTTCCATAAATATGTTGCCACCAATATTCATCTGAGTCTTATAGCCATCGGGCAGATTTTCACGCATTGTTTCCACAGTGTTCTTGAGTTGCACGAATTCCATAATCTCGCCATTGTATAGATTTATGTGCTGCTCCAGATGCTTTAGATCTTCCTTCAGATAGTCATTAACGAAAATTTCTAAATTTTCAAAGTTTAGCTGCGACATTTTGCGACATGAATTCAAAAGAAAAACAAAGATTTAATTTATATAAAATTAAACACAACAGCCGGCTAGCAAGGCGCAGCAAATGTCAAAAACAGCTGTTATGCTTGGTACCAGTTGTTGAGAAGTGACGAGTAGAGAGCACTGCAATTGTTTAAAAGTTTCATTTGATTCTGCAGGGTTGCTGTCTTTGCTACGTGAAATTCCAGTGGCGCTGCAAACTGGCCGAAAATGTTTATAAGCTTGCCTGAAAGTATGCAAGCGTTCCTTTCGTTTATTTTAACCTAAAACTTAAAAAGAGAAGACGATTTCGTTTCCGGCGGAAGTAAGCCTAATTTGTTATAAGGTTTTTTTTTCGAATGAAACTTAAATTGTGTTTATAATCTATAAAATGTTTTTATGAACTCCAAAATAAATACCAGACCAACAAATAACTCAATAATTTCATTTAGAGAAGTTAAATTTTTTCTCTGCCTGAATTGCTCAACGGCTAATTTGTGTAAATTGCTTAAATATGTGCAGGAAATTGGCGATCACAAACACGCTCGTTGCTAATGAGCTGCAATCGATCTGCAACTTGCACGGCAACCACAGCTAAAACAAAGCTGCATCTGGTACACCTGCTGGCTCACGCATGCTTTTTGTTTTTTTCGCTCCCGGCCTTGCCCTTTATATATAAATACAACAACATATCTCGCAATGGCTTTAGTTCAACGCGGCTTGGTTTATTTATTTCAACGTTTCTACCTGACGAGAAGCACTGGCTGATCTAAGCATAGCCTTAGGTTCTATTCTAATATTTTAATATTTACGGTCGAGCTGAACATTTTCAAGGATAAATCATAATCGTAAAAATAAGCATTGCAGGTGTTTTATCAAGCTTGACTTCAAAGAAATATACTTTATTACATATATTCACAGATCCTGTTGCTGTTGCTTTGAAAAGCAAAAATCATGGCTTTGCTTTTGCGACGAAATTTTATTGCGTGGAGTGCAATATTTTTAATGTACTTGGTCTTGTCTGATGGATTGGTAAGGAATATTTTATACAATTGCACTTCAGAATTCTTAGATGAAGCAATCAATTGTTGCATTGATGTTGTAAAAGAAATTAAATCTACGTCGCACAAGTTTTGTGTCTCCTAGACCTAATAATATTGAAAATTGCATGAATATTGGAAGTCAAAAGTTTGGGGACTTAAATCAGTTGTGGAAAGGCTAAATTTTCGACAGTAGAGACATTTTTGTCGAGCGAAATCCGAAAAAAAAATAATTATTAAAAAAAATATTTTAATGGGCGAAAGAATAAAAGTGAAAGTATTTCAAGACAAATACGAGATTAAAATTTAAATCTTGTAAGGAATGTAATATTTTCAGCTAGGCTGAAATTAAAATACCCCTTCTCTCGTGTGGTATACATAGTATATATTATCGCAAGTTATGAAGGTTTTATTATTATGATGACGTTGGAAAATCATGGGTTTTCATTCGATTTTGCCTCATTTTTAACTTAAAGTATTTGATATCAAGCTTAGTGCCGAATAAAAAGTGATACATTTTTGTAAATATTTAGAGGTTTTACCATTTTGATCAGTCACTTTGTATGGGAAATAGAAGTGGTTTTAATTCGATTTTGCTCATAATCGGAATTAATCTTCCTTTTTTTAAAAAGGAGCTCAAATTTTGAATTTCGTAATGAAAGCTTGAAAATTACGGCTGTAATCGGTATCGTGATTATGTGATCATGAGGTCTAACCGATGTCAACCATTTTTAATACACATCTAAATGGTTTTCCATTAAGGACTTGACAACTCTTTTTTTAAATAAAACGCAAACAATTTGAGATATTTTAAAAACTTTATTATCGGCTTGAAGTACAATCAAAACTTTTATGAATGAACTCAACTTCTTTCATATGGCGACCGCGGGCACATGAAGCGTTCGATTCATTGGACCCAATTTTCGATGACTCGGCCACACATTTCAGCCAAAACGGCCGCTATTTTGCGTTCAATGTTGGCTCTGAGCTCTTCTAACGTCGTCGGCTTGTTGGCATAGACCAATGACTTGACGTAGCCGCAAAGAAAATAGTCTAGACCAGTGATCATCAAAGCCTATGCCAACGGGCATTTGAGCTTTTGTGCTTAAAAGCTTTCTGTATACATATTAACAGCTCTATTCTGCTTGTTAATATAACAAGGAATTGTAAAGAAGCTCTTGTTAATGTTCTTGTTATGTAAAGTAAATTTTCGTATTCTGGCAAATCATTAACAATTTGAAAGCTCTCAAAAGCTGTTTAAGTTCACCACCCATGGTGAAAAAGTAAATGCTTTAGATATAAAGCGTCAGCTGTTTTTTTTATTGCTGATTTCTTGCTTATTTTGATTGCTTATTTTTATTTTTCTTCAAGATGGAAAACGTTACAAATAAATAATTTACGGATTGCTTAAAATTGTTTTAAGTTTTAAAATTAGTTTGTTCAATAACCAAACAATGTTTGAGTGTTTTGCAGTCCTTAAGATTTATTTTTTCTTTCATCTTCTTCAGTATCAATGCTTAAAAGAAGTAAGAACTAAGAAGTAAGAATTCATCCATTTTTTATATTTTATTTTCCTTGCACAGCATTTGTTTGGTTTAACACTGAACTATCTTTCGTTGTTAAGACGTTTTCTGACATTAACAAAATAGTAAAGAAAGGAGCTTTTAAATTATCACCAGAATACGAAACCTTTACAATTTGTTAATATTAACTATTTTGTTAATGTGGTGAGGTTTGTTAAGCTGTCAGAATAGGGCTGTAACTCACGGACGAGCACTGAACTGCGTCAGTATCTATTGTAATTTAATGCAGAACAGATCTGCGGCACATGCATGCTTGTTAGATTGTTTTTTTTTGCTGCACATACGCAACTTATGCTACACTCATAAAAATATCAGTTCTTGCTATTTATATGAAAAATGTCTCTACTTGAAGGGGAGTTGCGATTCTTTTTTACAGAAAATTTTTTTTCTGAACCTCAAGTATGGTTTAATTAAATCAAAAACGAAAAAAAAACCTAAAGAATTAAAAAACAAAAAAAACAAAAGACACTGTATCGTTTAGTATTTACACTTCTAAATAAAAATTGAAATTTTAAAATTGAAATTAAATTATGAAATTAACCTTTACTATTATAAAGTTTTCTCCTTTTTTGTAACAGTGCATAAAATAGTGAATGTTAATATGTTTCTTCGATATGAATTATGTTATTATGAACAGCAGTAAGCATACGTAAATAGCAAAATTTTTTAAAAACATTTCCGCCTCACGCCTCTCCCATAGATTTGTAATACACCAGATGAAAATTTTTTCCGGCGCCAGTGAATAATCAAACAAGCGAACCATCGTCTTGCATGAAAGCTTGACTGCGACTGAAGTAGTATTTTTTTTCAGTGCAAATGTTTCAATGAGCTTTTATACATAAACAAAGTATGCTTGTATAGAGTTTGATGACCACTGGTCTAGACGCGTTAAATCGCACGAACGAGGCGGCCAATTGACTGGCCCATTTCTTGAGATAACACACCCATCAAACTTACTCTTCAATAAATCGAAAATAACGTGTGCTATGTGGCTTGTGGTACCGTCTTGTTGGAACCCCATGTCGTCCAAGTCCATATCTTTCAATTCGGGCCAAAAATAATCGGTAATCATGGCGCGATAACGCTGGCCATTCACAGTAACGTTACGATCGTTATAGTCGACAAAATATGTTCCCATGACCCCGCCGGCATGCCACGGCACCAAACAGTTATTTTGTGTGAATGAAATGGTGATTCATGTAGCACATGTGGATTTTTACCCGTCCAATAACGCATATTTTGCTTATTGACGAACCCATTGAGCCAAAAATGAGCTTCGTCACTGAAGATGATTTTGCGATAAAATTCATCATCTTGGCGCATCTTTTCCAGAGCCCAATCGGAGAACGTACGTCGCTTCAAATGTTCCATTGGCTTCAATTTTTGAGTCAGCTTGATCTTGTATGGGTATAAACTAAGATCCTTACGCAAAATTTGCCAAAAAGTGGTCTGGGCGATGTCCAATTCTTGAGAACGCCGTGGAATTGACTGTTTTGTATCGTTTGCTACGGATGCCTGAACGGCAGTGATATTTTCGACTCTTCGACCAACCCGTTATCTCACTGGCACGACAACATCACACAACGATGTAGACTCAAATTTTTGCACTAAACTTGTTATTGTCTGTCTACTAGGGCGAGAATTACGACCGAAAATTGCAGTTAACACTCTTAAAGTTGAGATCACCGACTCCGAATTTTGGTAGTAAATTTTTATAATTTGCAGACGTTGTTCGTTCGTGTACTTTATCATGATGAAAATATTTAGTTTACTGAATAAATTGACAGTGATAGTTTGATGATTTGTGAAAGGGGGCGTTCAGAAATTTAATTCAAAGTTGTCAAGTCCCTATTGGAATACCCTGTGTATTAAATTTCATTACTATAGCTTAAAAATTACTGCTGTTATCGTAACGACGGATAGACAGACCAACAGACAGACGAACATGGTTAAATTGACTCAGCTGATAATGCTGATCAAGATTATAAATAGATTATAAATCGCAAAGTGGCTGCCCTATGTCCTTGATAGCCTCACGAATTCTATCTTTGAGGTCTTCAATCGATGCTGGGCTGTTGGCGTAGACCTTATCTTTCACGTGGCTCCAAAGGAAGAAGTCGCAAGGTGTTAAATCACAAGATCTCGGTGGCCAATTGTAATCACCTCTTCGAGAGATAACACGGTCCGGAAACTTTTCCCGTAAAAGATCAATGGTTTCGTTGCTTGTGTGGCACGTAGCGCCGTCTTGTTGAAAGTAAACGTTGTCCAGATCAATACCATCCAACTCCGACCATAAAAATAGCGATAGCGCAATCCTTTCGCCGTAACTGCTGATCCAACCTCATTTTCAAAAAAGTAAGGTCCAATGACCCCGCCGGACCATAAACCGCACCAAACAGTTACACGTTGAGGATGGAGGGGCTTCTCAACAATAACTTTTGAGTCTTCCGAGCCCCAGATGCGACAATTTTGCTTGTTGACGTAGCCACCGAGCCACAGTCAAGATGATTTTTCGATGGCATTGGACAAAATTGGAATTGGAATTGGAATGCGTTGTTGAAGCTTGTTTTGTTCCATTTTTAGTAATGGCGTAGTTTCTACTTGTCAAATGTCAAAGAATAAAAGCTTTAAAAGTGAGCAATTCACAATAGCGGGCGATTCACAATAACACCTTTTATTGGAAAACCCTTTATGTAGGCTGCTCCATCTTTTATGTCGTAATGTAAATAAAGAGTGATTTTTTAAGTGCCTGATAACTTTTTTTTAAAAAAAAACGCATAAAATTTGCAAAATCTCATCGGTTCTTTATTTGAAACGTTAGATTGGTCCATGACATTTACTTTTTGAAGATAATTTCATTTAAATGTTGACCGCGGCTGCGTCTTAGGTGGTCCATTCGGAAAGTCCAATTTTGGGCAACTTTTTCGAGCATTTCGGCCGGAATAGCCCGAATTTCTTCGGAAATGTTGTCTTCCAAAGCTGGAATAGTTGCTGGCTTATTTCTGTAGACTTTAGACTTGACGTAGCCCCACAAAAAATAGTCTAAAGGCGTCAAATCGCATGATCTTGGTGGCCAACTTACCGGTCCATTTCTTGAGATTAATTGTTCTCCGAAGTTTTCCCTCAAAATGGCCATCGAATCGCGAGATGTGTGGCATGTAGCGCCATCTTGTTGAAACCACATGTCAACCAAGTTCAGTTCTTCCATTTTTGGCAACAAAAAGTTTGTTAGCATCGAACGATAGCGATCACCATTCACCGTAACGTTGCGTCCAACAGCATCTTTGAAAAAATACGGTCCAATGATTCCACCAGCGTACAAACCACACCAAACAGTGCATTTTTCGGGATGCATGGCCAGTTCTTGAACGGCTTCTGGTTGCTCTTCACTCCAAATGCGGCAATTTTGCTTATTTACGTAGCCATTCAACCAGAAATGAGCCTCATCGCTGAACAAAATTTGTCGATAAAAAAGCGGATTTTCTGCCAACTTTTCTAGGGCCCATTCACTGAAAATTCGACGTTGTGGCAGATCGTTCGGCTTCAGTTCTTGCACGAGCTGTATTTTATACGGTTTTACACCAAGATCTTTGCGTAAAACCTTCCATGTGGTCGAATGACACAAACCCAATTGCTGCGAACGGCGACGAATCGACATTTCACGGTCTTCAGCAATACTCTCAGAAACAGACGCAATATTCTCTTCTGTACGCACTGTACGCATTCGTGTGGTTGGTTTAATGTCCAATAAAGTAAACTGAGTGCGAAACTTGGTCACAATCGCATTAATTGTTTGCTCACTTGGTCGATTATGTAGACCATAAATCGGACGTAAAGCGCGAAACACATTTCGAACCGAACACTGATTTTGGTAATAAAATTCAATGATTTGCAAGCGTTGCTCGTTAGTAAGTCTATTCATGATGAAATGTCAAAGCATACTGAGCATCTTTCTCTTTGACACCATGTCTGAAATCCCACGTGATCTGTCAAATACTAATGCATGAAAATCATAACCTCAAAAAAATCACCCTTTATTAAATAACTTAAAACAAAATATACAGTTGGCTGTGTCATGGAAACACCCGTAGGTTTTGACGTGACAACGTTTCTTTATCAACGTCTTTATTCTTATCCGTATCCTTTCCCTTGCCCTTAAACTTGTACCCATCTTTATCTTTATTCGTATGTTTCACCTTATATTTGGCAAACTATTTCCCCGAAAATTCTTGTTTTAGTTCTGATCCGAATCCATTTCATAGTCTTTGTCCCAATCCTAAGTTTTGACCAAATCTTTGTTATCGTTCTTCTTCCAATCCCTGTCCGAACCCTAATCCTAATCCATATATTTTTCCTGTTCTTAATCGCTGTAGAAATCCCTGTCCTCATCCTTTTTCCAATCCTTGTTCTATCCCTATTTGGATTTGGAGGCTTGTTCTCATATCATATTTTAGTTTTGATATTTATTTTGCTTTTGCTTTGTATCGGTTAGTTAGCGTTAACCTTAGTACCATGCAATAAATCCATGCAACAATGGGGCATTGACCTTACATCGAGCAGTTCACTCATGACGCTATAGATTTTGATGTGACGAAGTTACGTTTTACCGAGCAGATTTCCAAAAAAGTTGAAAAATGCATTTTTTCAAAATTCATCGGCGTTGCATTGAATTGTTGCTCGCTGAGTATAAAAGCTATGACTAAAAAATGATACGACCGTAAAGGCTAATTCTTTGACTTCATTATAAAAACAAAACAAAAATTCAAAACTTCATCGAGACGCGATGGGAGCTGCTTAAGCAACGAAACTTTAAATTTGTTATATAGAATTATTACTTGCTGAGTATTAGCGCCAGGATTAAAAATATGATACACTAGTAAAGGCATATTCTAAGCCCTTACAACAAAATTATACAAAAAATTTCTGATGTCATGAGGATACAGAGAGAACCGCTCAAAAATCGAAAATGCAACATTCATGCAGCAGTGTTGCATTGAATTTTTACTCGGCGAGTATATAAGCTACGATAAATGTTTGAAAAGGGAAATGAAGGATTTATACTTGGCCTTACGACAAAAATAAAAAAAAAATGCCGACGTCACCAGATTGTGAATATAGCAGCATATGTAACAGAAATGTAATATCGTTGCATGGAATTTTCTCTCACTCGGGAGACGTGCTGCTTTAAATTTTGTTTTACGAAAGCATAGATGTGTTATTACGCCTCACAACTAAATTCCAAGAAAAATTCTCATCATCATGATTTCAGGGTGGAAACGACATAATGCAGTAAAAATGCTACGACCATGAAAAAACGTTGCATGGAATTTTAACTCTAAAACTACTGTCGTAACGGTAAATTTTAAGGAACGAAAATGAAGATGAAGACTACGGGCACATGATAAAAATAACAAAAACTAGTAAGAAATTATCTTCGACTGGGCCGAAGTTAAAATACCCTCACGGCCGAACCAAAGTGTGTTCAAAGCCTTAAGCAATCAATAAAGTGTTTATTTGTAAAAAAATGTTCGTTATAGTTTTAACAGAAAATATTCGCTTTTGATTTTTGATAAAGTCACTTTGTATGGGAGGTAGGTGTGGTTTTCACTCGATATCGTTGAATTTTATACACAGAGAACATGTTATATATAAAAGTTCATATGCAAAATTTCAAGTCCATATATTAATTTTTGTTGAATTTATAGAGATTTTGGCTTTTCGATAAAGTCACTTTGTATGGGAGGTAGGCGTGGTTTTCATTTGATTTGGTTGAATTTAATACCCAGAGTGTATATTTAATATCAAAACTCAAATTCAAAATTTCAAGTCCATACATTAATGTTTGTGGAATTCAAAGAGATTTTACCGTTTTGATAAAGTCACTTTGTATGGGAGGTAGGCGTGGTTTTCATCCGATTTGGCTCATTTTCGAACTTGACCTTAGTTTTTTAGATAAAAGCATTTAAAATCTAATATATAAAATTCTTCTGTCACGGGGTGCGTAATCGAACTCCTCCGAAACGGCTCGACCGATTTTCGTGATCCTTAGCGAGGATATTAGTCAGGGGGGAGAATCGAACAACATCTATTTTTCATCCCCCTAAAATAAGGGGGCGTGGCACCTCCCATACAACCCAAATCTACGGTAGCGAATATCTCTTAAGTTATAGGTCGCATAGTATCGGAATTCGGTGTTCTATCTCAATTTACAAGAGCCATTCCACACGTAAAATTTTATGGGCGTTGAATGTGGGGCGTGGCAATTTTTCAGCCAAATTTTCAGTATAACTTTCAAGCTATAAGTCACACATAAATGAAACTCGGTTAGAACGTTCTATTTAGTCGTGTCTTTCGACTTGCAAAATTGAGCCAGTATAGGCCAAAGGAGTGTGGCACCGCCCATACAATTAAAATTTATGATATCGAAAAGCTTTGGAACTAAATGCCGTATAATAATGAAATTCGGTATGGAGTTGCCACTTGGTGATATATCTACTATAAAACTGGGATGGGTTTTGAAAAAAGGGGTGTGGCTCCGCCCATACACATTAAATTTTTGATATCAGATAGCTTTGGAACTAAATGTCGTTTAACAACGAAATTCAGTATGGAATTAATATTGGGTGATATTCTTCTACTAGAAAACTGAGACGTCATTGAACAAGGAGGTGTGGCTCCGCCCATACAAGCCAAACTTGCGATATCGAATAACTTTGGAATTGTAAGTAGCACAGCCTCGAAATTTGGTTATCAATTTCCACGAGTCTTTCCAGTTAGAGATAGAGATAGAGATAGAGATAGAGATAGAGATAGAGATAGAGATAGAGATAGAGATAGAGATAGAGATAGAGATAGAGATAGAGATAGAGATAGAGATAGAGATAGAGATAGAGATAGAGATAGAGATAGAGATAGAGATAGAGATAGAGATAGAGATAGAGATAGAGATAGAGATAGAGATAGAGATAGAGATAGAGATAGAGATAGAGATAGAGATAGAGATAGAGATAGAGATAGAGATAGAGATAGAGATAGAGATAGAGATAGAGATAGAGATAGAGATAGAGATAGAGATAGAGATAGAGATAGAGATAGAGATAGAGATAGAGATAGAGATAGAGATAGAGATAGAGATAGAGATAGAGATAGAGATAGAGATAGAGATAGAGATAGAGATAGAGATAGAGATAGAGATAGAGATAGAGATAGAGATAGAGATAGAGATAGAGATAGAGATAGAGATAGAAATAGAGATAGAGATTGAAATTGAGGTTGAGGTTGAGGTTGAGATTGAGATTGAGATTGAGATTGAGATTGAGATTGAGACTGAGTTTGAGATTCAGATAGAGATAGAAATTATTTCCGCTACGACAGCAACGCGTCGGGTACCAGCTAGTTATATATAGAATTTCGTGGAGATAGCTTGAACATTACGGCTGTAATCGTGATCACAGACAGACGGACAGACGTACATGGCTAAATCGACTCGGGTGGTGATGCTGATCAAGTATATATACATTTTTCCATACCTACCACGCCTTCTTATGGGCGTTACAAACGGAGTGACAAAATTAATATACCCCCATTTACGTTTTTTAAACGTGGGGGTATAAAAATTTACGGCTTCATGAGGTCCCTCAGGGAACCGCCTAATGTGACTCATATGCATCACTTTTGCTGGGTTAATTGCATGCAGCCAAGGCAAAGTTAACGCACCAAGGAAAAGCACAAGAAAGAAGCAAATATAAAAAGCAAACGCAACACCAACACCAACACCAATACCAACACCAACACCAACACCAACACCAACACCATTACCATCACCAACACCAACACCAACACCAACACCAACACCAACATCAACATCAACATCAACATCAACATCAACATCAACATCAACATCAACATCAATATCAACATCAACATCAACATCAACATCAACATCAACACCAACATCAACATCAACATCAACATCAACATCAACATCAACATCAACATCAACATCAACATCAACATCAACATCAACATCAACATCAACATCAACATCAACATCAACATCAACATCAACATCAACATCAACATCAACATCAACATCAACATCAACATCAACATCAACATCAAAATCAACATCAACATCAACATCAAAATCAAAATCAACATCAACATCAACATCAATATCAACATCAACATCAACATCAACATCAACATCAACATCAACATCAACATCAACATCAACATCAACATCAACATCAACATCAACATCAACATCAACATCAACATCAACATCAACATCAACATCAACATAAACATCAACATCAAAATCAACATAAACATAAACATCAAAATCAACATCAACATCAACATCAACATCAACATCAACATCAACATCAACATCAACATCAACATGAACATCAACATCAACATCAACATCAACATCAACATCAACATCAACATCAACATCAACATCAACATCAACATCAACATCAACATCAACATCAACATCAACATCAACATCAACATCAACATCAACATCAACATCAACATCAACATCAACATCAACATCAACATCAACATCAAAATCAAAATCAACATCAACATCAACATCAACATCAACATCAACATCAACATCAACATCAACATCAACATCAACATCAACATCAACATCAACATCAACATCAACATCAACATCAACATCAACATCAACATCAACATCAACATCAACATCAACATCAACATCAACATCAACATCAACATCAACATCAACATCAACATAAACATCAACATCAAAATCAACATAAACATAAACATCAACATCAAAATCAACATCAACATCAACATCAACATCAACATCAACATCAACATCAACATCAACATCAACATCAACATCAACATCAACATCAACATCAACATCAACATCAACATCAACATCAACATCAACATCAACATCAACATCAACATCAACATCAACATCAACATCAACATCAACATCAACATCAACATCAACATCAACATCAACATCAACATCAACATCAACATCAACATCAACATCAACATCAACATCAACATCAACATCAACATCAAAATCAAAATCAAAATCAAAAACCAAAATCAACATCAACATCAACATCAACATCAACATCAACATCAACATCAACATCAACATCAACATCAACATCAACATCAACATCAACATCAACATCAACATCAACATCAACATCAACATCAACATCAACATCAACATCAACATCAACATCAACATCAACATCAACATCAACATCAACATCAACATCAACATCAAAATCAACATCAACATCAACATCAACATCAACATCAACATCATCATCAACATCAACATCAACATCAACATCAACATCAACATCAACATCAACATTACCATCAACATCAACATCAACATTAACATCAACATCAACATCAACATCAACATCAACATCAACATCAACATCAACATCAACATCAACATCAACATCGACAACAACAACAACAACAACAACAACAACATCAACAACAACAAAAACAACAACAACAACAACAACACATAATAAACTTCGTCACGTCAAAACCTACGGGTGTGTCCACGACACAGCCAACTCTTTTTTTTTGTATTGTTATCATGTGACCGCAGGGGCGCCGGAAACGGGGGGCAGGGTGGGCAGTCGCCCCCTCGGTAAAAACTCCCACAGTAATTTTTTTAATACAAATGTTTTTATCCAACAGATTCAATTTTTTTAATTTTAAGTTTAATTTTCGGCCTCGGTAGTCGAGTAGGTAGCGTGCTCGACTGCTGCCCCAGAGGTCCCGGGTTCGATTCCCTGCCAGGTCATGGTACTTCGCTTAAAACCTTTCGCTTAAAACCATTTGCAATTTTCTATCCTCATTCCTAATCAACTGAAATTCAAAATTCATCAATATTTACGACTTGAAGTTGTAGTTGATGGTAGAGTAGTTTGTGGATGAGATTGCCTTTATAACTTGAATTGACTGGGGTAAAGGCATAACACTTGCCTCTGATTCAAATTCACAAGTTTCTTTGGCTTTCCACCACGCTTAGAACATCCTACACGTGTTTCACTTGATTGCATTTTCCTTCCCACTAATCTATCACCCCATTTCGAAGACTTGACCAAGGCAGACTTAACTGAATAGGTATTCCACCTAAAATCCTCGGTTCAAAGCTAAAAAAAAAAGAAAAAAAACAATTTTTGTAATCAGCTGTGAAGCTCTAAACTCACAATTTTAAAAAAATCTCATTCGATATAGGAATTGTTAAATGAAGTTGTTAAATTTATTGCTTTGATAATGTCGGTATCATCATCTGCAGCGGGTTCTGAACGTTCTTTTAGTGCCCTTCGTCGCCTTAAAACATATCTTCGATCAACTATGACGCAGGAACGCCTCACGCATGCGGCACTTCTTCATATCCACAAGGAAAAAACGGAAGAATTTAGCTTATCAGACATTATGCGAGAATTTATTTCTCGAAAGGATAGGAAGAAATATTTCGGAAATATTTAAGTTTATTGCTTTCACCAATTTTGTTCTCGTTTTGAAAAAATTTGTTTTTACTTGTTTCTAACCCGTGGAGTCCATACAAGTACAAATTCGCACCAGAAAAAATAAAGTGGTTGTTTAAAGTTATAAATTTAACTATAAACTATTTAAATGTTTTGTTTGTTTTTACATGCTTTTATCGATCTTATTTTTACATCAATATTTTCGTAATATTTTATTGATATGTTTTTTTCGTCTTAATGACATTTTTAATGTAATAAAAAATGTTCTGCCCCCCCAGTTGTACTGCCCACCCAGTTGAATTGAGCTTCCGGCGCCTATGAGTGACCGAAAACCTTTATTGTAGTTCAATAAAATTTACCATAGCGCCAATTGTCACGGAGCTATTATTCCATGCAACGGTTTTTAATTTTTGTTGCATTTTTACTGCATTAGGCGGTTGCCTTCATGTTGTCATGGCGCCAAAGACACAATATTTGCTGTCTTAAAATAAAATATTGCGGCCGTGGCGCAGTGGGTAGAGTGCGTGACCCATACGCTAGAGAACCCTGGTCCTATTCCGTCTTACACAGAAAGTTTTTTGAATTGAATTAGTTTTTCTGTTCGGCCGTCACCTCTCTGCAGACAATGGCAAACCTCAGAGAGTAAACTAATCCCATGTAAAGCTTCTTGAGAACATGCACATTAGCCGTTCGGAGTCGGCATAAAACTAGTAGGCCCAGTTCACGATAAATTGTGTACAAACATTTAATAAACACGCACAACACAATTTGATCATAACAAGTTCGGTCAAAGTCCTTTCAAGGGCTGAAATGACCAGTTTATTATTTATTATTATTAAATTACAGAATGTTGTAGGAATTATAAAAAAATTACACATAAATTATTTTAAGCAAAATTAAACATTTTCAGGAAACAACAACAATGTCCGAGTCCGACGAAGACGATTCATCGTCCGAAGAAACTATCGAGGACTCCACTGAAGGAGCTCGAAGAAAACGGCACGCTGCAGCGCCAGTTACGAGTGATTCAGTCAACATAGGTGCAGGTGATCAGCGTGCTGGCCTGCCTGGCTTACCCGATCCAGCTACAATATTGCGTATAGCTGAAATTCTGCAGACTGTTGGCGAGAAGGTGATACCAATTTTGGTGCAAGGTAATACATATGCAACCGAACGCATAGGGCAAGAATTTCAATTTCTAAATAAATTCAAAAAGGATATTGAACAATTCACTCAACGCACACTGGGCAGTAGTTTGGGCAGTAATTTGAGAAGTTCAAACAATAATTCAAGCAGTACTTAAAAATATTTCAACTCACAACATATACGAATCATAAATATCCTCTTTGAACTCATCACAGTTATATATAATTCTTTAACACTTAAAATATGCAAATAAATGAATAAATGAGCAAATAAAATATACAATCATTTTTAAATTCCACCATATTTGTTGATGTCATTAAACCGTTATAATTATGACTAATTTATGCATTTTTATGTATTTTTTTAATTATATTTTTTCAGCGATTGGATAAAACATGTTTTGGCGCAGCTATAAAAAGTGTTTTAATAAATTTTAAACAACTTACAAAAATAAAATTATGTGTCGTGTTCTATTTTTAGTTTTTAACAATAGATTTAGGCATTTCTTTATAAAATAAATTTGTTTTTATGATGATGATTTTATCAAGAGTAGCACTTACGTAAAATAAGAGAGATATTTTTTGCATAAATTAAGTGTGTTTTTTTAGAGTGGCCGTTTTTAATTTGCCATAATTTCAATTGTAATTAACCCATTTATGGAGGTTTTTAGTACGCAACGGTATATATTTGGCCTGAGGTTAGATGGGTTGTAAGTGACACCCTACTCTGTTGGGTAGAGTGAATTTAGTTGTTTAACCTACAAATTTTTTGAAGAAAACACTGGCTCAGTGAATAAAGGCCTAACGAACTAACGCCTAAAAAAAAAATGAAATAATGCCTAAAAA
Organism: Pherbina coryleti; assembly: GCA_943735915.1. NCBI lineage: Eukaryota > Metazoa > Arthropoda > Insecta > Diptera > Sciomyzidae > Pherbina > Pherbina coryleti. The sequence goes on from OX030949.1 coordinate 136,973,823, forward strand.
TTGCAACAAAAAATTATATAGGAATTAGGCGGTTGTTCATTATGAAAGAATGTCTAATATTTTAGGCATTCCTTCATTAAAATTGTTAAGTGATTTTTCATAATGAAAGAAAGCCTAAGAATCAAAAATGAAAAAACGCCTAATTAGATATTTATTCATTTTTGATTATTAGGCTTTCTTTCATTAATGTTAGGCGATTTTTCATTTTGCTAAAAGTGTGATTTTTATTCAGGTAAGTTCCCTTTTACAAAATGTTAAAATAATGGTATTAATTTTCCCTTTTACAAAATGCATACACTATCTTGTAAACATTCTGTAAAAGGGAAAATTATTAGTTTTTAAAATTATAAAAGCAATTGATTTTCCCTTTTACAAAATGCATACACTATCTTGTAAACATTCTGTAAAAGGGAAAATTATTAGTTTTTAAAATTATAAAAGCAATTGATTTTTAATTTGTTATTGTTTGATTTTTTTTTTTTAAGGTGAAAATGTATTTTCAGCATTTTAATTCCAGTTGTTAGGTTTTCTTTCATTAGGTGTTAATTCATAATGAAAGAAACCCTAACAATTTAGACTTTCTTTCATTTTTAAAATTAGACTTTCCTTCATTTTTAAAGTTAGACGTTCTTTCACTTTCTTCTTAGGCGTTCTTGTTTAGGCATTCTTTCATTTTGAAAAATTAGGCATTAGTTCGTTAGGCCTTTATTCACTGAGCCGAAAACACTAAAGGGTAAAAATTTTAAAGTTTTTGAAAATTAAAAAGAATATACGTGAGGAACATTTTGTTTTAAGAACAGGTTAGTAAAAGGTGTTTTTGACGAAGAAAAACGTCTTACAGTGCGAATTGAATGGGGTTGCCAACCCTTTGGGGTATACATACAGTCTTTAATATTCATCGTATAAAGGTAAAATATATTATAAAACACGATGAATAAAATGGGCCTCATTCTAAAAAGCGGTGTGGCAATATTAGAAAAACACTGTATCTCAGTCAATATTGACACTAGGGTACCAATATGTGGTAAGCAGGTTTAGAAACATTACAAAAGTGGGTGGGATTGCACATAGGTCGTGTCACTTAAAGAAAACTACTTTATATCGGTTAATATTGATACTTGTGCACTCAAATTTGGCACAGGGCTAGGTAGAATCATTATAAAGTACGATAAATAATGTGGGCGGGACTCGAAAAAGTGCGGGACTTTTTGAAAAAATTGTAAAGAGACAGAAATTGAAACCCAACCCAACAAATTTTTAAGAACAAAGTTTCATATATGAAATTTTCCTTAAGAATAATATTACATAAAATTTTTCATAATCTCTAAAAAGGAAGAAATAAAAACTTTATAACAAAAACAAAAACCGACTTTACACTCACAACAAAGTTAAAAATAATTTTAAATAACTTTCCCCATTATTTCTTGGTCAAATTTGAGAAGTTATTTATATAGCGGAGGATATACACGACACGTATATAGGTGACAGCGCCAATATGTTAAGTGTCGCAGTATCATCGCCTGCTGTGTTAGCCCCACGGCCGTTAAGAAATAAAATAATCGAATGAAATGAAGATGAACAAAAATATTTATTATTTTAAATTTAATATTAATATCACGGTGTAACAAAATGAAAACAAATCAAAAAACTTGCCTCGAGACATAGAAGAGGTAGTAGGCCTGGTTGAACATAAGATAACTGCATACTTAGTTTTTTGAATATACCCTCAAAATCGGGATTTGTGGTCAAAAAACCGATTTTTGGTAGGTGCATGTATAGTTTGTTATGTAACTCCGTTATATCTAGCTCAATTTTAAAAATTTAAACATTGATAAAAAGAAGAAGAATATACCTTTAATAAAATATACAGACCGTTTTTTTACAAAAAGAATTGACAAAGTTACAGGTCAAATCATTTGAAAATTTCTCATTTTTTTTAATTTTTTCAACTTCAACAACGTTTTGTTAACAAATTTTGTTTTGTGGCACTATTAGTTTTAGATGGATTCTGAAAGCCTGTTAAATTTTGCGTTCAACAAGCTATCATTTACTTCAATTGGCTAAAATACAAAAGCACTATCGAATTTTTAGTATTCGTAATAAAATACAAAAAAAATTTTTTTTTTCTAAAAATGTTTTTTTGACCTTTTTCGTTTATATATATTATCATAAAGCTGGTGTATTGCCCGGATGTGACGGAACTGTTTGCAGTTTTCAACCACAAATACGCTCCGAATGAATGGCGTTTGTTTATTGAGGGATCTTGCAAGAGTATGATTTATTTAAAAACTTTTTGTGTGATTCTTGATATGTTAAATTCTGATATATGTATGTCGCCGACTTAAAGGCTCTAACAATACTGTTTGGAATGCAAGGTGGATATACCAAGTATCCTTGCATTATTTGCGAATGGTATAGTCGTGCGACTAATAAATATAAGCAAAAGGAGTAGCCACTGCGTGCTTCATTTCAAGTTGGCAAAAAATATGTTTTGAATACTCCACTGCTGCGACCTGAAAATGTAATCCTACCGCGGCCTCGGTAGTCGAGTTGGTAGCGTGCTCGACTGCCACCCCAGAGGTCCCGGGTTCGATTCCTGGCCAGGCCATGGTCTTTCGCTTTTAACCTTTCTTAATTTTCTATCCTCATTTCTAATTAACTGAAATTGAAAATTCATCAATATTTACGACATGAAGTTGTAGTTGATGGTAGAGAAGTTTGTGGATGAGATTGACTTATAACTTGAATTGACTGAGGTAAAGGCATAACACTTGCGTCTGATTCAAATTCATATGTTTCTTTGGCTTTCCACCACGCTTAGAACATCCTACGCGTGTTTCACTTGATTGCCCTTTCCTTCCCACTAATCTATCATCCCATTTTCGAACCAAGGCAGACTTGACTGAATAGGTATTCCACCTGAAATCCTTGGTTCAAAGCTAAAAAAAAAAAAAAATGTGATTGCAGCTGTTCCTAGGTTAAGTGAGGCCAAAATCAAAGAAAGTATCCTGCACGTTCAAATCTTTTATAAAAGTTATTTATTCATTTCGGTTATTCTAAGGTTTATTTGTGGGCCCACAAATTCGGAAAATTTTCTTGGACACTGATTTCTTTTCTAAATTAAATCCAGTTGAAAAAAAGAGCTTGGAATAGTTTTATTTCGTTATGAATTTATTTCCTCGGCAACAAGAAGGGTCGAAATTACTTAGATGTTGTAAATGAATTTTTAAGTGCCTACGAAGAAATGGGCTGCAATATGTCAATTAAAATACATTTTTTGCACTCCCATATAAACTTTTTCCCGAATAGCCTTGGGCAGTTTAGTGATGAACAAGGAGAAAGGTTCCACCAGGAGATGGAAGCTATAGAAACCGGCTTTCAGGGAAAAAATTCCATAAACATGGTGGCAGACTTCTGCTGGTCCCTAGAACGTGAAATCGATTATAATACATATATATAAACGAAAAAGGTCAAATAAACATTTTTAGAAAGAAAAAAAAAATTACAATTTTTTGTATTTTGTTACAAATACTAAAAATTCGATAGTGCATTTGTATTTGAGCAAATTGAAATAAATGATAGCTTGTTGAACGCAAAATTTAACAGGCTTTCAGAATTCTGCTAAAACCAATAGTGCCAAAAAACAAAATTTGTTAACAAAACGTTGTTAAAGTTGAAAAACTTAAAAAGAAATGAGAAATTTTCAAATGATTTGACCTGTAACTTTGTCAATTCTTTTTGTAAAAAAACGGTCTGTATATTTTATTAAAGGTATATTCTTCTTCTTTTTATCAATGTTTAAATTTTTAAAATTGAGCTAGATATAACGGAGTTACATAACAAACTATACATGCACCTACCTAAAATCGGTTTTTTGACCACAAATCCCGATTTTGAGGGTATATTCAAAAAACTAAGTATGCAGTTATCTTATGTTGAACTAGACCTACAACCTCTGCTATGTCTCGAGCCGAGTTTATTTTCACTGTTACACCGTGTATTTTGTATACGGCCTCTAATTATTTATATTTAAAACAATTTTTTCGAGCTCTAGGCCAAGCATGTTGTCAACAAGACAACATGAAGAACAAAGAAGGCAACAACCAACAACAACAACAACGGCTCTGTATAGAGCAAATCACACAGCTTGACTATACAGACTCTTTCATTGGCCGCTACACCAACTCATCAGTAGCCTTTGTATGACTTTACACTGTGATCCACTCAAGCTACTTAGGTTCTACATATACTGCCAATATGCCGAGAAAGTTACCCGGAATTTGTTTTTGGCAGAGAACGCTGGAATTTTTGTAACTGAGTTCTTATCTACTTTTTGATGCATACTGTACTAAGATTAACAACCTAGATCGTAACATACTTTTAGGCATAGCCTTAATTCATGTGCATCTTCGAAATTCGATCACAGCGGTTTACTGCTATCAGAGCATATTGAAGTTGTTGTTATTTTTGCTGTTTAGCTCCTCCATTTTTCCACACTTTCATTTTAGGGTTCAGTTAGTTTAACTGATGGTACACCTAAGATGGCGTGGAGACCATTTTTTTTTGTAATGAAAGACTTTGTTGTTTTTTATGTGATAAACACACAACCAATCATTTATCTTAACATTTTTATGGGCGTGCTCTCCCAGAATATTTAATATTAATATTTTGTATACGGCCTCTAATTATTTATATTGAAAACAATTTTTTTCGAGCTCTAGGCCAAGCATGTTGTCAACAAGACAACATGAAGAACAAAGAAGTTTATTATTTTAAATATTACAAAAACTATAACAAAAAAATCTCTAGTGAATTTTCAAGTTTTTTTATCGATAAAAAATATGATTATGAGTGGATTCATAATTTAATATTTATTTTTCACAATTCGACGAGCACTCGAATGATATTGTGAAATGGGAAAAAAAAAAATATTTTGCATCATGTCTTGATGGCGTCACTGCCCAACTACTGAACAAAACGTCAGTGCCACCTACTGAACAGATTTTCAGATATCGTGCAAGCATAAAATTGTCATTTATATGATTGCAAATGGTGTTGGGAATCATTTTATGGTTTTTCTTTTGCATTTGATTGATATTTTCGTGATTTTCGTCCACGTTCAGAAACTTTCAAGATGTCTTCGCCGAAAAAAGTGAGAAGCAGAACGAATATAACTCCTGATGCAATGGCTGCATCCATCAAAGAAGTTAAAATCGACTCTAAACTACTCTAATGTTTTAAGTTTAGTGAGTCACTGGGAGCCATTGAAAGAATAAACTTTTCATAATCGCTCAAAAACTAGTGTTTTTACTTAATTTTCTAAATTTTACAGCAGTTTAATTTAGGTGTTCAGTAGCTGGGCCGATTTTGTCGGGGGTCGATTTTCGATACTTTTGCTAGATTGGCTGCCAAAATTGTATTTTTTCGTAGATTTTAAATTCCGTTTAAAATTTTTGTTAGCTATTGAATTCAGCTTTCAAACGAAACCAAGAACTCTGAAAAATTATGTTTTAAACCAAAGTTATGTCCTCCAAACAAAACGTGTTCAGTAGGTGGGTATTCTCCCCTACCGTTATTTTTTTAATTTTTTAAAGTTAAATTATAGTACCGACTGATCCCCTACATGTACGTCTCGAATTTAGATTCTCCTGGAAAACCATAAAAACTTTTATTTTTAGCCTATCTTGCATCATTTTCGAAATATGTTTTTTATAATTTTTTAAAAAGGTTATTTTTTAGGTTAAATTATAATATCGACCTACACCCTCTGCTTGTGTGTCTCGAATTCGGGTTCGTCTTTAGGAAATCCGTAAAAACTAGTTTTTCCTATCAATGCGAAGATAAGATATGGCTTTTTTCTATTTTTTTCAAGGTTAAATTATTGTATCGATCGACCCATTCTCCTTGTGCGCCCCTTACAAAATTTAAAACGATCGCTGTAAATTTTATGATGCTGATGCCTGGTGCACTCGGCGTGCTCGTTATGATCTCTCGTTGCTTTTATTTCATTGTCGCCCTATGATTTGATACCTATGATTTACTTCATAATAAAACTTAAGCACTGCTTCGATACTAATGTAAAGCTATATGTAAATGTAAAGCTTTGTAATGTAAAATATGCAATACTCGTTGTATTGGCTTCGCTTTATACGGAAAATTTTTAATCGATAATTGATATAAGTGCTCGATGTCAGTTGTGTTCTCTTTTCACTATTACAATGTAAACCAAAATAGTTATTTATTTAATTATTAATAATTAATTAGTAAAATTAAAAGCTAATATATTAATAAGTATAAAATAAACAGTGGCCTTTAGCTTATCCAGTAGAAGGTTATATTATGGGATATAAATTTGCGTATTTAAGGAAGTTTATAATACCAAGGATATTGTATTTTGAGGGGTTTAAATTCATAGATAATGGATTTTCGTTTTGGAATACATGTTGTCTATGTGTAATAAAATGGGGCAGTTGGAGACGGAGTTTATAAGAAAACCATGGCTAAAGTTAGAATGACCAAGTCTGATTCTTTAAAATTTTATATCAAACCTTTTTAAATGTTCTAATTTGAGAAAGTTATTAATTGATAACACTGAACAAAAAAACAATTACAATCGGCGTTTTGGAAGTTTACGTATGAGTCTTATTTTAGGGGAATTTAATTTTCACCCTTTTTGAACAATCTTATAGTGAATTGGCATAGGAAATCATGTTATCCTTACATTTTGGGTATGGATGTGTTCTGAGGATTTATGTAAAATACTACGGGAAATATTTTTGTGGAACATTTGAATCCCCTAACTTCTCAATTTATGGGTCTTTTTTGACCTTTTTGTAAAAAAACCCCCCAAAATAAAACTCATACGTAAACTTTCAAAACGCCGATAAACGTATATTGTTTTTTTTGTCCTCTCTATCAAAATCCGTTGTCAGAACCTTGTTCTTTTTTTCGTGTTAAACAGTGTGATTGGTTAGAATAAGTAGATTGGTACCAGATAGAAGGAAAATTAAAGGTTGATATATACTCTTTTGCAAAGGATATTTTAAGAAGTTATTGTCTGAAAAGTTGATATTATCAGACATAACTACTGGGGCGTTGGCTGAAAATTCAACTGTTTAATCTGCAAAATCGTTGCCAGATATACTAGAATGCAATGGACTCCGTATAAGAGTAGCCTTAGGATGATATTTATTGTTGCTAACATTTAGAATGGATTCAAATGCTGAGAGGAAATCCAATAAATAATTACTTTTTGCATGGCTATGATTTCGGCTGAAAGAACCGAACTGTAATATGGTAAAACTGCCAGTATTATAACTTTGTTTTGAGTTGTAATACTGTAGCTGACTTTATTTTTTTGACGTAGAATACGTCATTCTCGGAGGTAAGTAGGGTGGTTGATACTGATCAGGTGTCGGTATTTATATCACTTTTTGATCCTTTGGTGGGCCTAAAGTACTGATCGTACAATGTTGATGTTAGCACTTGTTGGTCTGCTTGATCCTCAATGCGACATAAACTCATGTTAGAACTCTCTGACTTATATAAATTTTACACAATTACATGAAATATAAAGCCAACATTTGATGTTTTTGTTTGCTTAAACTTGCTACCTATTTATCGACAGTTTCCGGTTTTATCGACAACACCATAAAATTTGTATGGGAGCCCCCCTAAGAAGTGGTCGGAGGGAATAGGTGTCAAAGGCTAAAATGTTCCTTTTGCAAAAGTAATGGGGGTCGGTCATACATATTAACCCTCTCCGGCACTCTCTTAAAGGCCATATGCTCAGGTGTATGGCATAAATAAACAAAAACCATAAAATTTGTATGGGAGCCCCCTAAGGAGTGGTCGGAGGGAATAGGTGTCAAAGGCAAAAATGTTCCTTTTGCAAAAGTAATGGGGGTCGGTGATACATCTTAACAATTTCCGGCACTCTTTTAAAGGTCATATGCTCAGGTGTATGTAATAAATAAACAAATACCATAAAATTTGTATGGGAGCCCCCTAAGGAGTGGTCGAGGGGAATAGGTGTCAAAGGCAAAAATGTTCCCTTTGCAAAAATAATGGAGGTCAGTAATACATATTAAACCTCTCCGTCACTCTCTTAAAGGTCATATGCTCAGGTGTATGGCATAAATAAACAAAAGCCATAAAATTTGTATGGGAGCCCCCTAAGGAGTGGTCGGAGGGAATAGGGTTCAAAGGCAAAAATTTTCTCTTTGCAAAAATAATGGAGGTCGGTAATACATATTAACCCTCTACGGCACTCTCTTAAAGGTCATATGCTCAGGTGAATGGCATAAATATAAAAAACCATAAAATTTGTATGGGAGCCCCCTAAGGAGTGGTCGGAGGGAATAGGTGTCAAAGGCAAAAATGTTCCCTTTGCAAAAGTAATGGGGGTCGGTGATACATATTAACCCTTTCCGGCACAAACACAATAAATTTGTATGGGAGCCCCCCTAAGGAGTGGTCGGAGGAAATAAGTGTCAAAAGCAAAAATTTTCCCTTTGCAACAATAATGGGGGTCGGTAAGACATATTAACCCTCTCCGGCACTCTCTTAAAGGTCACATGCCCAGGTGTATGGCATAAATATACAAAAACCATAAAATTTGTATAGGAGCCCCCTAAGGAGTGGTCGGAGGGAATAGGTGTCAAAGGAAAAAAATGTTCCTTTTGCAAAAGTAATGGGGTTCGGTGATACATCTTAACCCTTTCCGGCACTCTTTTAAAGGTCATATGCTCAGGTGTATGTAATAAATAAACAAAAACCATAAAATTTGTATGGGAGCCCCCCTAAGGAGTGGTCAGCGAGAATAGGTGTCAAGGGCAAAAATGCTCCTTTTGCAAAAGTAATTGGGGTCGGTGATACATATTAACCCTTTCCGGCACAAAAACCATAAAATTTGTATGGGAGCCCCCCTAAGGAGTGTTCGGAGGGAATAGGTGTCAAAGGCAAAAATGTTCCCTTTGCAAAAATAATGGAAGTCGGTTATACTTACTAACCCTCTCCGGCACTCTTTTAAAGGTCATATGATCAGGTGTATGGCATAAATATACAAAAACCATAAAATTTGTATGGGAGCCCCCCTAAGAAGTGGTCGGAAGGAATAGTTGTCAAAGGCAAAAATGTTCCCTTTGCAAAAATAATGGAAGTCGGTTATACTTACTAACCCTCTCCGGCACTCTTTTAAAGGTCATATGATCAGGTGTATGGCATAAATATACAAAAACCATAAAATTTGTATGGGAGCCTCCTAAGGAGTGGTCGGAGGGAATAGGTGTCAAACGAAAAAATGTTCCTTTTGCAAAAGTAATGGGGGTCGGTGATACATATTAACCCTCTCCGGCACTCTCTTAAAGGTCATATGCCCAGGTGTATGGAATAAATATACAAAAACCATAAAATTTCTATGGGAGCCCCCCTAAGGAGTGGTCGGAGAAAATAGGTGTCAAAGGCAAAAATGTTCCCTTTGCAAAAATAATGGAGGTCGGTAATACATATTAACCCTCTCCGGCACTCTCTTAAAGGTCATATGCTCAGGTGTATGGCATAAATAAACAAAAGCCATAAAATTTGTATGGGAGCCCCCTAAGGAGTGGTCGGAGGGAATAGGTGTCAAACGAAAAAATGTTCCTTTTACAAAAGTAATAGGGGTCGGTCATACATATTAACCCTCTCCGGCACTCTTTTAAAGGTCATATGCCCAGGTGTATGGAATAAATATACAAAAAACCATAAAATTTGTATGGGAGCCCCCCTAAGAAGTGGTCGGAAGGAATAGTTGTCAAAGGCAAAAATGTTGCCTTTGCAAAAATAATGGAAGTCGGTTATACTTACTAACCCTCTCCGGCACTCTTTTAAAGGTCATATGATCAGGTGTATGGCATAAATATACAAAAACCATAAAATTTGTATGGGAGCCTCCTAAGGAGTGGTCGGAGGGAATAGGTGTCAAACGAAAAAATGTTCCTTTTGCAAAAGTAATGGGGGTCGGTGATACATATTAACCCTCTCCGGCACTCTCTTAAAGGTCATATGCCCAGGTGTATGGAATAAATATACAAAAACCATAAAATTTCTATGGGAGCCCCCCTAAGGAGTGGTCGGAGAAAATAGGTGTCAAAGGCAAAAATGTTCCCTTTGCAAAAATAATGGAGGTCGGTAATACATATTAACCCTCTCCGGCACTCTCATAAAGGTCATATGCTCAGGTGTATGGCATAAATAAACAAAAGCCATAAAATTTGTATGGGAGCCCCCTAAGGAGTGGTCGGAGGGAATAGGTGTCAAAGGCAAAAATGTTCCTTTTACAAAAGTAATAGGGGTCGGTCATACATATTAACCCTTTCCGGCACAAACACAATAATATTTGTATGGGAGCCCCCCTAAGGAGTGGTCGGAGGGAATAGGTGTCAAAGGCAAAAATGTTCCCTTTGCAAAAATAATGGAGGTCGGTAATACATATTAACCCTCTCCGGCACTCTCATAAAGGTCATATGCTCAGGTGTATGGCATAAATAAACAAAAGCCATAAAATTTGTATGGGAGCCCCCTAAGGAGTGGTCGGAGGGAATAGGTGTCAAAGGCAAAAATGTTCCTTTTACAAAAGTAATAGGGGTCGGTCATACATATTAACCCTTTCCGGCACAAACACAATAATATTTGTATGGGAGCCCCCCTAAGGAGTGGTCGGAGGGAATAGATGTCAAAGGCAAAAATGTTGCCTTTGCAAAAATAATGGAAGTCGGTTATACTTACTAACCCTCTCCGGCACTCTCTTAAAGGTCATATGCCCAGGTGTATGGAATAAATATACAAAAACCATAAAATTTCTATGGGAGCCCCCCTAAGGAGTGGTCGGAGAAAATAGGTGTCAAAGGCAAAAATCTTCCCTTTGCAAAAATAATGGAGGTCGGTAACACATATTAACCCTCTTCGGCACTCTCTTGAAGGTCATATGCTCAGGTGTATGCCATAAATATACAAAAACCATAAAATTTGTATAGGAGCCCCTTAAGGAGTGGTCGGAGGGAATAGGTGTCAAAGGCAAAAATGTTCCTTTTGCAAAAGTAATGGGGTCGGTGATACATCTTAACCCTTTCCGGCACTCTTTAAAGGTCATATGCTCAGGTGTTTGTAATAAATAAACAAAAACCATAAAATTTGTATGGGAGCCCCCCTCAGGAGTGGTCGGAGGAAATAAGTGTTAAAGGCAAAAATGTTCCTTTTGCAAAAGTAGTGGGGTCGGTCATACATATTAACCCTTTCCGGCACAAACACAATAAAATTTGTATGGCAGCCCCCTAAGGAGTGGTCGGAGGGAATAGGTGTCAAAGGCGAAAATGTTCCTTTTGCAAAAGTAATGGGGGTCGGTGATACATATTTACCCTCTCCGGCACTCTTTTAAAGGTCATATGCTCAGGTGTATGGAATAAATATTTTGCTAAATATTTTTTAAAAAAGATGTCATCAAAAGCGAATTGAATAATTCTACGTCTTGTGTTACGACGTAGTCGAAACTACTGTATCTATTTTTTATCTAAGAACCATCTGTGTATAAGAATGAAAGTTTTTTAAGATTGCTCTTGATTTCTGAAAATAAGCTTTGAAAAATTTCATTTGGTGTATTTTCTTTTTTAACTTGAGTAAAAAGATATCACAGGAGTCAACGTGTATGCAATTGCATAATTTTGCTAGCACATTAGTACCGAATCATGTCTAGCCTTCATATTTATTAAACATTTTAATAAAAGTCATATTCTATTAGAATATTATTTTAAAATGAAAATAATTCAAAGCAAGTTATTTATGATTTTTTTGAAGTGGTAAAATATCGTATTCATCGTATTAAATATATTTCTTTTTCAGATAATGCTGCTTTGTCATGTTTATTTATTGTTTTCTATTCAACGGTAATAAAGGTGTAACGTGTGAATGACACACTCACACCCACCTTGCTAGCCTGTGTATAGCTATTCATATTTTCAGCTCTAACCAAACTGAACTACCTGAAATTTTATTGTGTGGCTTTAACTACATTTTTATGCAAATTACATTATTTGCATTATCAGTTAATTTTGTTTACATTTTTGGTTATACATTTTTTTTTTTATTAAATAAATTTCTATTTAACACACAAATGATCTAAGTTTATGCATTATTATACACATGTATTTGAATGGTTGAAGCAAAAAACAAAGGCGCCAAATCTTTCCCACTGTAATCGGATTATATTTGTTACAATAACGCTGATTTTTTTGTTTTTATTTTTTAATGGGAAAAAAAGGAATTAAATTTAATTTCCAAATCATTTTCACATGCCTTTTTATATTTTGCGCTTGCTTTTATTTTAATTTAATATGAATGGAAAAAAATGTTTAATTTCCATATCAAATGGCTTTTAATTAACAACATTTGATGTGGGTTTTTTTTTAATTCTTATTGTACTGTGGATAAATTCCATTAATTAATCAATTAGGTATGATTGGTACCGTAAGTGTGTATGTGAATGTGTGTGTGTATTTTAGTGACTAACACTGTGAGTGATACTTCAAAAATATCTATAAGTTATTTAACGATACACCGAACCGATGATGATGATATCTCGAAAACCGGCACGGAAGCAGCGTGAAAATTGTAAAAATACACAAAGTGTGAAACAAAGTAAATAAATTAAAAAAAAAAAGATTATAGGGTAAGCAATATAACTTTGGGTAAAAGATGGAGAACGACATACTTTTTTTTAGAAAGGAGTAATAAATAAATAAAATGCAATATAAATAAAGAATAGATGTTTTATTTTAAAGTTACACTAAAGCTTTATATTATGAGCGCAATATTTTTGTCTTTTGTTACAAGTTATAAGTTACAGTGAAAACTTGGCTTTCACAGTAACTAGACTAACTTATTAATTAATTTTTCCTGAAGACAGTCCCAGCTTCTTGGAAACCACGTCACTGTTGACCATCTCCTTCGAGGTTGTTAAGGACCTCGTCTACCTGGGATCCAGCATTAACTCTTTCAACGATGTCAGTATTAAGATAAAACGAAGGATAACTCTTGCCAACAGGTGTTACTTTGGGCTGAGTAGGCAATTGAGAAGCAGAGCCCTCTCTCGACGAACAAAACTCACGCTCTATAAGTCACTAATCATGCCCGTCCTATTATATGCAGCACAAACCTGGACGTTGAGCAGTTCTGATGAAAAGACTTTGGGAGCCTTTGAGAGAAAGATCCTTCGTATAATCTTCGGTCCAATCTGCTTCAATGGCGAGTACCGAATTTGAACCACGAGCTGTATGAGCTGTACGCTGATATCGACATAGTTAAGCGCATTAAAATCGAGCGGCTCCGCTGGCTAGGTCATGTTGAGCGAATGGAAAACGACGCTCTAACGAAAAAATATATTCGGTGCCCGGTGGTGGTCAACGCAGAAGAGGATGCCCACTAGAGTGTCCCTTATTTTGCGATTTTTGGAAATGTCAAGGGGCTGAAAGGTTTTTTTATGCGTTTTTTTATTCTAAGAACGAAACTAAATAAATTTTTTTTTTACGACAACGTTTACCCGTGCCAATCGGGCCCGAAAGTTTCGAAAAAATGCCCATATTAGACCATATTTGCACAAATTAAAAAAAAAATCTTTTCTCTGCTTTTTATAAATGTTTTCCATTTTTTGGAACACATACATAACAAAGTTTTTTTATGGTGGGCGTGGTTACCGCCCCTGCTGCGTCGAAATTTCTCCCGCAGCCTTTTCCCACCTTTTCATGAAATTAGTGCAATTTAGGTATTAATATCAACAATAAATAAATACATTTTTATTATGCTAAAAGTATGATTACATTTCATTAAATTCACATTATGTACTTACAAAAATTAACAATAAATTAAAAAACTAGTATTTTAACCTGCGGCGGGCGCGCAACAAGCTAATACCTACAAGCAGTCTTATTGCGGCTTTTCAACCGAAATCATAGTTTTTTTTTTATAAATAAAAGATATCAAAAACCAAAAATGTATGCCCCTGGAGGGTTAAATTATAATAAGAAATACAAATTAATTAAAAAAGACAGAGCCTTGTTTGGAGCTTTTATGCTATTCATTATTATCGGAATCCGTCAAGTCTGTATTTTTGTAGTTCTACTATACATAAAAGTCTGGTTTGAAGCTACTAATAGCATAAAAGCTCCAAATCAGGATCTGTCTTTTTTAAAAGATTTGGTCGCATACAAGACAATTAACAAAAAATATCCATTGCTGCAAGTCAAAAATTTGGTCGGCATCTTTGGTACCTTGGCGAAGAACTTGTAGCACTCGCTTTTTTCGATGATGCAGTTTCTATTGAGAGAAAACGCAGTATGGTGACATCATTGCAAGCTCAGAAGTTTCCATGTAATCATCCAATCGCAAACCCAAATTCTTTAAATGAATGGACAAAAAAGATTTAGATTGTTTTGCATCTTGTCGAACAACAAATCAACAAAACAACAAATTTCGTAGGTTTAGTTTGACATGCAATTTTTTAAATATGATTCTGACGAATGGGAAAAAGATGAAGAATACCAGAGAGTAAAAAATTATTTTAAAGATCTTTGTATTATAAATGATGTTGCGGTGCGTGGGGTACAACATGCTCAAGAATTTCTCGAGCTTACAAAATCAGAAGCGCAGCTACAAAACCTACTTTTGTGGCCCAAAACACTCGAAAAATATACTCGAACTGTCAAAAAAAAAAAAAAAAATACATGCTCTTAAAAAAACTTATAATTAATTTGTATTTCTTATTAAAATTTAACTCTTCAGGGGGCATATATTTTTGGTTTTTGATATTTTTTATTTATAAAAAAAACTATGATTTCTGTTGAAAAGCCGCAATAAGACTGCTTGTAGGTATTAGCTTGTTGCGCGCCCGCCACAGGTTAAAATACTAGTTTTTTAATTTATTGTTAATTTTTGTAAGTACATAATGTGAATTTAATGAAATGTAATCATACTTTTAGCATAATAAAAATGTATTTATTTATTGTTGATATTAATACCTAAATTGCACTAATTTCATGAAAAGGTGGGAAAAGGCTGCGGGAGAAATTTCGACGCAGCAGGGGCAGTAACCACGCCCACCATAAAAAAACTTTGTAGATATCATATTTCTTATGTATGTGTTCCAAAAAATGGAAAACATTTATAAAATGCAGAGAAAAGATTTTTTTTTTAATTTGTGCAAATATGGTCTAATATGGGCATTTTTTCGAAACTTTCGGGCCCGATTGGCACGGGTAAACGTTGTCGTAAAAAAAAATTTATTTAGTTTCGTTCTTAGAATATAAAAACGCATAAAAAAACCTTTCAGCCCCTTGACATTTCCAAAAATCGCAAAATAAGGGACACTCTAATGCCCACATCTTCGTTGGAAGGATCAGGTGATGGATAACCTAACCACGCTTGGTGTTTCCAACTGGCGCCAGCAAGCGCAGAACAGAAATGGCTGGCGCTATTTCTTATACGAGGCCAAAACCGACCAACGGTTGTAACCGCCAGATAAGTAAGTAAAGTAAGTAATAATTTTATAAAAACAAAAAAAAAGAGTTTTTATAAATTACTAGCAAACACTCGTCTCGCTTCGTTGCAACCTAATTCTACTTGGTGAGCAATTTAACTCAGATGGCTCGGATGGTAGTGTCATCTGAGGTAATTTGACCTTTCCGTTTAAGCAACATAGTTCCTGGTGGTTTCATACGAAATTTCAAAGCAGGGGCACACCCATTTGGGGGGGGGTTTGATTTTTATTTATAGACTACAGTATAATTCGTTTAGCTGCACTGAATTTCGATGCACACATTTTTGCGCACTTAAGCAAAATGTGCACTTATCCGGATTTTTTTACCTGCACAAATGAGGCAGTTATCCGAATTTATTTTCACCGAATTTTTGTTCAACAATAAGTGTAAAGTCCCCAGCTTATATTATAAATAACACTGTGCGGCAGTGTTATTAACAGTGTTATTAACAGTGTTAATAACACTATTTTTGGTATGAGGAATCTCGTGCCGATATTTGTTTTACCACTATACCAAACACTTTAGAACAAAAATTTTTTTTAAGATATATAGCTCAGAATGAAAAATTACTCAAGATATGCACTTATTTTTATATCGATAACTCTTGAACCATTAGGATTTTCATTTTGATTTCTTCCCTAAAGTTCTTCCTATTATGCTTGCCAACAACTTTGCTGAACAAATAAATTTTAAAAAATCGTTTACAGTGGGTCTTATCGAGTGGGTCTTGCACAGAATCACAAAAAAGAGGATTTTTCGTTTTTCAATTTTTAAAAGCCAAATAAAAAAGCCAGACACTCGATAAGATCCACTGTAAGCGATTTTTTTAAATTTATTTGTTAAGAAAAGTTGTTGGCAAGCATAATAGGAAGAACTTTTCTGAAGAAACCAAAATGAAAATCCTAAAATTAATGGAGTAATTTTTCATTCTGAGCTATATATCTTAAAAAAAATGTTGTTCTAAAGTGTTCGGTAAAGTGGTAAAACAAATATCACCACGAGATTCCTCATACCAAAATTAAGTGAACAACGTTGAAATTATCAAATACAGAGAAAAAAGTTTAGAAAAAAGCGCACAGTGTAATCGTTAGTTTTATTTAAAAATTCAAAGATCACATAAAGAAGAAAAATAAAAAGAAATATATCTAAGGTTTTTTAGGACACATAAGGTAAACAATTAGAATATACATATGTAAGTATGTATTTACAAAGATACATAAATTGAAAAACATTTACTTTCTGAGACATGTACGAAAAAAAATGTTTACTTGAAAAAATCAGTTATTTTGCTCTGGTTTAGATTTTTTATGCAAATTTTTAAAATATCATCTTCAATTTCATACAACAACTCCTTATATTTCGCCTGACTAGCGTAATAACTTCCCATCACGTCCAATGCACAAAGAGCCTCCTTTCTTGTAGGTGAATTGACGTCATTATTGTTGTTATCACCTTCGTCCTCTTCCGTGCTATCACCACCAACACATTGTAAATCATCTAAGTTTTGAACGATCTCCTCCTCTGTAAGTTGGTCATGACACTGCAGATCGACATCACAGTTTATGTATGCACCTCTATTGGCTATTTTATCAAGAAAAATATCTTCGATATCTTCTTCTGAATGGTTCCTAAAAATACAATGATTACATAATGTTAAAATAAAAGAAACTTCTGGAAAATTATGGTTTATTACCTCTTTGAAACAATTTACAATCGTCCGAGGCTTTACCATCCACCATGCCCGCTTTATGTAGAGAAGTGAATCCAAAACAGTCATAGACTTCCAAAATTGTTTCACAGACATTTCCCGCTCCAACGCACACAACTGTCGGAAGCACATAATTTAGAACTTCTTTACGACTTTGTGCTTTTTTTCTATTTTTGCTTTTGTCAAAAATTCTCTTGCCTATTGTCAAAATTTATACCTGCCCCTGGGGCTACATCAATTTTTGACAATCATATTCACCTCAAAGTGCCAAATATTCTCATTACATACAAATGTAATAATAATCATACAAATGCTGCAATAAAATGCGGCCATAACGAGTTTTAGTGCTCTTATCCGAAATGTGCAGTTAAGCAGAAAGGTAGCTAAGCGAATTATACTGTTATTAAAATTTTCTATTCATTATATAATAACACTGAACAACAAAATCTATTTTTTTTTCAAAAATAACAAGGTTCCGACAATGGATTTTGGTAGAGGAGACAAAAAAAACAATAAAAGTGTATCGGCGTTTTGAAAGTTTACGTACGAGTCTGATTTTAGGGGGATTTAATTTTCCCCCGTTTTGAACATTCTTATAGTGAATCGGCATAAGAAATCATGTTATTCTTACACTTTGGGTATGGGATGTGTTCTGAGGATTTGTGTAAAATACTACGAGGAATACTTTTAAAAGATGCTATTATTTTTGACAAGTATATGGCGCATATGGTAACAAGTTTTCGTACAATAAAATAATGGGAACCCGAGGAGGGGATTAAAATTAAGTTTTGTTTTAATTTTGCTTTTCATAGTTTTTTGTTTGAACCTAATGGATCTTATCAGCCAAAGTGCATCCGATAAGGTTCGTTGCTATTGCTAAGTATGATGTGCCAAATGAGTAAAACACTTTTTTCATAGAAAGTAATCTCCTAAAACCAAGTTTTGTGCGACATTTTATCATCAATTCTGAATAAGTACGAAATTAACCCTTTAACACATTTTAAGTTTCGACTTATTGCAGGCATTTAAGTTGAATTTTCAGCTTTCGTGTATTCAGAGACTTATAGCACAATTTTATGATAATTTTTTTTGTGCAATATTTTAGCGCATTATATCCTTGTTTTATGGGTCTTTTTTGCCTTTTATCAAAACTCCATCCTAATTTTTTGTTAAGATTCTTAAGTTTTGAAGAAAACAAAAATTTAAATCGGGTAGTTTTAAATTCTCGAAAATACTCAAAAATCGAGAGTTCTAGTTTTAACTTCATATCACATTACCGCTGCTGCGATAGCGGAACTTGACTTTACAGAGAACAACAGCGTTGTAGAATATGTATGCGTATTAGAGCCCTGCATGAATATAATCATTGAAAGAATATACACTGCTTCACTGTTTTACAGTAAGAAAAAAAAATGTTTTAAAATTGACAATTGTTATTAATTTGACGAATTTTGTGTGTAAAAAATAGCTTGCAACAACAATTTCGTCAAACTAAGAGCAAATGTGTTTTACACTTTTGAAAACATATGAAAAAAGGCAAATTATGAACTCATTGTGTCCAATTTTAAATTAATGTTTTTTTTTTTTTTAGTGTAGGAGTACACTGCAAGCGAATAAATGTAAACAACAGATTGTGTAGTAAAGAGAAAATTAGCGCTTGAGAATAACTGCTAATTCGTTCTCTGTTGTCTCATAACACACTGCTTACTCTGATCTGAATTTGTGAGTTGTTTTGCACTGTGGCGCACTGGATAACTGTAAGCGAAATGTGTTAAGTTGGTGATTGATGAGTTGATGTTAGAAGTAAAATCATTGCGATTTTAAATTAAATTTAAAATGGAAAAATTATTTTTAAATCAAATTGGATATTGATGAAATAAATAACATAAAAAATGGCATAATCATTTTTTGTTTTACCTTTTAATGAATTGTAATATCTGAACGCCAAACGTTCGTGTCGAATTATGACATTTGACCGTCTATTTTGTCTAAATACCAAATTATTTTGTAGATTACTTCCAACCGAGCGATTAGAACTCGATTGTATCCGTTGTTCCGGAGTAATAATTAATCGGGTTTGAGAAATTCTTCAATGATACTCGGTCTCATTGACTCGATTATCATGCATTCCACTTGCTTATAGAGTACGCCGAACGATATTTTGACGCTTTAATTGCGATATTTTTCAAACACAACAAATATATTATTGGCCCTAGAATGATAAAGAAATAGATTGCGCATATCGTTAAAATAATTTTCAACGATCTGGGCATCTACGTCACGATAGACTTACGATATGAGCTTACGATATGGCTTTCTGTCAAGTCTTGTTCAGAATGTGAACATACATGGTATAATAATACAAGGTAGCATTGACAACTGCTTATTTTCTCTTCTACAAGAAAACATCTCCTGTCAAAAACAGCTGTTTGTGAAAAAGCATCTGCAGCTTTTGAAGTTGTTGTTTTATTTTTCACTTCAACTTTTTCAACATTGTTTGTGTTTTCAATGGCCGATTGTGAGCGCTCTCTTTTTTAGTATATTTTTTGACAGGAGATGGTTTCCCAAGCAACTGTCAATACTACCTTGTAATTATTATACCATGGTGAACATATATGAAACAATGGCAAAAGATTCAAGAAACAAACTTGGTCTAGCGTGACGTCAAGATCGTAAAAAACACTTTGTTCGTAGCTAGAAATGTCAAAATCAAAAGTAAACAACATAAAGGAGCTACGCAAGCGTAACCTATTTTTCTATCATTCTTGGTAAAAATTGTACTAGTGTTCAGGGATCAAATAACCGTCAGCATAACATACTTTCATCACAGAGCTCATCAAACGAAAAAAGAGCGTAAAAAAGGACGTGATCGGGGATCATATGAGCGTATGCATAACAACGGCCTAACGAGCAAGATTCTGAGTTCTTTTGAAATAAAAATTTATTCGTTTAGGTAGGGAGTGGTGAGTTTTTACATGCAAACTATTTTAAAGGGTATTGAAAAGTATTTAATGATGCCTTTGAGGTCAGAATGGCAGAAGTTTTGGTTTTGACGTAGAATACGTCGTTCTCGGAGGTAAGTAGGGTGGTTGATAGTGATCAGGTGTCGGTATTTACCTTACTTTTTGAGCCTTTGGTGGGCCTAAAGTACTGATCGTACAATGTTGATGTTAGCACTTGTTGGTCTGCTTGATCCTCAATGCGAAAAAAATTCATGTTAGAACTCTCTAACTTATATAAATCTTACACAATTACATGAAATATAAAGCCACCATTTGATGTTTTTGTTTGCTTAAACTTGCTACCTATTTATCGACAGTTTCCGGTTTTATCGACAAAACCATAAAATTTGTATGGGAGCCCCCCTAAGAAGTGGTCGGAGGGAATAGGTGTCAAAGGCAAAAATGTTCCTTTTGCAAAAGTAATGGGGGTCGGTGATACATATTAACCCTTTCCGGCACTCTTTTAAAGGTCATATACTCAGGTGTATGGAATAAATAAACAAAAACCATAAAATTTGTATTTGGAGCCCCCCTAAGGAGTGGTCGGAGGGAATAGGTGTCAAAGGCAAAAATATTCCTTTTGCAAAAGTAATGGGGGTCAGTGATAAATATTAACCCTTTCCAGCACAGACACAATAAAATTTGTATGGGAGTCCCCCTAAGGAGTAGTCGTAGAGAATAGGTGTCAAAGGCAAAAATTTTCCTTTTGCAAAAGTAATGTGGGTCGATGATACATATTAACCCTTTCCTGCACTCTTTTAAAGGTCATATACTCAGGTGTATGGAATAAATAAACAAAAACCATAAAATTTGTATTGGGAGCCCCCCTAAGGAGTGGTCGGAGGGAATAGGTGTCAAAGGAAAAAATGCTCCTTTTGCAAAAGTAATGGGGGTGAGTGATACATATTAACCCTTTCGGGCACAAAACCATAAAATTTGTATGGGAGCCCCCCTAAGAAGTGGTCGGTGGGAAAAGGTGTCAAAGGCAAAAATGTTGCTTTTACAAAAGTAATGGGGGTCAGTCATATATATTAACCCTCTCCGGCACTCTCTTAAAAGTCATATGCTCAGGTTTATGGAATAAATAAACAAAAACCATAAAATTTGTATTGGGACCCCCCTAAGGAGTGGTCGGAGGGAATAGGTGTCAAAGGAAAAAATGCTCCTTTTGCAAAAGTAATGGGGGTGAGTGATACATAATTAACCCTTTCGGGCACAAAACCATAAAATTTGTATGGGAGCCCCCCTAAGAAGTGGTCGGAGGGAAAAGGTATCAAAGGCAAAAATGTTGCTTTTACAAAAATAATGGGGGTCAGTCATACCTATGAACCCTTTCCGGCACTCTCTTAAAGGTTTTATGCTCAGGTGTATGGAATAATTATACAAAAAACCTTAATATTTGTAAGGGAGCCCCCTAAGGAGTGGTCGGAGGGAATAGGTGTCAAAGGCAAAAATGTTCCTTTTGCAAAAGTAATGGGGGTCGGTCATACATATTAACCCTCTCCGGCACTCTTTTAAAGGTCATATGCTCAGGTGTATGGAATAAATATTTTGCTAAATAGTTTTTAAAAAAGATGTCATCAAAAGCGAATTGACTAATTCTACGTTTTGTGTTACGACATAGTCGAAACTACTGTATCTTTCTGTTTTTGTTTTTGTTTTTGTGTTTGTGTTTGTGTTTGTGTTTGTGTTTGTGTTTGTGTTTGTGTTTGTTTTTGTGTTTGTTTTTGTTTTTGGTTTTGCTTAATGTGATATAGTATAAACAAACACATTTACCTTAGAGTAGTGATGCTCAATTCGGCTCCTACGAGCTCTCAGCTCTTAAGAGCTGACGTCGAGCTCGCTGAGTGTTTTTGTGTTTGTTTTGTGTGTGTTTTATTTGAAAAGAAAACCAAGTCAGTACTTTAATTCACTGTAGCCAACAGTTATGTAATAAAAAAGTATTTAATTTATAAACTATAGTTAAAAAACTACCTTTATTCCTAAAATATAGTTAATTAGAACTTATTTATTTAAATATATGTATATATACACTGTATATTATACTGTGATGGGAAAATAATAGAAATGGCTTGTATGTTTTTCTTTTGATTGATTATTTTTTTGTGTAATGAATTTTGTTTTCAAAGGTTGCATTTGACTTAAAGATTAGTAGAATATCTATCCCATTATAAAAAAAAATCAGCTTCACGCGATTCATTAAAAAAAGCCATTTCATTTATTGTCCTTGGAAAAAATAATAGAAATAAAAGATTTATAACTAACATACTAATACTTTATTCTAAATTCAAAACACTCACAACTCGAAATTTTCCAAAATCGACTTTTGCCACAAATCAATTCACAACACACATCTCTAACTACTGCAAAAATTTCTTTCTCATCACCATCTTTTTTAACTGGTAAAATTCCGAATTACAACTTTAATTATGAATAATATATTTTTTATCGTTAAGATTCACTTATTTTACTATGAAGAGAATGACGAGATCAAGGTTTGCGTTAAAGTGATTTTGAAAACTTTTATCCAGATAACAATGAATATCAATGACTGCCTTCCTCACAAAAGAAGAAGCAGATAAGCCAACTCGTTCCCAGGCCATCATCATTAAATTTAATCAGTTCGTTCTGAAAATGGAATCATGAATTTCTGCAAAGTCTTGTAGCCTTTGTTGTAGATGCATTTTAAAATATGCCAAAAGTATTGCACGCGGCTTCAGTTGTTCGTTATTCAATTACAAAATGTTGATTTCAGCACGTAAGCCAAGCTTATCAATTTCTCAATAATATTCAGTTCCACAACGAACAAATGACATGCGGTCAATTGGAAACCGAAGATCAATCAACAGAGCTGATGGATTAACTTTCCTTGAAATATACAAGAAGAAAAATACTATAAATAAAGTAAAGTCGCAGGCGTCATCGTCATTGTCGATTGAAGGATGTTGATGATGCGATCAGCAATATTATGGAAAACAATGCATTACAACCGCAACCATATCAATAACATCAGTTACAGCCATTCGGGACAATTGATCGTGCTGAAGAAATAATTCAAATAGCTTTTTTTTGTACCCCCTTTTAAGCTATAAATCGCTTAATCGACTCGGACGCAATGTCGAAACAAGGATGCACAAATGCAAGCGTATGTCTACAAATACAACATTGTAGATACATAGATAGCAAGATACACAGTAAGTAAGAGATGCATACCATGTTTAGGGTGTGGATGCTTAGTTGCAGGCGAACGCCATAAAAATTGTTTAAACTACGAACGGCATTGAAATATTTAGTTGGAAAAACACATGAATGCGGCTTAGAAATGGAGATTAATGCATGTTTTATATTATGGATTTTGATAAAGTATCTCACAGCTACAATGGCGCTGCAAACGAGTACATAGATCCACATAGCTAGATAGCTAGATAGATGGATGGATAGATACTTGAATATATATCTTAGTACGTATCCCACTAAAGCATCTCATTCCATACAGCCTGCGCCTTATTGTCTGTCGTAAATTATGGCTGGCATTCAATGTCATTTCATTGAAAATTAAAGAGATTGAGATGAGTGAGTGTGTGTGTGTGTGTGTGTGTGTGTGTGTGGAAAACTAGTATCTTGAGGATGTGCGCTCCATATTGAGGAAAATAGCATGCAATGCCGTCGTCGTTGCACGCATCTCAGCGATATACACGCATTCGGAATCTGGCCAATGCCAAAAGCTTAATAAATGTTTTCATGCGCGTGCTCGTTGCATTCATTGCACGCACGCACAACGTAATGACGACGGCAACGACGACGACAACGACGATCGATGCTAAACCAAAGCGTATAAATCAATATAAATGTTTATGGACGACCAATTTGGCCAAAAGCTAAATTACAACACCAACAACAGTAACAGTAAGTAACATCGACATCAACGAGGCAAGAAACAATGAAATCAACAACAACAACAATAACAATAACAACAACAAAAACAACTGCACAAGCCAGCACAGTTGAAATCTACAAAAGCCATTAAAGTATTTTTTAAATATGCTCGTTTTCCGTGCTATTCATATGTATGATAAGTGCAAAGTATCTAGTATCTATGTTTGCATCTATGACTGTCTAAGTTTGTATTTGCAATGGCTGTAACTGTTAGACTTTCGCATTTGACACCACGTAATGTAACTATTATTTTTGCACTTAAGTATGTCTCGTTGTCATGCAGAAATCTTAATGTTTGTAACTAGATACATTTATGTATCGGTTATCTGCATGCTTTTCAGTTTTTGTGTTTATTATTATTGTTTGTTTGTTTGCCCTTTAATGGCCATACAAAAAACATTTCCCCATACTTCATGTTAGTTGTGTTGATTTTTGTCGATAGGTTGAAGAACAAGCTGTGTTTATTTTAATAATTTCGACTTGAAAAGGGTAAAGGGTTAAAAGTAATGCTTTTTATATACTTAGTAGATAAGTTAAATTTTGTACTGAATTGGTCATTTTTTTCTAATTTATAGGAAATAGAAAAGAGGCCATTTTAAAACTCCGAATTCGGTGGCTCATTTTCTTTAAAACTGGAATACTATAGGTCAACGTGAAAACCGGCTGTATAAATTTAAAAAGCAATAAAATAATAATTTATCTCCAAACAGTTTCCATATATCGAGTTCGCAAACTTTTCATTGCTACCAACACTGTCCAAAGTCATTAAAAATATTTTGAAGTGACAACGTTACCAAAAATGTTCAAAAAGACACTTTTACAAATGCACCGGAGTTGTATTGAATTGTTTCTTGTTGAATATATGTAGATGCTAAGAGAAAAGATATGATACAACAGAAATGGTTAATCCTTTGTCCTCATGATAACAACTAAAAAAAAATAAATTACGTCTTTGGAATTCAGATGGAGCTTCTTAAGCAACGATACTATATATATGAAATATATATGAAATTGTATGAAATTGTATGAAATTGTATGAAATTACGAGTACACACTGAGTTTATTTGCTACGGTAAAATCTATTAAAAGTAAAGTCCTTACTACAAAAAAATTACTACAATCAGTTTGTGACGTCATGAGTTCACAGAGAGAGCCACTGCAAAATTAAACATACCATCATTACGCAATGGCGTTGCATGAAATTATTACTCGGTGCAAGTATGTACGACGTTAAATGTTATGAAACGAAAATAAAAGATTTTTACTTGACCTTGCGATAAAAATAAAATATTAATAGCAAAAGCAAAAGCAGGAACAAAAAGCAAAAGCAAAAGAAAAAGCAAAAGCAAAAGATAAATTAAAAGCAAAAGCAAAAGTAAAAGCAGGAACAAAAAGCAAAAGCAAAAGTAAAAGCAAAAGCAAACTTAAACTAAAACTTAAACTCAAATACAAAAGCAAAATTTAAATCAAAAGCAAAAGCAAAAGTAAAAGCAAAAGCAAAAGCAAAAGCAAAAGCAAAAGCAAAATCAAAATCAAAATCAAAATCAAAATCAAAATCAAAATCAAAATCAAAATCAAAATGAAAATCAAAATCAAAATCAAAATCAAAATCAAAATCAAAATCAAAATCAAAATCAAAATCAAAATCAAAATCAAAATCAAAATCAAAATCAAAATCAAAATCAAAATCAAAATCAAAATCAAAATCAAAATCAAAATCAAAACCAAAATCAAAATCAAAATCAAAATCCAAATCAAAATCAATATCAAAATCAAAATCAAAATCAAAAGCAAAGGAAAAAGCTAAAGT
Source organism: Pherbina coryleti (assembly GCA_943735915.1). NCBI lineage: Eukaryota > Metazoa > Arthropoda > Insecta > Diptera > Sciomyzidae > Pherbina > Pherbina coryleti. The sequence continues at coordinate 136,999,845 of OX030949.1, forward strand.
AAATGGATGATGAAAGTGAATGGATGAAGAGCTCAAGAGCTACAACTTTGCCTCAGAGAGTAAATCGAAATTCTGAACGGTTTGCAAGATATGAGCCCGAGAAAATTATCACTTTTTTGCGAAAATGATACCGAGGCCCCAAATCTTTGGCGGCCCATAAACAAAAAAGTGCATGACTTTGGGAAAAATTGGGAGACACGGGTCTTTTTTTTTTTAGTCTTTTATCACGTAGTGGTGTCCGTATATGGTTATTTTTTTTCGTGTTGCACTGTCTTATCGTAGTTTGTCTCATTTCTTAGATATAGCGCAAAATGTATTTAAGTTGTATCATAGCTGCCACGCCCACTTGGCCAATCACTTCAACACTTTTTTATATTTTTTGAAAAGCATATATTACACGTCTACGTTTGATTTTGTTGTCGTAGTTAATCTCATTTCAAGATATAGTGCAAAATGTATTTAAATTGTATGGCGGCTACCTTAAACACGAAAAACTATCAAAAATCCACAAAAAAATTTTTTCCGTCTAACTTTTATGAATCGCATTCCTGTGCGATGCCCGCGGGCTATGGGAAATCATGGTATAATAATTTCAAGGTAGCATTGACAGTTTCTTGGGAAACCATTTACTGTCAAAAAATATACTCAAGAAGAGAGCGCTCACAATCGGCCATTGAAAACACAAACAATGTTGAAAACGTTGGAATGAAAAAAAAAAACAACTTCAGCAGCTGTAGATGCATTTTCACAAGCAATGGTTCTTGACAGGAGATGTTTTCGTGTAGAAGAGAAAATAAGCAGTTGTCAATGCTACCTTGTATTATTATACCATGATAGGAAACCATGTAGTGATCATCACTGAAATCAACAGGCGTCGATGACATTTTTCCGGCAATGATGCCGGACTTATGAACATAACTAGAGGTAGCATTGCACTGGGTTATATACCAACTGCTTGGAGGCAGGCAAAAGTGGTCTTTATTCCGAAGGAAGAGAAAAGGGACCCTCTTCTCCCAAAATCATTCAGACCAATTTGTCTAACATACTTCTTGCTAAAAACTCTAGAAAAAGTAATAGATAACCATGTAAGAACCAGCGTCCTAAGAAAATTCAGAATACAGAACAGATAGATCAACAGGGACTGCTCTATATCAACTGACAAATATACTCCAGGAAACCTTAGAAATGAAAGAAATAGCACTATGTGCCTTTTTCGACATAGAAGATGCTTTTAACAACACTGCTCGTGAAGCCATAAGTAAAGCTCTCACCAACAGAGGTTCAACAATACCCTTACGAAATGGATGGGCAACATGCTCAGTACAAGAACATTATAAAATAGTACCAGTACGATGACATCAGTTACAAGAGGATGTTCACAAGGGGGAATTTTATCTCATCTAATGTGGAGCATTGTTGTAGATGAACTACTGGAAGAACTAGCAAAAACTGGACTAACATTCCAGGGTTATGCTGATAACATAGTTATTATCTGCAGGGGGAAATACGAAGAAATCCTGTCTGATAGAATTGAAATGGGCCTAAAAGTGAAAACAAAAATTTTGCAATAAGGTGGGCCTGAGCAGCAAAAACTACCATTGCGTCATTTACAAGGAAATATAAATTTGAACACCTTAAGCCTATAAAGCTAGATGGAATAGAGATAGAATTCCAAACAGAAGTTACTTTTTTGGAAGTATTTCTAAACCAAGAACTACTTTGGAAAACACGTTTGAACGAAATATGAAAAAAGGCGTTTAAAACATTAATTATCTGCAGATCCATCGTCGAAAAAGTTTTTCAAAAACTTTCTTTCAAAAATTTTTTCCAAACATATTTTTTTTAAAATTAAGTTTTTATTTTGTTTAAACAGGGTGGGCCAAAAAACCAAGTTTTTTTTTTTTAAATGCAATAAAATGAACAAAATTAAATTGTTTCCACATATTATGGCTTTATGTGGCGGCCTATGGCATTTCCATCTGAGACATTTTAGTTTTTCTGTTCGGCCGTCACCTCTCTGCAGACAATGGCAAAACTCAGAGAGTAAATAATGCTTCTTGCGAACATGCACATTACCCGCTCAGAGTCTGCATAAAACTAGTAGGTCCCGTTCTCGGTCATTTGTGAATAAAATATTTAATAACACGCACAACACAATAATCATAAGAACTTGGTCAAAAGTCCTTTTAAGTGCTGAATAGACTAGTTTATATTTATTTATTTATATTATGGTTTTATAAGTAAGAGTAAACATTCCCATTAATTATGGAACATAACGCCGTTCAAGTGGCTGCCTCGGCTGGCTGCGCAGTAGCGCAGTCTGTCACTCCAATTTTCCAAGACCTTGTTGATGGTTTCGGGCTGTAGCTCACGGGTTGCTTGGATGATATTGGCCTTAAGTGTTTGAATCGTTTTCGGATTGTTGGCACAACACCGGTCCACCCCACAACAAAAGTCCAAAGGGGTCAAATCGCAGCTCCAAGGCGGCCAATTGATATCGCTAATACGGCTGATAACACGATTTGGAAATTTGGTGCGCAAAAGATCGATTGTTGCATAGGTTGTGTGGCACAGCGCACCATCCTGCATGAAGCAGAGGTCTTCGAAATTCATGTCTCCAATTTCAGTAAAAAAAAGTAGGTTAACATGGCTCTGTAACGCCCATCGTTGACCGAAACGTTGTTCCCATTCTCATTCGAAGAAAAATAATCCACTGATGCCACCACTTCCTTCCGCACCAAACTATCACTCTCTGTGGATGCATTGGCTTCTCGACATTAACGTGCGGGTTTTCCGAGCCCCAGATGCGGCAATTTTGTTTGTTAACTGAGCTGTCGAGATGAAAATGCGCCTCGACAGAAAATATGATTTTTCGCCCAAATCATCTTCCTTTCAAATAACGCATTATTTGTGCTACACAGCACTCACTTTGGAAATAAGTTTCCAATATTTTCCAACGTTGTTCAAGCGAAAAGCGACTCATTTCTTTCCGCGGAGGTATGATATTGACTTTATGTCAAGATTTCGAGCGGGAAACAGCTGTCAGTGTCAAAATAACCTATGATTTAAAAAAAAAGACTAGATGACCCACCCGGATACGTTTCGAATTCGAGGTGAAACCGAGATCTCGTGTATTTAGTTCGAAAACGAAATTCGTTCTACTTTCGTTTTCGAATCCGCGAGTGGAAGAAATTCACACTTCATTTTCGAAACGAGATTTTTAGAATAATCGAATCGTTTTCGAAACGAGATTTTGAAAATAATCGCATCGTTTTTGAAACGATATTATTGGAACAATCGAGTCGTTTTCGAAACGAGATTTTTCAATTTTCTTATATTCTCAAATCTTATGATTTCAATATCCTTTTTATGAAATCAATGCCTTTTTTAATATAATATAGATTTATGTCACGGCCGGGAACTATAGTAAGAAATTTACACCTCTACCGGATGGCTTCTCTCAACCTATTTAATCTATTTTATCTCTTTACTTATACTTTACCTGGCGGGTGTAGCTACACGATGAAGAGGATCCACTTAAAATTCTCATACGTTTAATTTATTGAAAGTTAAATTAATGTATTGAACGTTTATTGAAAGTTTATACAACGAGTAGCAAGTGATTTTTTTCTTTTGTTTTTGACATTTAAATCTATGGTTGCCACGGTTTCTTTTTTATTTTTTGGCAATTTGAGAAGTGAAATTTGAGGCTTTGGAAACACACTGTAGAAGATATTAAATAGTTTTTAAAATTAGGTAAAGAATTGTATATTATTCCTTTGGGACATTTAAATCGTTTAAATAAAGAAACAAAATTTAAAATATTGTTTTTATTAGTATTCTCCACAAAATATACAAATTTCATAAAATAAAATATTCGCTTTTAAATATTCTCGGATTCATCTCGAATTCGAATAGAAAGCGAGAACTCGGATCCGAGATCTCGGCTCCGTTTCGAATCCGAAACGAATCCAAGTCCGCTCTGTGGTTTATTGGGCCTGTATATGCCCCTTTTGCATGTGTGTATGAAATTTTATTTAAATTAAACAACTACTTCTATTTGTTTCCCGTCTTAGAATGGGATCAATGCACTATGCGACCTCTTGAAGCACTGCCAAGGCAGCTATTTAAGTGGTGTGCTATTTCATACATAATGTCATAAATGTAGCTTCAAAATGAAGTCGAAATCAATTTGACATCTCACATCGTTGTTGTTTTATGTAAATTAATTTTCTTATTGTTCTAATTTGGTCAGCCTTTAAAAGGTCATAATCATTTGGCCACCCACTAAAAGTTCGAAGGCATTAAAAATTTTGCAATAAAATTTCCATCCTCCAATGTGCTCCTACCCGCCTAATAAATAATCAAAATACGTAAGTATTTATTTATTCTCTTAGTGTTAGTTTAAACTTTAAAAAACCAATGACAACAATTTTTTTTTTACCCACGATTATTTATGAACATTAATATAATACAACACAAAATTAACTTTTCTTTTTAAACTATTTGTTAATAATTAAAATACTGCTTATCTCCAAATCTTAAACAAAAGCTTTAATCGCACTGTTTAAGGTGTGCCTATAACCAAGGACATGCAAAACAGTTTTATGTCTTCCTACAATTTTTCTCTTCCGAAGATAACAGTTTTTAGATAAAAGTGTTATTCCCACACACAAATCTAACGATTGTGGGAATTTCCTGATACGAACTCAACTAATGAATACGTATTTTGTAGAAAACAACAATATAAATAAAATTAATTTTGTTTTTTTTTTTTTTTTTTTTTTAATTAATATGAGAATTATTACATTTATAAATAGCGCCACAAAATTTATGCACGATGACGGAAGAAGAAAGAAAAAAATTATAATAATAAATAAGCTCAAAAGATTATGAAATTTAGACCAGCTTCAGTGATTCATTCACTAATTTTGGTCATCACTTGATTCATACAGACATACATAGAAAGAAAACAAAATGCTATAAAAATATATATGTTTATGCATATATTTTAAGTTAATTAGTTAGTTTGCTTATATTGCCCACAAGCAGCCGCTGTGGCAGACATTAAAGAGGTGTTAATTGTGCTGGCATGAAACCGAACTGTGCAGCGGTGCGGCATGTGAAAAAAAAACCGGCAAATCATGCATGGCAATGGCTAACTAACTTTAAACTTTAAATCTATGCAGCAAAAACAACAACACTACCTTTTAAAATAGGGATGTGTTTATTAACAAAACAGCATCAAGCTATTTACACTTTAAATACAATTTTGTAGTCGTGCGATCTGCGTAAAATACAAACTTAAATGATCGCTTTTACCGTCTTAGTGGTTGGCCAACGAGTTGAATGGCTTAATAGCCGCACATATTCAGACAGACATAAATTCAATAATATTTTTTGTATTAAAAAAAAAAAAAAATACACATGAAAAACGATGAATGTACATATGGTTGGATGGATGGATGGACGCATAAATGACGTTAATCTCTCTGCAAAAATAAAATCTCGACTTACCTTAGCGCTTAACGTATGCAAAAATACAGCAACAACAACAATAAAAGCAACAAAAAATAAAATGAATATTCTCATTCAAGTGTAAATTGATTTCTAATTAAACACTCACATTTCGTATCTTCCAATTTGTATCTGTATCTTGCAGATAGATACAGACGCTTAACGCTTCACAATCACAGTTCTTAAGTTATGCCTGACAACGAGGTGTCGATGTCAATGCATCATTGAAAGGTTTTTACTATTGCTAACATTGTTGCTGCTTAGCAGGATCGGATCATTACTTTTGTGTTTTTGTAATTGTTGTTGTAACTGCTATCTGGTCTAGTTTGCTCAAGAGCTCTTATGTAGCAAACATTTATTCGAATAAATAAATATTTTTATTTTTTTTTTTTTAGAATTGTTGCATTTATCTTCATCATCAGCGTCATCTACATTTTCTACATCAACGACAACCACGCACAGTATATCGAGTGCATACAACAGAGGGTAAGAAAAATAGAAGGTCCAATCTTCGTTAGTGAGTTCACATTTGAATGCATTCGTAAGAAATTCCACCTTCGATAACGAATGCATTATTTAATTCACCAACGAATATTAAAAAATTTAGCAATTTTTTCAAATTATTGTATTAACGTGGTTGAGCGTGGTCAAGTAGATGCGCTTTACACTGATTTTGTGAAAGCATTCGATTGCCTTCCGCATAAAGTACTCCTGCTTAAATTGGAGTACTCAACATTTTATGCATAATGTCAACACCACCTTTATTTTTGTTGAAGTCCATAATGATTTCAGGCTTAAGAAGAATATGCCCTGAAATAAAGAAACCAAAATTAGGAAATGAAGAACCAGAAAATCGTTGTAATTACCTGAGATGGATTTATCATAATGTAGAGTTGAAAGTAGAGCAACTGCTTTTGCTGGAGTTGTTCTTCATCGAAAGTTATTCGACGTGGAACAGGCAACACATATTCTGGGTTCTTCTCGGAATCATAGTCATCAAAATCGAGCAGTTGTTCTTCTTCGCTGATTTCGTCATCCATCAAACTCCGAGTATACTCTTGCTGTTCTTCATACGACAATCTGACAATCTGTTATTCATTAGTAAAATCATTGCAACAAATACAATAAAAAATTCTAAAAAATAGAAAACTACAATAATTTTACGCATTTTGCATATTGACGCGCAGACAATAATCATTTCTGGGTAAATTCACATTCTCAGTAATTTTTATATAATTGAGTGCACTACACGCCTGCTAAATATGAAAACCGAACACAAACTGAGGGAACGACTCAACAGCAGAGCTGTAAAAGATTGAATCATTTCGGAATGCACACACTCTTTAATCATTCTAAAGCTGCATCAACCAGATTGCAATCTTATGCTTCTGTAGAGTAAATGAATTACAAATGCACAATTTATCATTCTTTGAAGATAAAAGAATGCACACCCAATGCTTTATAAGGAATGGGACTTATGAAAAATATCAGCCCCATTCTTGTAGGCTTAAGAAATACGATGAATGCACTCAGTTTTATCATTCTTTTCAACTCTGAAACACTGGACATTTTATTTCCTACCATGAAATACTACTAAATATAAAGCACCATTTTGCATTTTTGTTGTTATTTGTTTTCGACGGCCGATCTTAGTGACATGCTTTTGTCTTTCCTTTGACATTTTCTGTAATAATAAAGTGCTTATTAACAATAAATATTATTAACAAAATGTATAAAAATTAACTTCTACAATTTGTTGTATACAATACTATTTCTATACATGATATCAAGCCAATGGCAACCCATCACAGTCATGCCTAACAGTCACACACGCATACACAAATACACACAAAACAACTTCAGACCACAACAAATCTACTTTGAATGCTACAAAAAAAGAGTTAAGCTTTTGAATTTTTAAATAAGAGACTGAAAACTGAAAATGATTCAATCTTTTACAGCTCTGCTCAACAGAATGCAAGCTTGGGGATTCCCCGGATTACATGTTTGAAAATGCAACGCAAACTTTGAGTAACCCATACAAAATGTAAACCAATAAAAGAGGTAAAGTCAGTGGCCACTAAGGGTATTTACTTTGGCCACAAAGCTCAAAATATTTTTTTGGGAGATGTCACCAAGTTCCAGTCCGATAACTGCAAAAATTTTGCTCCGAGACCAGGTGAAACACATGATGGCTTACCGGTGAGCCAGGTGTCAACACAAAGGTTAAGTTCGGGCTTGCTGGTTAGATTGACATTTTTCAACCTGGTTTTTACTTCATCTTAAAGGTGCTCAGTGGGCTTTAAATCAGGTGGCTGCGGTGGCGTCTTAAATTGCTTGGGAGCGTTATACAACAACCATTCACGTGCAATGTGGAACGTGTGCTTCGGATCATTGTCTTGTTGGAAGTAAAATGATGGAACCAGAATATTCAAATATTCAAATTTATCCATAGTATTTTCAATAAATTCAAAGGTTACTACTCTTCTTGCAGCCATAGAATCCCACAGCAATACGCTACCTCCTCAATGTTTGATCGTAGCTAGTGTTGTCATTCCCGGTTTCTGGTTATTCGAGAAACCGGGTTTTTATTGATTTTTCGGTTTTTTCGGTTTAGGTTTTTTTTAAAACCTAAACATATAAGTAGTTCTCTAGTGACGTCGAGTTTTTCAAAAATCGTCATTTTGGCTTCGAAATGGTGCCAAAAATTGAAAATTGAAAAATTAAAAAAGCTCCACGTCACTGGAGAGATAAAGTAATAAACTAAAGAAAGCATTTTGATTTTTTGGTTTCAGATGATCCAGTGATGCTGTTGGCTAGTCACCGCAAAAAGACTTTTTTTCGAGGCACCTGCGGAGATCTTCAATAAATCCGTTCTTTCTCTCTATTTTTTAACAAAAATTTTTTTAAATATTCTTAAAATGTTGTACTTTATATAATAAAATGTAAAATAAACATTCTGTTATAGTTTTTTCCAAAAAAATTCATGAAAAAGGTATTTTTTAGACGAAGCAAACCTTACCCCCCTAAATTAATTTTATTCCTCAAATATTTTTAAACGTGAAACGAAATGTGTACTTATTTTTTTAATATTAATGGATTAATTTCTTTTTATTGTATGTTCCTTGCAAGTCCTTACTTTTTTCATACATATATGGATATAAGTTACTATTTTTATTTTTGTCTTACTGCACTATCAAATACGCGTTATAAAATCTTTATATAAATGGACTATATATATATAAAAGATAAATATTTACGATGCCTTTTGAGGAAGAATCTCAATTTTTCATTAAATTAAAAAATATATTTTATTAAAAACCGGCTAACCGAATATTTGACAACACTAATCGTAGCACATAAGTTTTGTTTCTGAATCTCTGTTTTTGGCTTTCTCCAAACAATTTGTCTTCCATCGGACTCAAATATGTTTACTTTGATTTCGTAAGTGATCTTTGCGGTCTCACAAAAAATTTAACGGCTTATTAACATGAGCCAGAGCGAACTCTAATCGTTTTTTTTTTTTATTAGCAGACGAAATATAAGATTTTTTCTGGCAATTCTGCCATTTAATTTGTTCTTACTGAAAAGTCGTCGAAGTGTTTCTGTGGATATTGGATGTTTTATCATAGTAGCTATTTCTGAAGACAATTTTGGAATAGTTGTTTTGGGATTAGAGGTAACTTTACGTACAATAAAGCGCTCATCTGTTTACTTAGTATTTTCTTTCTGCTTATAGCAGGATAATTTTTTAGTGTTCCTTCGTATCGAAGTTCCGTACATGTTTATTATTTTTGTACCGTAGAATGTATTCTTCCAATAATTCTCTAATTTCTCGATTTTGCATCACAACACATTATAATAATTAGCTTTGGAGTGGAAGTATCCTTTTACTTTTCGTCTGCGAACCCTTTTTTAAATAACTCGAAAAGCAAATTTTAAACTCACTGATAACATTAAAAATTGTCCCTGTTAATGTTATTCCAAAAATGAATTCTTCTCAATAGCGACAGACATTAACAAAGTGGATGGAAGCAGAGGTGCAACCAGGAATTTGTTTTGGGGGGTCTTATAACTATATGTGACCCGGTCTACGAAAAGGGACCTTCGGTGTGAAAATATCATTTTTCACTTTTTTGGCGATTCGGATAGACTAATGTGTGCTCTTTCTAATGGCGCAAAGCAGAAGTTTCCAACTCGTAAAGAAGTTTGTCAGGAATTTTCCAAAATGAAAAGACGCCATTCAGTGTGCGACAATTAAACGTTTACAAACAGCTGTTTTCTCGAAAACTTGTTTTTACACCGAAGGTCCCTTTTCGTAGACCGGGTCACATATGTATATAAAAGAAAATGTACGTAACTATAGCGGCTATGGTGTAATAAGTCCAAATATTGCACTCAAAACGTTAATTCTTCCACAATGGCAGCAAACATAGTGGGCATATAGTACATAGGTTACAAATTTAAAAAAACCGACCGATTTTGTAACCTCGAAAATCGATTTTTTTTTTCAAATGGCAACCATTTTGTTTTTTTCGGCGGAAAAAAATTATCCTAGTTCAGGCGATAGCCACTTAAACAAGGATTAATTTGATTTTTTTTAATTTTTCCTCAGATGTTCCAGACTGGTGATAACCTGCATACCGTCATATTTTTGGCATTTTTTTAAATAAAAATCAAATAACGTCAAAAACTGCTTCAAAAATTCTGAATAATGAAATTTTTTTGTATTTTTTAAATGTTAATAAATATGTGTGCAAAATTTGAGAACGATATCTTTTTTCCTTCTATTTATGAAAAAAACTTCGCGAAAAAAATTTTGTTTTTATGAATTTGTAACCTATATGCCCCCATAATGATAAAATTTTTATAAATAGTTATTTATTAGAATAGAAAAAATTTTATTTATTATTTAGTTACAGGATTAAGGCGATTAAGAATAATAAAAGAAACTAACTTATATTTTTAAATCCAGTTTACGCTTACTTTCAGCGAGTTTATCTAAAATAATATCCACTGATGGTGGCGTCCGTGGCGTAGTTGGTTAAAGTGCGTGGCCGCTATGTCAAAGAACTTTGGAGACCCAGGTTCGAACCCCAGCAGCTACAGAAAATTATTTGAATTAAAATAATTTTTCTGTACGGCCGCCACCTCTCTGCAAAATGCCATGTAAAGCTTCTTGAGAACAAGAACATTCCGTTCATCGCCGTTCGGAGTCGGCGTTAAGCAGGTAGGTCCGGTTCTCGGTCAATTGTGTACAAACTTAATAACACGCACAACACAATTGATCATAAGAAGCTAGGTCAAAGTCCTTTCAAGGGCTGAAATGGCCAGTTATTTATTTTTTTTTTTTAATATCCACTGATGGTGTCATTTCTCTATACAGATAAAGCAATGTGAGGCCGTTTAGTCTATCTTGCAACATCGTGCTTCCTAAATAGGTTTTGAGTCGGCGAAGTACTGAAAATGTACGTTAATTTTCACATGAAGTTACTGGAAGAGTTGCAAGGATAATAAGTAAATTATATATATTTGGAAATATATCCTTATTGCACTGTTGTATAACTTAAAAAACTGTGTTTTTGCCATCATAATCTTTTTTATTACTTATTTTATACCAAACATTTAGCTCATTTTTTAGGTCATCAAAATCTCCTTCCCAATCATCTTTATAAAATGTGATTAGTTTTTCAAAAGCGCCTAAAGCTTCAACATTTAGCGGTTTTTTTTCAATAGGAAAATGTGATTGAAATCCAATTAGAATACCTCTATGTTATAGGCTCTTGATAAATGTATCCAAGAAAAGTATGTAAACCAATATACGATAATACGATTCAACACATTGTGCGTCAGGGTGGAAAGATGCAACTCTTGGTCTCGTCAAAATGGTGCCATTTGTTTCTGCTTGTTTTTCAGCATTTATGTGCAATTTTTTTAATTCTATTTCAGCATTATCTTTTACATTTTTTACTTCTTGCAATCTGATCTTGGCTAAATCGACTGCTTGTGTCAAATCAATGTTTCGAGTTTGAAGAAATTTGCATAAAATATATGAATAACCAAATACTTGGTTAATACACTGCAAAGATATAAGAAGTCTGTCTTTTGTAATGCACAATTCAGTAAATTGGCTTGCCTGGATGTGTTTGTATCCTCCCAACAGGAAATTTTGCCTAATGCCAATATTATAGCATCGAAAAAATTCACAAAGCCGTAACCGAGTTGTATCTCTCAATCCATCTAGTAGGACAAATTTTCTTCAGTTTTTGATGACTACAAATATTTAACTCTTAGAGGAATTGTTTCAAAACCACTTGCAAAACCAGGTGCAAAAATTGAAAGGCTTAGTATTTCTCATTGAAATTCATCATCGTAATACAAATCGGTAAATCAGTGCAATAGATATAGCAAAATTATCAGAAAATGAACTGATTTTCATGTTTTTGCCTATAGCTCAAAATCTCGAGCTGATGGAGAAAAATGGAGTCTATATCTGAAATCAGGAAACCCAATTTGTCTATAATCAGCTGAAAAATCTCCGGCACCAAAATGTCTGTCGCGAAGTATTATGCTTCAACCGCAATCGATTTGAAATTTAAATTTGGGTTTTTCGCGCTTTTGATAAAAACATCTTATTACTTATCATGTCTTTCTTTTTGTCACAATAATTGAGGGGGGGGGGGGAGGTTTAAACCCCAAAACTAATATATATTTATTTATATAAACGACAAAAAAAAAATGGTTTTAATTCTGTTCAGTTAAAATTACAGCTTTACATAGCTTTAATGGTTAACGCTCAATTTTGTGAATAACTTTATGCATATATAATTTATGGTTCATTTAAGAGGCATTTGTACCTACTAAAATGATAAAAAAAAATATTTTTTTTCGACTACAAATAAATTTTTTATGAATTTCGAAAAAGAGGTACAGTAGAGTGGGTCGAAAAAAAAGTTTGAAAAAACCACCCCCTATTTCAAAGCTGACCTCGAATGGATTCCAAAATGAAAAAAAAAAAATTTTTTTTGGACTATCGGAAAAACAGCCGAAATGGTATTTTTTCTATAACTTCAGCAAAACTTATCCGATCTTAAAAAAGAATATGTCGTTATAAAGTGCTTTCTGAGTACTACATTTTTTTCTCAGAACATTTTGACTTCCAAGGTCATATTTGACTAGTAAACCTCGTTAGCCCAATTTACCCCCCTAAAATTGTTCTTTTTTTGTCATAAAATTAAAATTCTGAGAATTTTTTTACATTTTGTCTCAAAAAATGATTCAATAACCTTAAAAAAAAATAAGTTATAATGGTTCAAATATTTGGTACAATGCTTTTTTCATTATGTATGAATTACTTTTTTTTAATTCAAACAAAATTGAAAATTAACTAATTATTTTAAAAAATTAAGTAATGAAATTAAAATAAAATATTTTAACTTAAGATTTTTAGGTATAAAACGAGTTAATAACGTTATTCATACAAAATTGCCCACGAATCGTGGCAATATATTCAAGTTTCCCAAAAAAATAATTAATTAAAATTAAATAATATCGATCCATGTTACCAGGGCATAAGTTTTCAATAAATTATATAACTCAATCTTTATAGTTGTTACATACGTTACATGGTAACTCTGTAGATCAGTAACTCGTAACTCTCTTCTTTACTCAATAACTGATAATTATAATAAAACGGTCTGATATTAGATCCCAACTAAATAACACAACAGTCATGCAAATTCTTGAGTGCGCGTTAAAAATGATTTTCGCATGCGTTCGCATGCCAAAAAATGGCATTATAAACTTTGACAGTGAGTCATACTTCAATATGATCGATTGGGATGAATTCACTATTACGAAACCTCCTTGCTTTCAATTCTATACAGACAGCCAACTAATAGATCTACAATTTTCAACAGATAAAATCATTAACATTCCAGGTAAATCCTCCTATCGCAAACTTTTTCTTTTTCACTTATCATATTATTCAAAAACTTTTACAGAATTTCCATGCCATTTACAAAACACTGTTCGTGTTGTGAGTGAGTCTGCGCTTGCGGTCACTGATGTTACATATTCCACTTCATCGTTATCCACATGTATTTTACCAAACTTGGAGCCTCCAGCTAAAAGTCTTGGACGTTATTGCTAATTTAAAAATTATCAGAATATTACCTTATTTTACCCTATAGGTTTAAACAGCACACATTTGGAGTTATCAGATTTTTATGTCTTCTTTTAAACAAATAAGACTTTACCACAATCGAAATGTTAGCACGCTGTCACAGTTCGTGAAGAATTTTTCAACTTTTGGATACTATAATTATTTAGTTTATAATTTTTATGGGAAACTGGAATATATTGTGATGATTCGTGGGGAATTTTGTATGAATAACGTTATTAACTCGTTTTTATACCTAAATACCTTAAGAAAAATACTTTATTTTAATTTCATTACTTAATTTTTAAAAATAATTTAGTTAATTTTCAATTTTGTTTGAATTAAAAAAAAATTAATTCATACATAATGAAAAAAGCATTGTACCAAATATTTGAACCATTATAACTTCTTTGTTTTTAAAGTTATTGAATAATTTTTTGAAACAAAATGTAAAAAAATTCTTAGAAATTTAATTTTATGAAAAAAAAGAACAATTTTAGGGGGGTAAATCGGGGTAACGAGGTTTTCTAATCAAATATGACCTTGGAAGTCAAAATGTTCTGAAAAAAATGTATTACTCGGAAAACACTTTTAAACGACATATTTTTTTTTAAGATAAGTTTTGCTCAAGTTATAGAAAAAAGACCATTTCGACTGTTTTTCCCATGGTTTTTTTTTCAGTTTGGAATCCATTCGAGGTCAGCTTTGAAATAGGGGGTGGTTTTTTGAAATTTTTTTTTTTTGTATTGAGGCCGACCAACTCTAAGGTACAGTTTTTATTTACGGAAAAAGTTTTTACGAATTTAATCTTCTATAACAAGCACTTGTAAGCAAAAAGAAATAAAAAATAATTCTGCCCAAGAATGTTCGCAAAACTCTCACCTTTCGCAAAACCTTCGCTTATGGTTCAGTGGGTAATACTGCATAAGTACTTTTATTTATTTTGTTAAAAAATAGTTGTTATTTTTGTTAAATAAAATCTACATAGATATACATATGTATGTAGGTAAAAAAAGTCAAAAATTTGTTCAATGTGAAAAAACCGGGTTTCCGAATTCATTGAATATAAAATAAAATATTTGATAACAACTTGAAAACTGCCTTTTATATTAACGTTGTGACCATTATTTTGACAGATTTGTTAGGGGTTCTAAACGGGTCCTATGAAACATAAATGAGCAAATTCCGCGCTGACAAGATTTTTTAGGTGTGTGACTATTTCATAAGATTTCTTAAATAATGATTTCAGTGCCTGATCTAGAATTCGCCAAAGGGTGGCTGAAACTACACTTTTGTATGCCGAGGGGGGCAGAAGCGTCTTTTTATACTTTTTTAAATTTTTTTCCCATAGAAAAAATTCTCCAAGGGGGGGGGGGGGGCTAAAGCCCTTTCAGCCCGTATGTAGATCCTCCGCTGAATGCTTTCATACATATATTCTATGAAAAGCAATTCATAGGAGTAATGTAGGGTTTCATAGAGAAAAAGCTTTTAATAGTAAAATCTATATTCTTTGGTTAACCCTTTCGACCCGGATGGTACACTTAAAGTGTAAACTGTTCGAAAGCCGGGTCGAAAGGGTTAAGCGTAGTTTTTGAGTTTCAAGATATCTATTTTAGTTGGGAATGGTTTTCGTTTTTAAATTATAAGACAATTAATGACAATCATAATATCATAATGTAGTATTCATTGTAGTAATAATGGGTGTTTTTTTTAGGGGTTTGTTTTTCGAATAGAGATAAAACTGGCATTTTGTGGTCAAATCTGGCAACTCTAATGTCATTTATGTTCAGTTTGGTTTGCCATTTCATCATGAACAGGTTGACAAAAGAACAACGCTTGCAAATCGTGCAAATTTATTTCGAAAATAATGGTTCAGTTCGCGAAGTTTACCGCAAGCTCCGTCCATTTTATGGTCGACATAATCGTCCATCAGATAAATTAATTCGGTTAACCATGGGTCGTTTTCGCACTACGTTTACTCTATGTGATAATACGCATCCGCAGAGACGTGAAACAGTGCGCACCGAAGAAACAATTGCCGCTGTAGAGCAAAATGTTGAAGAGGACCCGAATAAATCGATTCGCCACCGTGCACAGCAATTGGAGCTTTGTCCATCAACTTTATGGAAGATTTTGCGCAAAGATCTTGGCTTGCGACCTTACAAGATCCAGCTTGTGCAAGAATTAAAGCCGCGAGACCATGCAATGCGTCGTGATTTTGATGTATGGGCCGAAAATGAGATTGATCTCGATGCTGATTTTCATCGCAAAATTTTGTTCAGTGCTGAGGCTCATTTTTGGTTGAATGGCTACGTCAACAAGCAAAATTGCCGCATTTGGAGTGAAGAGAATCCACATGAGATCCTTGAGACGCCATTACATCCACAAAAACTGACTGTTTGGTGTGCTCTATGGGCTGGTGGAGTCATTGGGCCATACTTCTTCCGAAATAATGCTGGAGAGTCAGTTACCGTTAATGGAGATTGTTCCCGAATTGGATGGCATGAATGTGGATGAGTTGTGGTTCCAACAAGATGGCGCTACATGCCACACAGCGCACGTCACAATCGATTTATTGAAGGAAACATTCGATGAGCGCATAATTTCGCTGAATGGACCTGTCAATTGGCCACCAAGATCGTGTGATTTGACACCATTGGATTATTTTCTTTGGGGATATGTGAAGTCGCTCGTCTACGCCAACAAACCAGAAACGTTAGGGGACTTGGAGGCCAACATTCGTGGCGTTATTGCCGACATACGGCCCCATATGCTCGAAAAAGTGGTTGAAAATTGGACCTGTAGAATTGGCTTTATTCGAAATCATATTCAAACATTAATGGCATAAAATTATCCTTCCAATAAAGCCAAATTGATGGATATTAAAACGATTTTCTTGTGTTTTATTTCAATTCGAAGTTCTATACCTCTAAAAAAAACACCCTGTACAATTTAAAATCAATTTAGCACCTGTGTTTAGTTAAAATTTTTGAAATACTCTTCCTTTCCTAATAGTTTTGTATCATACATTTGCAGAATGGTAGAGTATATTTTTACTCGACACTAACAAACTATACAGAGATGCACTTACTATGCTTTTGCAAATATACAACACTAAAAACCCACAGTTTTTATTTACTATACGAATGCAAAACTGAATTGCAAACTGGCAGCTAAACAAATAAAAAAACGAACTTTCAAATAGAAAACAATTTTGCTTTTCATCAGCTGTGTTTTTCATATTTTGTAACAAGTGTTGGAGAGTCAGTGGAAAAAGACCGTTCACGATTGTTGGGAAATTTTTACAATTGCACGAATTTATAGTCTTAAATACACAAGATTGTGAATTGCTCTTATATTGCTAGAGGTTTAAGAAAACATTGTTTTTTTTTTGTTTTTTTATTCAAGTATTTTTTTTTTCGTGACACTATTGGCATTTTCGTTCCAATTCGATGCACTGTTCGATGGAAACTTGTAACTGAAACGTGATTGTGTACGTAGTATCTGCGAGATACGTTCGCTTGCACTATTTAACATCCATCAGATGCGAGTGCGTGTATTTGCATCTATTGCCATGATTGTTTGCCAGTCTAATAGACGCAGCTCTGTTGCATATATTAGAGCGTCTTCTATCTAGTTTCCCGCCGCCTGTCTATCCGATTGTTATACTGACTGTTTGTCTGCCTGTCTATCTGTGCGCTTAGTTTTAAACAATCTCAACGAAATCTCAGTTGTATCCGCATGAATTATATTCATCGCTTCGCCTCAACTCGCATCCGTTAGTGCGTTTGTTCAATCCACCATGTCGCCGTTGCTCTTTGAACAATCACTGATGTTTCTGTTGGTGTTATTGTTGTTTTTGTTGTTGTTGTTGTTGTTGTTGTTGTTGTTGTTGTTGCTGTCGTTGTTGTTGTTATTATTTTCGTGAGGTAACAGATAAATAGTTTGTTAAATAAACAACGCCTTGCTTTGTGCCGTTTCGAGTACTTTTTTTTGCCTCAACTTTTCACTTGATTTTTTTTTCCCCTTTTCATTCATTCAAATTCTTGTATTTTTTGTTATTGCTATTGATTATATTTTCAAGATATCTGCTGTGCATTTGTATATCCGTGCTTTGCGTTTTAAATTTGTTTAGTTGCTGGGGTTTAACCTAAAATGACTTTTATCGATTACGAGTCAGGCTGTTAAAATCTGACATTTACTTCCCTTTTTCAAATTTATGGCACTCCCTTGTGCTGAATTGTCATAGCAGTGCTCGATAAAATTTTAGATAGAGGAGAGATAAATAGCAATGCTAACTCATTATTTTACTATGGAAAACCACTTCAAAGTTTCATTTGTTAGGACAAAAACGTAATTTAGATATCCTCGCAGAAGACCCTCATTCATTGTGGCATGAAATGTTGCCAATGGTCTCAAAATTCTTATGCTTTTGTACATAAAATTTATCCCAAACTAAACGAATTGTTTGTTTGCTATCGTGTAAGAAATTCATTATCCTCGATATACTTTTCTATGCTGGTCTTGCGGAATGTGCTGTTCGTTAAATAACGGCACATTTGCGTTCTCTTTGCCTAGGTTTTGATACAAGTTCTAATGTTTTATTATTCGAACATAAGACATGCCTTTTCGTTTATAAAATTTGACTAAGATTTCTAAATAAAAATTAATTTCTTGTGCAAAAGATTGTATTGTTCTAGCAAGTAAGCAGTTTACGAGGGTAACCTTACGAGGGTAACCTTGAGTGTAGGTTATGAGTAGCTTACAAGGGTAACTTTACAAGAATAGCAATGCGGGAATTAGATGAAAAGTTCTGGAAAAACAAGACAGATAGAGTCAAAACCATAAATCCCATGTGACATTTGTAATTCACCATATTTAACTAGAACATAGTCAATTTTTCAGACTGATAAGTCATTCAGTTCCATTTTGACACCTTTCGAATTAACAACGCTGAAGACTTTTGCAAACATTGAAACGAGTGAGTTTTGAAACCGTCTTGAATAAACATTATTTTCTGAGTGTAAAAAATATAACGCTTGCATCGCTGATAAAACATTATGGCGACTCCTCGCTATCGATTGGAAAGATTTCCGCAACATCGATTCGATGTGATTTCCTGATTTTTTTTGTGATAGTTCGAGGACACAAAGGAAACCGAATGCTTAACATTACCAAGCCAGGAATCCATGGTATGATATTATGGTATGGTATGAGATAGGTATCCTAACTAAACGGGTAAGAAATATTTTGCATAAATGTTTGGATATGAGAAATCTATTTACGAGATAAGATATGTGCCGCATTTTCTCTCTGTTGACAATCAGAACACCGTTCAAGTGCAATAAGAACGACTTTTGTGCTGTTTCGTAAGAGTGGATGAAATATGGATTTATCAGAATACAGCAGAGATCAAAAAATGATCGAAAAAGTGGATTTGTAATGGCTAATCGAACCCATTATGTAAAGGCAAAAAACAAACTGGCACATTGATCTTGATGCATCATTCTTGTGTCGATTCCGACGCTCCACTCGTTTTTTTAAAACCTTCGTGAATAGTAAATCGACAGAACCTATCACCATTTTTTGTACCGTACGCTGGTCGATAAGAAATGCATGTTCCATTGAATTCACTTTATCAGTTTTCATGCAGCTGCATTTCTTGATATTTGTACATTTACAACTGCAAATGTCAAAAATTTTCAATGCATCGATACAACGATCGTAGGTACACTAAATAAAGAACTTTGTGAGAACTAAGCACAATAATTCCCTATATTTATTCATTACTAGAGGACCCGGCAAACTTCGTCCCGCCCTGAATTAATTTTTTTTATTGAAATAATTCCGAGCAATCACGATCCCACCCGAAATTAATTTTGTATCGAACATTCACGATCGATAACAAATGGTGCCAATCGTATTTCAATTGAATGAATCACTCTAATATCCCTTATTTACACGGAATGTAAGGAGGTTGAGGGAATCACATGTCAGATCAATTCAATGCTTTTTGATAGACAACATTAGCAAAAGTAAACAAAGATGGAGGCTTTTCAACATGCGAACATGTCATATATTGTAAGCCATGCAAGAAGCTTGGGAATTCAAGGTTAATAGTTATAGACATATAGCTATACATACATTTTTTACAAATAATTTAAGACATACATTGTTTTGCACTAACATTTATTTGCGCAACATTTATATTGTTTCCATATAATTTTGTGAGCGGAACTTCCGTCCGTTTATTTATATCTAAAAAACTGAATGCACCTCCATGCTACAGGTGTAAAATAAGCTGTATTTGCATAGTCTACTTGCTCTCTCTCTCATTATATGATCGTACTGCTTTGCGCTCCATTATCTTGATATACATTATATATTATGTTTTTACTCGTATGTTCTTTTTATTCCTAAGGTATAAAATTAGTTTAGATTTGATTTAATCCAGCACACAGTGCCATAATTAATTCCAAAGATTAGCCTTCTGATTCATTGATTGAATTCTTGGAATGTGCACTTCCTCACCTTTGAATTGGCCTACTCAAATGCGTTCATCTTTGCTTGAAAAACATTATTCTTGAGTTGCTTCACGACCAATTTTGTTCCCTTGCAGAATTTGGATTGATTGAGGCTCCGAAGCATGATAATAACAGATCCAACCTTCAGTGGTACATTATATGCCAATGAATTCAGGAACACTATTCGATAATTGGTTGCTTCGTCTGGACACAACCAACTGATTTGAACGAATGTAATTGTGCAGAAATTGCATTTCGAATTATGAAATTAAAATCGAGTTTTTTTTTATTTTTTATTTTTCCATACAAAATGTATGGAACATCGATTTTTCCGAGAAAATTCCAATTTTTTTTGCTGTTAAAAGCTCCCTTGTGCGGAAACGAACACAAAAAACAAAAAAGAAGGGTTTTTATGTATGCCACTCTGTTTTGTTTATTTATGACACTTATTCGGACATGACAATCTAATTGTTTTCATTATCCGTCACTTGCTGCTGTGTGGCTTACACGTGTATTAGCTCGCCGAGCATTTGACTGATTTCGTAGACCTATGTCAGGCTCGTACCCTCCTTGGAGTTGTAATGAACACTGACGACACCAAAAATTACCAATTTCAATTCTTTCGATTCTTTTCCTTCGTTATTTTCTTTTTTCCTACACCACACCAGCATTGTGGTAAACCACACCAGAGTTTTAGCAAGACCAACGCACGGCAATTGATAATTAAATATTCAGAGAATAGAAGATAATAAAAACTTTTTAACAAAAAAAAAACCGACTTAAAAATCACTACAAAGTAAAAAATAATTTTAAATAATTTTTCCTATTCATTTCTTGGTCATATTTTAAAAGCTATTTATATGTATTATAATATTGGAAATCTTATCATTTTCATTTTTTCTATTTTGTTTTATTATCATCAATATATTAATTGCTTTATGTACATAAAAGCTTTGAAGTCGGCGCTTATCTTACTATGTCGAAATCTTTTTATTTTAATTTTTTCTAATTTGTTTTATCATAAAAATATTATTAACTTTATGAATATAAAAGCTTCTTAGCGATTTTTTTTCTTTCAATTGGCAATTTTTGAGTACGCTGAATGTAGCCAATGTGTTCCATGCATTATTTGTGCAGCTGTTACACACTATGTCATATTCAATATGAGCTTTACAAGCTCACCCAAACCAGTTTAGTGAGAATTTTAATGTGTACAAAGCTTTTAAAATTACTACAGTGTCACCAAGGCACCAAATAGTGCACGGATGGTAAAAGATCATGATTGTGTGTCAAAGATGAGCGCCGACTTCAAAGCTTTTATGTTCATAAAGCAATTAATATATTGATGATAATAAAACAAAATAGAAAAAATGAAAATGATAAGATTTCCAATATTATAATACATATAAATAGCTTTTAAAATATGACCAAGAAATGAATAGGAAAAATTATTTAAAATTATTTTTTACTTTGTAGTGATTTTGAAGTCGGTTTTTTTTTTTGTTAAAAAGTTTTTATTTCTTCCTTTTTAGAGAATATGAAATATTTTATGTAATAGTATTTTTGAGGAATATTACAAACATGAAAGTTTGTTCTTAAAAAATTTATTTTATTAATTCCTGAAAGTTTGTTGGGTATTTTTCCATTTCTGTTTCTTTACAATTTTTAGTGCCACGTCCTTTCTATAATCCCGCCCACTTTATTTACCGTACCTTATAATGATTCTAGCTAGCCCTGTGCCAAATTTCAGTTTCCAAGTATCAATATTAACCGTAATATAGTACTTTCCTGTGTACAATCCCGCTCACTTTTTTAATGATTCTACCTACCTATCTACCTGCATACCAAATATTAATACGCTAGTGTCAATATTAACTAAGATATAGTATTTTTATAATTTTGACACGCCCCTTTGTTGAATAACGCCCACTTTTTTTGCCGTAATTTGCAGTAACTGTACCTACCCATGTACTAAATTTCAGCACCCTAGTGTCAATATTATTCGATATATAGTGTGTTTCTAATATTGCCACACTCCTTTGTCGAATAACGCCCACTTTCTTTACAGTAATTTTAAAAAATTGTGTCTACACCTGTACTAAATTTCAGTACCCAAGTGTCAATACTATTCGAGATACAGTGTTTTTCCAATATTGCCACACCCCTTTGTCAAACAACGCCCACTTTATTGACTGTAATTTGTAATAGCTATGCCTACCCACGCACTAAATTTCAGCACCTTAGTGTCAATATTATTCGATATATAGTGTGTTTCTAATATTGCCACACCCCTTTGTCGAATAACGCCCACTTTCTTTACAGTAATTTTTTAAAATTGTGTCTACCCCTGTACTAAATTTCAGTACCCTAGTGTCAATACTATTTGAGATACAGTGTTTTTTTAATATGACCACACCCCTTTGTCAAATAACGCCCACTTTATTGATCGTAATTTGTAATAATTGTGTCTACTTCAGTGGTTTTACTGTAAATTTCAGTACCCTAGTGTCAATATTAACTGAAATACAGTGTTTTTCTTATATTGACACGCCCCTTTGTCGAATATCGCCCACTTTTTTAAAAAAGGACCTCCGGGTTCATGGTATCTATCTGTTGACAAAAAATTACTGAAATCGGGCAAGTGCTTTAGGAGTTATCGATGTACATACATTTAAAAAAAAAAAAAAAAAAAAAAAAAATAGCGGACAAACCAACGAAATGGAGAACCTCCTCCTTTTTGAAGTCGGTTAAAAACACGATTGGTTTTTGTCTTAGAAAAATATAATAGGCTGCTATAATTCGATTTCAGAAGATTGTGCTGTCATATCATTTTATTGCAAATTCTATTAGGAAATTTTTGTAGTACATTTCAATTTAAATAAAAAAAGTCAGCTCAACCGTCAGTTTTGAAGCCATCAGGTGGTCTAAGGCTCGATCTTCAGAATGGTCAAACAAATAATAAATTTTTTTTATTTATTGAAATGACAGCTTTTGTGTTCTTTTTGAAGTAAAAGTGAATATGTTGGAGCTTTCTTCAAATAGGGGTTTATTAAGTGCTTAAATTAAATTTATCAACGAAAAGAAATTGAATGAAATATATTCAAAAACAACGGAGTTATTTTCATCGAAAGTAGGAAATACGAATTTCTGATAGTTTTTTGTTATTATAAGGAAGCGATGTTATTAGAAAAAAAGACGCTGTACTAAAATGTTGTGCAATTTTGAAGATATGTGAATGCTTTTGGTTTTACAATAAGAGAATTGTCTTTTGATTATTTAGACGAACAGTTTCGCTAGTAAAAGTACGCTAGAAGGATAATTTGCGATTCTTGTAAAGGGGCGGAAGAGGGGGCGTGGTTAAAACTAAGTATGCTGTAACCTTATCTAGGATTCAAGTAATGTGTGTGCAAAATTTGAGTTAAATCCGTTCAGCCGTTCAGATTTGTTGGCTATTTAAAGTAGTCTGATGTGGCAATTCCCATACAAAATTATCAATTTCGATTTTTTCGATTTTTCCGCTGTTCCTTCGAGTTTTTTGTAATTTTCTTTTTTTCCAAACCACATCTGTATTAAGGCAAACAATACAAAAAAAGAATTATTAAAATCGGTCAAACCGTTTCTGAGCCTTAGCAAGACTAACGCACACGTATTTCATTTTTATATATAAGATGATTAAGATGTGAAATTTACTTATAAAAATCGTTTATTTCTGTCATTTATTGTGTATAACTGCACACAATAAGTGCATACAAAAAGGATCTAAATCACATGAATTTGAAATGTACGGATGAAGTTATATCTTATTCTATGCCTGAAACACTTGAGAAAGCATGTGACAATTCAAAAATTTCGCATTTATTAAAAAGCAACTTGATTCACGCATTTTTAGCGTTTTTTTTTTTTTCAAATGAAAAAGAGCGTGAAAATTATAGTTTTAGAAGAGAGTTTTAAGAAGAGCGCGAAAGAGATAATTATAGGTGAGAGGATTCACGTATTTCTAGTGTGAAATATTTTGAATTTTGATTCATGGGATTTTACTACAATAAATGTAGGCCAGTTGCCAGCACTTAATGTAGTTAATTCCCGTGCATTTTTGCTAGAGTGTAAATAAACTATCTCTTCAAGGCGAGTGGCCAAACGCCCCATAGTGTTTCGTTTCATACAAGTTGACGGAGGAAATTATTTTGTAGATTTTTTTATAGTTCTCGATGTTTAAGGTATAGGAAAGAACAAAAAAAAAATATTTAAGAAACTTTAGACAAGTGGGCGTGGAAGCTCCCATACAAAGTAAAAACATTTTACGCTAATCTTAAAAACGAAATAAGTTACAATATCAAAATCAATAGTAGACGTCAGTTATGTAATTTCTAAACAATCCTCAAAACTAAGGCGCAGTCAGATTAGTGGGCGTGGTAGCTCCCATACAACTTAAACACATTTTGGGCTATATCTTGGAAGTGAAATAACCTACAATATCGAAAACAATAGTAGACGCCAGTTATGTAATTTCTAAACAATCCTCAAAATTAAGGCGCAATCAGATAAGTGGGCGTGGAAGCTACCATACAACTTAAACACATTTTGCGCTATCTTAAGCTGGATTCACTGATCACCTTCAGCATGTTTTTTACGAAAGCTCTATTGCTCTCAACCAGAGAATGTGTCAATTTTGATTCACTGACAAGTAAAACATTCTGCAAGTTTGTTGTTTTTTCATTGTCATTCAGCATTGTCAGCATTGCCTTTATTATAAAGACATAAAAAATAAAATATGCCTATTTCAACTTGACAAACTCCATTCTGGCAGTTCCGCTCAAAAACATTCAGCAAGAAAATTAAAATAAAGTTAATCAAGTTCAAGAGATGCAGCAAGTTTTTGTTACTCTCTCATTGAGTGTGGAAAAAAATAGAGCGCATAAAACAAAAAAAAATAAATAACTGGCCATTTCAGCCCTTGAAAGGACTTTGACCTAGCTTCTTAGGATCAATTGTGTTGTGCGTGTTATTAAGTTTGTGCACAATTGACCGAGAAATGGACCTACAGGCTTAACGCCGACTCCGAACGGCGATGAACGAAATGTTCTTATTCTCAAGAAGCTTTACATGGCATTTTGATTACTCTCTGAGGTTTGCCATTGTCTGCAGAGAGGTGGCGGCCGTACAGAAAAATTATTTTAATTCAAATAATTTTCTGTCGCTGCTGGGATTCGAGCCCGGGTTTCCAGGTTCGTTGACATAGCGGCCACGCACTTCAACCAACTACGCCACGGACGCCACATAGAGCGCATAAACTCCATATAAAAAAAACTTGAAAAACATGCTGAAGGTGATCAGTGAACCCAGCTTTAGAAACGAAATAAGCTATAATCGAATCGAATTCAAAAGTAGACGTCAAATATATGCTTACTTAACAGAGTTAGTAGTATTTCTTATTTACCCTTACCCTTTTCTTACCCTTCACTTGAAGAAACGAACGTTTTTATTTGTGTTTTGTTTATTAAACGTTATAAAATTCAATTATTTCTTCCAATTACATATTGTTCTTGGAATCTCAAGAATCAGGTATGTTTACATATCCGATAAATAACCCTTTAGCTATGTATTCGCAAACAACAGATCAGTTTGCTATAATAACTTTAATTTTATATCTTACTTGCTTAATTACTTAAAATATAACTTACAAGCAATATATTTTAATTTTACATTTAAAAACAACCAATTTTTGCGAATTTCAAAGCATCAAAATAACTTTTTTCAAAAAATAGAATGACAATAAAAACAAATATCACTTGGGTCATATATAACCCAAGACCGATAGAAGGTTAAGAAAAGTAAAAAACTGTAACAGATCTCACTTATGCTATACAAAAAATAGTTTGAGATATACTTGAAAAAAAATAGGGTGGTCATATATGACCCATTGTTCTCAAAAAAAGATCAGTTAACAAACATGAATTAATAATATTGTTGCAACAAAACGGTTTTAATGTTCACCTACAAAAAAAATTGGGTTGGGTCAATATGACCCAATGGACGTACAGGGTTAAGGATATCAGAAATCGAAAAACATTCATGATTAAAAACTGTTTAATCAATAAAATAATTTTGGCCGCCTAAACCGATGAAATACCCCTATGTGGGACGGCCATAGAGGTTACAATTTGGTACTGCACAAAAAAATTAAAAATAAATATGATGTACCGTCATGAACAACCTAATCACTTTTGATTTTACAAACAGACATAATAAGCTTATGTTAGTAAAAATTTCAAGACCTAGACAAAGTACAGGCACTTTTCGATTTTCCATTTTATATAAATAAATAAAAGAAATTAAGATAAGAAATCTATAATTTTAAATTTAGAGATAAACATGTATAAATAAGGGATAAATTATTTTAAGGTGTACTAAGAAACTAATAAACATAATGTATTGTTTTCAAAAAGTCATCTATGGTTTCTGTGGAACTCTTCGTTCAGGAGTTATGCCATTTTAGAGAAACTAGGGAAATCGTTGTGTAGGGAAGCGAAAAGGCTACTTTTCCCATACAAATTTTTGTAACTTTGGTTCCACAAGGACTATCAGTTTGAAATTTACACCTAAGGAAGATATGCTTCTCAAAAGCACTAATGTATTAATAATTTTTAAGGCTTTTTCTTAATTTCAGAGTGTTTAGTTCCATAAAAGCGGTGCGCCCCATTAGAAAGTGTCTTAAATTTTTAATAGAAACATTAACTTTTGCGAAATTTGTTGATTCAAATTAATGACATCACTCTCGTGGAAGCGCTGCTGTAGGTGTCCAATAGCAATAGGGATTTTGTGCACTGCAGGGTACATAAGTTAGGACACACTTTAAAATCTTTTACATCCAACACACATTTTGCGACATTTAACGTTGTTGTGTGCAATTAAAATAGTTTTAATTTAAACAGCGACTAACAATTAAATTTAAAACTCTTTCGAATACTGCAAAGTAGAAAAGTTCAAATATGTAATTAAATGCCACAATGGCGGCAAAAGCCACATGTGGCAATTTTCAAAAGACATGCATTCTAACCCCGAACCGCAAGTTAAAAGCTTCATTCAATTGCCAGCCCAGTCTGGTTGATCACAGTGCAACAATACAAACTCGGAGGCAACTGAACTGAAAAAGGCGGCAATAAAATTTCAACATCACTGCCCCCTGTATGCTACTTGATAAACGTCGTTATGATGTGAATTAAATATATGTATGTATATATTTTTGTCATTAAAGTTTTTTGTTTTTTTACTGCATTCATTGTTAAGACTGTCACTGAAAAAATAATGAAAAATATTGAAATTAAACCTCAAACCAGCACAGTCGAGTGAGTGCTCAAAAGACCCCGCAATGTCGCCACAAACAGTCAAGTTATCTGAATGCATGCAAACACAGATATTTATGTAAATACATACATATCGAAACTCAATTGAAGCAGAATATGAAAAAAAAAGAATACAAACACTAAAAGGAGATCACAGAGGGAAAAAAATGCGATAGAATAAAAAAAGGGGTTCAACGATATTTATCTAAACGATGTCGCGATTATATTTTCCGGTCATGCTAACGTCAAATAGAGGGGGGGCAAAACATAACGTTACCAAGTTATGTGCGCCGCAGGGCAGGCGGACACCAATAGATTGGGGTGTGATGGGGGAACATGACGCTCGCTGACTTGATGTCATTCAAAAAGAATACAGAAGCAACAACAACAACAAGAACAACTACAATATAGAAAAGTAGTGCTGTGTATAAAAAACCACTTGCGACATGCGTTCGACATTTAATGTGTCGACGATGTCGTCAACGCCCTTTGTTGATATTACTTAAGTTGCTGTTCTTGTTGACGCAGGCTGCCTTGACTTTCCCAGGTTGTTCATACTCGTTTGTTGTTGTTGTTGTTGTTGTTGTTGTTGTTGTTGTTGTTGGCGCAGTGCGCTTCTTTATGCTACTTTAAAATTTGGTATTTCGGTACTTTGGGACGGTTGCGACACACACGAACTTTTGTTAAAAAGATCCAGGCAAGCCGACAGATATGTGCAGGACAACAACAGAAGAAGAAGAAATACAACTATCAGGACGGACATCAGCGCTACACTTGTTTGGGTACCAAAGAAGCCACTTACTAGTTACTCAAGTTGCTGCTGGAATTATAAGTTGATTTTGTCCCCTTATGCTAGGGTCTGCTGATTCTTATGCAATGATTTTGTTTCAACACACACTCACTCAGCCTTAGCCAATAGTTCAGTTCAAGTTCGACCGTTTTCCCCAACCATTCTTTCATTGTTCTCATTCATATCGGTCGCCGTATCTACAACATCTTGTAATGTTCGTTTCTGAAAATTTGCTGAAAGCGTGTAATTATCTAATGAAATCCATGTCTCTAACTCTGCAGCGGTTATCTGCGTACATTTACAGAACAAAAGACATTGGAGTGTAAAGATTCGATTGAATGGTTTTGCTTTGTTTGAAGAAATCGAAGGTTCCAAGTCTTATACAGTCAGTCTATGGTATACAGTGGTCTTTGAATTGCTGGGTTTGCCAAAAGGTTGGCACAGTGGGATGCAAGAAATTTCATATAAATCAAGTTGAACTTGAAATTGTCAAAAATATATTGTAAGCATATTTAACCGAGTTTGATAAATGTGGGAATTCAGAATGATACGAGGGTTGCCTTTTAAGTCTTGCGCCTAACAATAAGAAAAAAAAAATTGTTCAATCGTAATCAGTAAAATATTTTTTATTGATTTCCAAAGTATTCTCTGAGATGATCATTACAATTTCGCATTCGTTTAAACCAATTTTCGAAATAGTTTTGCCACTATGAAGTTGATATCTCCAAAATCAGGTTTTTGAAGGCCTTAACGTCCTGCTTGGGCGTAGAAAAACACTCACCACGCATTTTTTTCTTAATTTGGGGGATAAAGAAGAAGTCATTAGGTGCTAAATCAGGACTGTAAGGGGGATGACCCATTAATTCCGCCTTTTGAGTGTTAAAATAATCTTTTGTTTGAGCTGATGTGTGGGAACTCAAATTATCGTGATTGGGGATGATCTTCCTTCGATGGTTGGTTTTTCTCAATTCTCTGAAGACTACCATTCAATTGTGTACCATTCAGCATTAACAGTGTTTCGTGCCTCGAGTGGTACAGCTGCGACATGACCGGTTTTTCTGAAAAAAATTGGCAACCATTTGTTGGATATGCTTCATCCGCGGACAAATTTTGTCGGGTTTTGCTCACTTTGAAAGAATCAAACGTAGATCCATGATTTCGTCACCTGTGGTGATGTCGAAGACGTGTATCAAACCACTCCTGGTGTATTTTTCAGCATTTCCTTGCACCAATCGACACCAATTTTTTGAACGACCGTCAAATTATTGGGAATCCAATTGAAACAAATCTTCCTGACGCCTTAATGTTCATTTAAAAGTGAATGTACCACCTTGATCAAAAAGTTCCCGGAATTTATTCAGGAAATTAAAAATACAAGATTATACATCAAAATCGATATTGTTCCCTTCAAAGTACTCCCCATCAAATGCAACGCACTTATTCCAGCGCTTGATCCAATCCTCGAAACATTTTTTACGAGAATATTCAGTTTGCGGTATGCCCATCAGAGCCATCTTCGATTTTTCGATGATCTCATCTTGGGTGCTGAAATGCGTTCCGCGGAGCGGTTTCTTGAGTTGACTGAATAGGAAAAAGTAGCAGGGAGCCAAATCAGGTGAATTCGGTGGTTGTTAAATAGTAATCGTTTCGTTTTTAGCCAAAGGTTTACGGACAACGATGGCATTGTGCGACGGTGCGTTATAGTGGTGCAAGATCCACGAGTTGTTTGCCCACAAATCCGGTATTTTTTTGACGAGTGCTTCACGCATTCGTATCATACCGCCAAAATAATACTACTTGTTGACTATTTGGATTTGTGGAAGGAATTCATGATACACAAAACCCTTATAATCCATGAAAACTGTGAGCATCGCCTTCTTTTTCGACAGACACGACGTGGTTTTTTCTGTAGCGGCTCATTCGGTGCACGTCATCAACTCGCTTGATGTCTGGATTGCGGGTCATACTCATAAATCCAAGTCTTGTCTCCAGTAATGATCCATTTGATGAATGTTGGGTCGGATTCGGCCTTGGAAATCATGTCTTTTTCGACGTCAACGCGGTCCCTTTTTGCATGAAATTCAGGTCTTTTGGCACCAGCTTTGCAGCAACACCTCTGAGGCCCAAATCATTAACCAAAATGTCTCGAACGGAACCAAAAGTAGTGCCCAACTCCTCTGCCATCCCTTTAATGGTCAATTTGCGGTCTACGGTCATCCATTCTTTGATTTTGTTGATGTCTTCGTCGGTTTTCGATGTCAATGGCCGGACAGTGCATTTATAATCCTTCACGGACTCTCGGCCACTTCTGAAATGTTCGTGCCACTGATAAATGACTGTTTTCTTCAAAGTATCGTTACCGAAACACTTTTTGCAATGTCGTCGCACCATTGAACCCGTTTTTAACGTAAAATTTAATACAAACTAGTTGTTGCGAATTCAATTCCATTTTTAAAATTGTACAAAATCGAAAACATGCACAATCACAGATGTACCCAATACGGCGTCACTTATAAATACAGGGTATTCCAATAAGAGATGTTATGGTGAATCGCCCGCTATTGTGAATCGCTCACTTCTAAAGTTTTTGTTCTTTGACATTTGACAAGTAGAAACTACGCCATTACTAAAATTGGAACGATACACGGTTCAACAACGCATCGAAATTATTAAAATTCACTAAAAAAATGGTGAAAATCTTGCAGTCACAGTTTATTTTCAGCGCATACAGTGCATTTTCATCTCGGCGGCTACGTCAACAAGCAAAATTGTCGCATCTGGGGCTCGGAAACCCAAGAGTTATTGTTGAGAAGCCTCTCCATCCTCAACGTGTGACTGTTTGGTGCGGTTTATGGTCCGGCGGGGTCATTGGACCTTACTTTTTCGAAAATGAGGTTGGATCAGTGATTTGGTTATGGAAAATTTCATGACAGAGATATTGTCCTGTAAGCGTGGTCGTGGTAGCCATTTGGCTGATGTTGTTTTTCATTATTAACGGCATACCCTCCTCTTTATTATGAAATAAACATCCGATCATTTATCTCAAAAAATGGCATTTTTCTTTGAATACCAAAATAACACCTCTTATTGGAAAACCTTATATCAAGATATCAAGCTTAAAATTTCATAGAATATCAATGACAGATGCAGCCACCTAAAAAAAAGAGCACTCAAATCGGGAAACTGAGAGTGCCACACGGTGATGATTCCGGTATTCCATATGCCGATCTGCTTCCAACAGCTCACGTAGTGAGAAGGAGTAATATCTGTTGAAAACGAAGGGTGCAGTACGACTGTATAAAAACCCATATGAGCATTTCCAAGGAGGTTTTGACCAGTGTTGCAATATGTAGTCGAAGATTTTAGTGCTGCAAAATCACTTAATTGTGTCTGTACTCATATTCCGATCGTTTTTCTTTCAATGCAGTTGCAGGAAAATCAAATGCATTAATTGTAGCCGATAGCGATTTTCCGTGAGGGTTTTATTGGTTTCAACAGATTCCACCAAAATACAGAGCTTGAACTTGGATTCATGGATATTTTGATTTTGCTAGTTTTCTCCTTTAAGCGCTCGAAACTATAAAATGCAAAGTTTAAAATTTCTTGATTTTCTTTTGCTCTAACAGAAAATTGTACAAAATTTTTATTTTTACTAACGATTTTCTTGTATCTATGACACTTCAAGAGATATCAAAATAATGACACGATAGTAAAAGTTAATTCTTTGATCTTATGACAAAAATGAAAATAATTAAAGGCGTCATCGGAACGAGGAGGGAAATGCCATAGAAACGAAACTGCAAATTTGTTACATTGAATTATAACACGCTTTGTAAAGATGCTACGGAAAAAATATTGTACGCCATTAGAACTCCGCCTGTTCGCATGAGCAGCCTGTCCAAAGCCAGGATAAAAGAGGTGGCAGGCAGGGGGTTCTCTCTATCCTGCGTAAATGTAGAGGGACTGGACTGTAGAGGGATCCTGGAGTTGGTCTACTAATCTGGGAAGTAGGGGGACCGTTTCACTAGATCAACGGTAGCGTATGCCTACGAGGGAATAGCAATGATCCTTAAAATTTGTTAGCACGGAGATAGTCGTTACGCTCGACAGACGTACTGTCACAGTCTCCACCGGTACATTCACATTGAGATCTCTGGATGGCAAATTTGGGTACTCCGAGTGTGAAAAGTATATCTTAGTAGCCTCGGAGTACCAGTTTGAAAAGAGGGACGAGAATATGAAAAGAGGTGTTGTGATGAGTGCGTGTTGAGGTAAATCCCTTTTGCCCAGGGAGACTATCGTAGAGCTGGCCCTTCGGAGAGTATCGTGCTGCCTGTGGTAGATCAATGTCGCAAACAGGTCTGTAATCGGCGTGGAGTTGTGCTAAACAACCGGGTGGCAATGCTCTACATTGTCAGAGATGTTAGATGGGTCTCGATTTCCGCCAATAAATGTAATGTACAACTAATCATCCACAATTGGTACTGTTGCGTTCCAGCATTGGTTGCTATCCATACAGTATATTTATTAATTTAAATAAACACTTAAGTCTGGTGTGCGACCGGTGTTGAAACTACTATGACAGCGTTGGTTGCGTCTGGAGTCATGGAAGTGACGCCTAGGAGAGGTATGACGGACGTCGTTTATCTATTAGCATGGCAATGACGTCCTGAAGATTTATCTCCTGGGCATCAATTCCATGAACCTCGACCCCACTGCCAAGGGGTAACGTGGAATTAGGCCTATACGGCAGGTGTCTACGGAAAACACATTACGAATTTCTGTACGCCATTACAGAATGGTACTTAGCTTTCATAACAAAAATTGACAACAAATACATGATATCATGAGGCCGCTTAGAGAGCCGCTACATGAAATGCATCAATCATGCAACGGCGTAGCATGGAATTATTACTCGGTGAGTATATTCGGCGCGGTTAATATTCTTGCAAAGAAATGAAGGATTAATTAGTATTAACTTGGCCTTACGACAATAATGAAGAAATAAATTAAGCGTTTGTGTGGGACACAAATCAAAAACTCAATATAGTTAGTCAATAGTTTAAATGTAGTGTTTTCTACTTTTTATTCAATAAAATTGGTACCCAGAAGATGTTGACAAAAAATCAACGAAACGTCGGTACAGAAGAATGAATTAAATTTTTTAATTGCATTACTACCATTGATCAAAATGCCCATTATAAGGTATAAACATTTGATTTAACAACAAAATTTGATCTTACACCCCTTGCCAAAAAAAAAAAAAAAAAAAAAAAATAATGTTATCAGGCTTCTCAGGGAACCTCTTAAAGTAACCTAAATGCTCTTAAATAAAAAAATGTTTTAATGAAGACGAGTATAAGGAGAAGGACTTGAAATTAGGACAAGGATTGGACTTGAAATTAGAATTATAAAAAGGATGAGGGCTTTGAGTAAAACATAGATTAGGACCTGGAATAAGATAAGTAGTGCGAAGGCCGTGGTGTAATGGGTATAATGCGTGACCTATACGCCAGAGAACCCTGGCGTCAAATTCCATCTGACACAGAAAGTTTTTTCAATTGAATTAATTTCTCTGTTCGGCCGTCACGTCTCTGCAGACAATGGCAAACCTCAGGGACAAGATTAGGACAAGAATACAGACAAGGATTGGAAAAAGAACTACGATAAAGGTTGGCACAAGGATAAGATGAAAGATTACGACACACCTAAAAGAATATTTGGGACAAGATTGGGAAGAAAAAGGATGAGGGCAGTGATTTAGACAAAGATTAGGAGGACTGGAATAAGATAAGAAGCTGGACGTAGATTTGGACAAGAAATTAAGCAAGGATTAGGACAAGATCACCTAAAGAAGACACCTAAAACAATATTAAGGACAAGAATAACACAAGTATTTGGACACAATATCGGCCAGATTTAGGCCGAAGATTGGAAAAGAAGTGAGGATAGGATTACGGAAGGTATTTAGACATGGATAAGTTCAGGAATTTGGGCGTGAGTTAAATCAAGTTTTTTTTTAGCCTAAACTAAGAGGATGGCCCCCTATAGAGAGCCATCCCCTAGAGATAGAGGTAGAGATAGAGATAGAGATAGAGATAGAAATAGAGATAGAGATAGAGATAGAGATAAAGATAGAGATAGAGATAGAGATAGAGATAGAGATAGAGATAGAGATAGAGATAGAGATAGAGATAGAGATAGAGATAGAGATAGAGATAGAGATAGAGATAGAGATAGAGATAGAGATAGAGATAGAGATAGAGATAGAGATAGAGATAGAGATAGAGATAGAGATAGAGATAGAGATAGAGATAGAGATAGAGATAGAGATAGAGATAGAGATAGAGATAGAGATAGAGATAGAGATAGAGATAGAGATAGAGATAGAGATAGAGATAGAGATAGAGATAGAGATATAGATAGAGATAGAGATATAGATAGAGATAGAGATAGAGATAGAGATAGAGATAGAGATAGAGATAGAGATAGAGATAGAGATAGAGATAGAGATAGAGATAGAGATAGAGATAGAGATAGAGATAGAGATAGAGATAGAGATAGAGATAGAGATAGAGATAGAGATAGAGATAGAGATAGAGATAGAGATAGAGATAGAGATAGAGATAGAGATAGAGATAGAGATAGAGATAGAGATAGAGATAGAGATAGAGATAGAGATAGAGATAGAGATAGAGATAGAGATAGAGATAGAGATAGAGATAGAGATAGAGATAGAGATAGAGATAGAGATAGAGATAGAGATAGAGATAGAGATAGAGATAGAGATAGAGATAGAGATAGAGATAGAGATAGAGATAGAGATAGAGATAGAGATAGAGATAGAGATAGAGATAGAGATAGAGATAGAGATAGAGATAGAGATAGAGATAGAGATAGAGATAGAGATAGAGATAGAGATTGATATTGATTGAGGTTGAGGTTGAGATTGAGACTGAGTTTAAGATTCAGATAGAGATAGAAACCACTTCCGCTCGACAGCAACTCGTCGAGTACCAGCTAGTTTTTATTAAAATTTTGTTATGTTTTCCCAAGACTATTCTCTCAAATTATCTAAAATATTAAAGGAAATATTCTAAAAAATTAGTGTCTTATGTTTATGAAACGCACCTTAGTTGTAACGTCGGTACTGCGATATTTGTTGGCGAACATAAATCATTTTTTAATCTTTTGACAGGCTTCATTACGAGCTAAACAAAAACAAAATAATGAAAAAAAAAAGAAAATTAAATCTAAGTCGATGATTTTATATTATTGGCGTACTTATGTATTTCTCAAGTCCGTATTAATCCTATGAATAATTATTTTTACTATTATTTTAGATAATGATGAACATTAATCACGTACAAATTTTCAAAAGTATTATTTATCAACTTCAAGAAGCTTTTCGGAGAACATGCAGAGACCCCGCTATTGTAAAGAGACATGAACTCAGCTGCCAACTGTTGTTTGGTTGGGTGCCCAATTTAATGTTCATCACAACTAATGCAAGAGGATTGCTTGTGTCTGAGTAAATGCTGACATGCTGTTAAAATGTTGACTACTCCCTAAAGCGATTTAAAGTTCGTAAAGAAGTGTCATTATATTTCGTTTGTCTGTCTGTCTCCCAACTATTACCACCACCTCGTATGTATTACCACGGCAGCAACTTGGCACAGTTCGAATTTGTTGTAAATACCTTGGCATTACTTGCAACTTTCTGCTCTATATTGCTCTGGCTCAGGCATATCCTGCGTGTTGTCATGCAGTGCCTTTCATTCAATGAAGTCAATTCAGCGAAACGTGATGTCAGAGCAAACCGCAATTCAACATATAAACACACACATATACACATATTTACCCTCAATATATGTATAGACTTCACTGTCCAAGTCCACCTCTTGCCGTTACAGCTACTACTACTACTCCTCCCACTCCACTGCTGCTGCTGCCTATAATAATTTTGTAAAAAATTTCTAACCACGTTTCATTAAATTTTCTCAATAAAACCAACGGCAACAGCGGATGTGAAACAAAAACACGAACTGTCGGGCAGACGTATGCGTCCAATTCCCTTGCCAGTCATGCCAAAAGTTTCTTAAACATTTTTATGCTCTTAAGGCAAGAAGCACACAAACGTGAGCCAAAAAATGTACAACTGCTGCCCAATAGCAACGTGGAAGTGTTGCCCACCCTCTACTCTGTGAAATAGCAGTTGCAAAAAAAAAAAAAAAATAGAAATAGAAAAATACAAAGTGGAAAATATGAGCAATGTAGACAAAGTGTGGTAATCAGCTTCAGTGTGACGTGTTGCCGCGAGTTTTGTTAATTTTTTTTTTCCTCTTGTTTTTGGATCGGAAATTTATGGCATTAGCAAACGTTTTGAAGCTTACAATTATTAGATTACTTCAACTTGAGCAAGTAATCCTCGATAGCTGTTGTTATTGTTATTTCGCCAGCGGACGACCTGGTGACGACCCATCATAATCCCAGCCATGATATTAAGGGTGGCGACTGGCTTTTGTTGCAAGGCTCAGTTTCAAAAACTGCTGGATTAGCAAGCATTTCACTCACACCACAACTCCAACAACAACGTACGCACAGCCGGTTCCTCTGTGTGCCTGTCTGCTAGTCTGCCATTCTGCCTATTTGTTGGTGCGCCTGTCAGTGTCAGTCAGTTCACGTTGTTGTCACAGTTGTGAGCGTAATTTTAATTTTTTGTCAGCTTGTGTGGACTTGAATTTTTAATTGGAATTTATTAAGTTGAACTGATTGCAGGAGGATTTCATAGAAAAACTCCCTACTTAATATCGAATCTCGAGAACGAATGAATGCTCTGCCAATGCGTCCCAGATTACAGTCAAGATTATGAGAATTAAAATTTACTGAGAACTGTTCATGTTGTTTATCTTGGAAGTTTCTTTGTTTAATGAACCTTTTATATATAAATGTTTCTGCCTCGAACAATAAAGCCTTATCGTCATTTGCCATGAATAACAATGGACCGCATTAAATATGAGATTAAAATAGTCAGGTCACCATCATACGCCAAGATCTAGGAAAATAAATATTTGAAAGCAATTAAGGCGCTTTGAAGGTCAGCTATGTGAGTTCAGTTCAGTTGCTGAAAACACAGATATACAGTGGCGAACAAAACTCTATGTACGACCTCTTTTTCTTGAATTTACCATATCCTAATGCATTTGAAAAAAAAAGTAATGATGCAGGTTTGTTTTAAATCTTATAGTTGTACAAAAAATAACAAAATAATACACATCTCCAATATTAACTTTTAAAGTTATTCACAAAAAACTCAAAAAAGGCACTAACGAAGGTGTAAGTACGAATTTAAAAAATGGGAAATAAGTAATATGAAAAAAGATTAATAACAAAATTTAGTATTTTGTTCGGCCACCACCAACATCGATGACCGCTTGCAACCGTCTGGGCATTGAAGCTACTAAATTTTCGAGCTCTTCCGCCGTTATTTTCTGCCACTCCTCTTGCATCTTCTCTTTTAGAGTTGGAGCACCACTAATAACGTGCTTTCGGATCTTTCGCTCCAAAATCTCCCACACATGTTCTATTATGTTCAAGTCCGGGCTTTGTGGAGGTGAATACAGCTGTCGTGAGCATAATACAGCAGCCATTCCTTCACTACTTGCGACGTTTGGTTAGGATCATTGTCCTGTTGCAAGATCCAGTTTAATCCTAGGCATAGCTTTTCTACGGATGGCTTCAAATTGTGTTCCAATATAGACTTGTATTGGAAGCGATCCATATTGCCTTCAAAAAATACCAGATTTTCGACGGCTGAGGCTACAACTTCTCCCCAAACCATAACACTGCCATCACCATGCTTCACAGTCGGCATTAAGTGCTTGGGATCCATAGCAGTGTTCGGTTTTCTTCATACTTTGGTTTCCCGTCGTATCCAAATATGTTATATTTCGACTCATCCGTAAACAGAACACGTTTCCAGAAGTCCATTTCCTTATTTAAATGCTTTTTTGCGAACTCCAAGCGAAGTTTAAGGTTTTTGTCGCTTATAAGGCGCTTCTTGCGAGGAGTTCTGCAGTGAAATCCTTCATTATTTAGGGTCCTTGTTAATGTGCGGGGGTGAACAGCAATTTTGGATCCCTCAGATATGTCCTGGGCCAACTTAGTACTATGAACTTTGGGATTTCGGTCCACTTCTTTGCGAATGAATGAAACGTCTCTACGGTCAAGCTTCTTCGGACGACCAGTGTGCGGCTGACTCTCGACGAAACTTGATTTTTTAAGTTTTTCAATATGGTCTGCACCGTCGATTTCGCCATTTTCTGATCGTATACTTTTTAAAATGACAAAATGCAATAACTCCAAGAATTATACAAAGTATACACATAAAATGAAACGAAAGGTGATTTACAGTAATGTTTCAGCAGAGAAAAATAGCAAAGAGAGTGAAACCAATAAAATGTATGTTGACTTTTGTCAGTGCCTTTTTTAAGATTTAAGTGAATAACTTTTAAAGTTAATATTTGAGCATGATACTTTTTTGTTATTTGTTTTAAAATACTTACTTACTTATCTGGCGCTTACAACCGAAGGTCGGTTTTGGCCTCGTATAAGAAATTGCGCCAGCCACCAAGTGTAGTCAGGTTATCCAACACCTGATCCTTCCAACGAAGATGTGGGCGTCCTCTTCTGCGTTGACCACCACCGGGCACCGAATCGAATATTTTTTTCGCTGGAGCGTCGTTTCCCATTCGCTCAACATGACCTAGCCAGCGGAGCCGCTCGATTTTAATGCGCTTAACTATGTCTATGTCAGCGTACAGCTCATACAGCTCGTGGTTCCATCGAATTCGGTACTCGCCATTGACGCAGATTGGACCGAAGATCTTACGAAGGATCTTTCTCTCGAAGGCTCCCAAAGTCTTTTCATCAGAACTGCTCAACGTCCAAGTTTGTGCTGCATATAATAGGACGTGCATGATTAGTGACTTATAGAGCGTGAGTTTTGTTCGTCGAGAGAGGGCTCTGCTTCTCAATTGCCTACTCAGCCCAAAGTAACACCTGTTGGCAAGAGTTATCCTTCGCTTTATCTCAATACTGACATCGTTGAAAGAGTTTACGCTGGATCCCAGGTAGACGAAGTCCTTAACAACCTCGAAGGAGATGTTGTCAACAGTGACGTGGTTTCCAAGACGCTGGGACTGTTTATTTGTTGACACTAGGTATTTCGTCTTATCTGCGTTCACTACAAGAACCATTCGACTCGACTCTTTCGCTAACCTGGAGAATGCTGCACTGATTTCGCGCGTATTATGGCCAATGATATGGATATCATCAGCATACGCCAGCAGCATAATACTTTTGTAGAATATCGTGCCACTGCGTCTCAAATCAGCAGCTCGGATGATCTTCTCCATCATTAGGTTGAAAAAGTCGCACGATAAGGAATCACCTTGTCTGAAACCTCGTTTGGTATCGAATGGAGGAGTGAGGTCCTTCCCGATTTCGAATGGAGGAGTGAGGTCCTTCCCGATTTTAACTGTGCTGCTGGTGTTGCTCAGTGTCATTCTGCAAAGGCGGATGAGCTTTGCAGGAATACCAAATTCAGACATGGTGGAATATAGATGATTCCTTATTGGACTGTCGAAGTCGGCTTTATAATCGACAAAAAGATGGTGTGTGTCGATTTGTTTTTCTAGGGTCTTTTCCAAGATTTGTCGTAGCGTAAATATCTGGTCTATGGTGGATTTGCCAGGTCTGAAGCCACACTGATAAGGTCCAATCAGCTGGTTTACGATGGGCTTCAGTCTTTCACATCTGAAAGACTGCGTCTTTTTCTGCAGTGGCGTTGCGACACTCTTGGTCGTGCCACTGGTTTCGGCGAGGGCGGTGATAGCCTATCACCTCTTCGGCAGCCGAACGCATAGAGTGGGAAATATGATTCCACTGCGCGCATATATCGTCGATCGGAGGAATGCTTTCTTGAAGCAGGAGTGAGAGTCGAGTAGCGAAGTCTTCGGCTGTTTGCTTTGATTGCAGCTTTTCGACGTCTAGCTTTCTCTGTGCTGGATTGCGCGCATTCTTGGTTGCGCACAGGCGTGTACGGATCTTGGCTGCGACAAGATAATGATCTGAGTCTATATTGGCACCACGGATCGTGCGTACATCTAAAACACTGGAAGAGTGTCTTCCGTCAATCAAAACGTGATCAATTTGGTTGCGCGTCTTTTGATCAGGAGACAGCCAAGTTGCTTTATGAATATTGAGATGCTTGAATCTAGGCTACTAACGACCATGTTTCGCGCTGCGGCAAAGTCAATCAGCCTCATTCCGTTATCGGAGGTATTGTCGTGGAGGCTGAACTTTCCGACTGTTGGACCAAAGATATTTTCTTTTCCCACTTGGCGTTGAAGTCACCAAGCACGATTTTTATGTCGTGGCGGGGGCTGCGCTCATAGGCCTCTTCAAGGCGCTCGTAGAAGCTGTCTTTGGTCTCATCGTCCTTCTCTTCTGTCGGAGCGTGCGCACAAATCAGGCTTATGTTGAAAAATCTTGCCTTGACACGGATTATGGCAAGTCGTTCGTTCACAGGTGTGAATCGCAGAACATGATGTCGTAGTCTCTTGCCAACCACGAATCCGCATCCAAATTCGTGCTTCTCCGCATGGCCGCTGTAGTAGATATCACAGGATGCTTGCCGTGAGCAACCCTGTCCCTTCCATCGCATTTCTTGGATTGCAGTGATTTCAGCCTTGTTTCTTTCTAAGATATCTATCAGTTGGATAGAGGCACCATCCCAATTAAGGGTTCGGACGTTCCAGGTGCATATCCGTAAATCATTGTCAGTTTTTTGTTTGCGGTAGTCGTCATCAGATTTGGGGATCATTTTTATCTTATTTCTTTTTCGTTTCATTGAAATTTGTTTTTACGTGGTGGGCATCAAACCCAACGCACAACCCTTTAAAGGCAGGGGGAGCCCGCCGCTCAGATTAGCCGTCAAACTAACGGTTGCCAGTTTGCCGTTTCTAGAGGACACCACGCAGAGGTTTGAGTCGACTTGAGACGAGTTCGACATGGATAATGCTGGCCTCACCAGGTTGAGGCAGTCAGACACGTTGCGATGTGAAGATCGCCCACCCCCTTGACCCTCACGCGTTGCCTTGTGAGGATCGTCCTCCCACAATAATAAGATTTACAATAATAAGATTTAAAACAAACCTGGATCATTACTTTTCTTTCTTATCCTACAGAACTCGTTAAATTTCAGAAAAAAGGGTCGTACGTAGAGTTTTGTCCGCCACTGTACATATTTGGAAAATTCAGTATTATGTATAATATAGAGGATAGAGTTAATCTGAGTTCAAAATGCAAAGTTTATGAATTCAATCTAATAAAAGCTTACTTTTTTAAGTTGAATCCTTTACTTACAAATACAATCAGTGAACCAAAAAAAAAAGTTGTACAATTGGAATCGTAGAATGAGGAAGGAATAGGAATGTAGAAGGAACGATGAGCAAAATTGGGCTATTGAAAAATTTTAAAAGATAATTTAGCGCAGTCAGCCGCCAAATTAGATATTTAAGATCATTATTGCCTTGTACAGGATAACGATCCTAAGTATTTTTTGCTAATAGAAAGACAATGGCTTACATACAAATTAAAAAAATGTTTCCACATCCTTCCAAGAGTTCTAATCTTAACCCAAATAGAGCACCTGTGGGCATACATGGAAAAAAAATTGCGTGAGTGCCATGTAAGGAGCAAAACTGGACTAAAAAAATGTCATTTAGGATTAACGATATATAATATACCCTAAGACGTTTTTGTTTTTTTTTTTTTGTTTTTATGTTTTTGGTTCTAGAAAACGGACTCATTTCAATTTGGCAAAAATTTTCCCATTAAACTGAATTAATTGGAATATATCTTAATTGTCAGTTGAAAGAAGATATATTTGCCATTTTATTATTTTTGGTTTTAACTCAAAAGCTTTAATAGCTAAGTTATGTAGATATTGAACTTTGAAGATGGAATTGTTTACTGCACCACTTTGTTTTTTTTTTTTTTGTTCACTGTACCTACTGAATGGAATTTTAGAATACAAAGCAGTGGGGCCCAAGGAATTTAAAGCGCGGGCCAAAACTTAAAAAAAACAAAAAACAAACACAAAATGTTGCTCATTGTTGTGTTTGGTAAAAAATCAAACAAAACAAAAAACAATTACAATGCAATAAAATCACATGTCATGAAGTACACTGTAAGGAAATTTGGTTTATTTTTTTTATTTAAATATATTCAATGTTTGATAGATGGTACAATTATGACAAATCAATGAACTCAATTTCATTGCCAGTGCACTGCGACAAGGATTTATTTCTATTACAATAACAATGCGTGCACGAAAAATTACTCGACACACAAGTAACGGCACAATCAGTTTCAGCATCGACATCATCGAGTGTGCGTTATTTTATTTTGGCTTTGCATGCAATTGTTTTTGTAAAGTTCTCTGGAAAATGTGCTGAACACTGAACGAGTGCGGTTTGTGTTGTTGTTTTTTGCAGGTATTCTTTGATTTTGACTCATCGCAAAGACAAAACAATGATAGAAAAAAATTTGTATGAAGGGCCTCGCTGGCCATACGGGCAACTACGTGGGCATGTTTGATATAAAGACTACCAGTGCTCAGGGAATGCCCCCCATAAATAAGAAAGCATTGTGTTAATTCGGAAGACGATTGATATGAGTGTTACCCAAACGTACCTGACCTAACAAGGAAAAATATATCTCTATTTCGCTTCATAATCGCCTTTTATCTTGATACAATTGTGCCAGCATGTTTAATCGGTGTATCGATGCTTCGATACCCTCCTGAAAATAGCCATCATCAAGTCATTCCTTTAAGTGGAAGGAAACAAAAAAAAAATACAAAAAAAAAATAGTGGCTAAATCTGGCTAGTAAGGTACGTGAGGAAGCAATTTGAACTATTACTTATCGATTTGACCATAACGAAAACGGATGTGTGAAGTGGTACATTGTCTTAATGAAACAAAACGTTATTTTTCATCAAATTTTTAAAAAATTTTTTTTCTTGACTTCATCGCTCAAACGCTGCAATAAGTATGCATAATACTCGCCGTTTATTGGTTTCGTTTCTTTTTCTTAGCTTTGGATCAAGGATTTCAGGATTTAGACCTTTTCAGTAAAGTCTGCATCTGCGTTGGTTCGAAAATGGCCTGACAGTCTAGTAGGAAGGAGAGGGGAAATAAAGTGAAAAATGTGTAGGAAATACT
The DNA here is from genome assembly GCA_943735915.1 of Pherbina coryleti. Classification (NCBI taxonomy): domain Eukaryota; kingdom Metazoa; phylum Arthropoda; class Insecta; order Diptera; family Sciomyzidae; genus Pherbina; species Pherbina coryleti. The sequence continues at coordinate 137,043,471 of OX030949.1, forward strand.
TAGTGTGAAAGCCGAAGAAACATATGAATTTGAATCTCTGGCAAGTGTTATGCCTTTACTACAGTCAATTGAAGTTATCACAAGTTTCTCTATCACCAACTACAACTTCAAGTCGAAAATATTGAGTTTTCAATTTCAGTTGGTTAGAAATTAGGAAAGAAATGCAGTAAGGTTAAAGCCGTAAAGGGGACCTCTGGGGTGGCAGTCAAGCACGATACCTACTCGACTACTAAGGTCGTCAGATGGAACTGTCTTCACCTTCGTTGGAGATGATTCTCTTTTTCAGTCCATTGTTTTGACTGTTTCTTCGCCTCAGGTGTGCATCGATAAACTCATTTTCATCCATGGTTTTATTCCATTGTGAGTAATCGCGACACCTATCTTGCGGACAACTTTCTCATGTCTAAATTTTCAGTCAATGTGCTATTTCTGCTATTTCTCACACTTTCAGTTGACGGTCCTCCAATACCATTTTCATCCAATACCATTTTGTGGTTTTTCTTCGCAATTTCTGGCGTGGTCTCCTCATTTGGTCGACCAGTGTTCATACGGCCTCGTTTAAACTCTTCCTGAGGAAAGCATGCCGCTTCAAAGGATGTTTAAGCAATAAAACTACTCGAAGCACACATCGAAGCTAGCAAAAAATGGTTCTCGGATAACAATATCAACATATTAAGATGACCTGCTCAACCACCCAACTTAAATCTAATCCAGATTTTGTGGTAAGAAGTTAGAGTAGCTTTGAGGATACCCCTCAAAAAGCAACAAACAAAGATGCACTCTGGTCAATGATACAGAAATCGTGGAAAGCCTCAGGCCAAGTGCCAAAATTTGGTTGACTCTACGCCTCGTCCATGTCTGGCTGTTAATAAAAATAAAAGACTTGTTACGAAATAATATGATCATTGCCGTTTAAGTATTGCACCAAACAATGAAAAAAATAGTGGTTAATCGGTTAATCAAAGTAATCTCCAAGATGATCAATACACTTTGCATTTGTTTGAACCAAATTCCGAAACAGTTTTCCCACTCTGAAGTTAGTACCTCTGTAATCCGATTTTTGAAGGCCTTAACGGCCTATTCTTGCATATCTTGAGGGAACAAAAAGGAGTTATTTGGTGTCAAGTCGTGATTTTAAGGGGGATGACCCATCAATTCCACATTTTGGGGGCTCAAATACTCTTCTGTTTGAGCTGATGTGTGGGAACTCGCATTGTTGTGATGAAGGATGATCCACCTTCGGTGATTGGTTATCCTCAATTCTCCGAAAACCTCTGGCAATTAATGGTTTTCGTACCATTAAGTATTAACAGTTCTCCGCTGCTCAAGTGATACAGTTGTGACATGACCGGTTTTTCTAAAAAAAAAATGGCAACCATTTGCTTGGATGTGCTCCGTCCATGGACAACTTTTGTCGAGTTTTGCTCATTTTGAAAGATAGAAACAGTGGATTTCTGCTTTGTTTCGGGCTTGTGAGCGTAGATCCATAATTCGTCATGTGTAGTGATGTCGTAGGTATGTTTCAAACCACCCCTGCCGTATTTTTTCAGCATATTCTTGCTCCAATCGACAACGGGAACAAATCTTCCTGACGCCTAAATGCTCATGCATTAATTTACTCGAATGTATGCTAGTCATACTAATGCGCAAGGATTACTCCACTCACGGTATGTCACATGCCGGTCTCCTTCCAACAGTTCACTCACAGATGTTTTCTGCCACAACAGCCATTCTAGACGACCTTAACGAAAATTCGTCTTGGACAGAACAACAATCACGCTCGAACTCATTGAATCAGCGTTTTACATTCTCTTGGTGTAGCGCTTTACTACCCAAAGTCGAACTAAGATCATCGATGCATTGTTTTCTTATTAATCCACGTCGAAAATTGTTAAAAATCATCACCCGAAAATGTTCACGAGTTAATTCCATTCTTTTTGCTGAAACACAATTTTCAAAACATTGTAAACAACACAATAAGCGCACATACACTAAAACGTTGTGAGTAAGTTTGCGCTTGAAAATATCAAATTTTCGAATAGTACTGTCAAAATTCATTTGGGATGCTTAGTGTTTCCGAGGCGCAAGACTTAAAAGGCAGCCCTCGTATATATAAGTATTGCTAAGTTAAAGTAGCAAGTTTCTAGAAAGAGGACTTTAAAGTTATGCGTTCAAAGAAAAACAGACACAAAAATGTATTATTTGCGATTCTCCAAGAAGTTCTTACATACTTGTGCAAACATTAATATCAACCTTTAAGATTGTTGCAATTGTCAAAAGATTTCTTATTATGAAAAAAATGCAAAGAAATTTCGACTATTGTCGTCATTGCAAGAACCCAAAAAAAAGGAAACAAAAAAAAAAAACAATAGAAAACAAGGAGCTTGCTATAACGTGTAGTATTACACTTGGAGAATATCTTGCTCTTGAGATGCTGAGCAGCGTATTCGATGTCATGTTACGCATACCTAGGACATGCAAACATGCAGAGTGCACTTACGACAAGTAGATAGATACATAGTTTCAAGAATATAGCCAAAGGACAAAAAAGTTGCCAACGGCAAGCAATGAGCTCAGTTCTCTCTATATCTCAACGATAAGGATGCAAAAAGAAGCACGCAAATAGAGAAATAAACAAAGGAGCAAGTACAAATAAAAAAAAACAAATAAAATGTTAAATAATGCGACGCAAAACCATTCGTTACGCACATACACACACACAGACACCCATAGAGAGAGAATTTACGTTATCGCCTCGTTGACGCATTAAGGACTCAAACAAGCACAGACCTATGTATGAAGAAAGTCCCGCATTTCAGAAACCCTGGATATATAATAACGAAATAATCATGACACACGTTGTCACTGTTATATCTTTGTTGTAGTTGTTGTTATTGCTGCAGCAGGACAGCTGTCATGCATTAGCTGTAGCAACAACGAAAATGTATGCAATTGTAAAATATACAAAAGAATATCAAATGATAAAAAAAATGAAGAAAACTAAAAGTTTTATAAAGAAAACCTGCTATGAATGAAGAATGCAGAAGTTACTGAGAATTAAAGCGAGTCCTGTGCCCAACCCAGCTCTGTCAACACAACTCTGCTGTTCACATAAGTGTAAAATCTCTACGTGTGTATGCCCCCCATCATGCTGTCGCATCTCTTGCATATATTAACAACAACATGTTCTTGGAATGAGCTAGTCGCAAGAGTTTTGAAAGTAGATGCTGTGCGACGCAAACTCATTTGAACCATAGCAGCAGCGTCTTAGGTTTCGTCACTGCCCACAATCTTTTGTCTGTTTCTCAATCTTTTGTCAGTTCATCAGTTCGCCCATTAGGTGAAATGAAAGTTAAATTCCTGCTCTGTTCGAAGATGTATTCCTAAGTTTATTTGCTTAACTTTTGCACTCAACCCAAAATGGAAAACCAAACTTTATTTTAAGCTTTTAGCTAAGTATACTAGTAACTTTATAAGATGAAAAAATACACTTTTGTAATATTTTTTTTTCAAAGGTACATACTTTAATAATAATCGTATTTTTTTTTCTTAATACACCGATACACCTTTCAAGAATAAGAAAAAAACATTTTTTTTTATTTAAATATTTTGGTGCCACTAGAGGGTATTGAAGTTATTTTTCTGAAACAATTCACCTCATTTTGTTACAAAAACTAAAAACCTAAACACTAAAATTAAAAATTGCACCCATCAATTTTTACAAGGCCCGTAGTCAAAGGGGGTGTTTTGGGTGTTAAAAAGTTGCTTACACTGTTAGCAACTGTACTAAAACTGAATTTTTATTCCAAGGTTAGAAAAGAGTTTATTTTAACCAAATATGATCTAGATATATTTCAATTTCAATTTATTTAAATTTAATTAAATTGTACATTGAGGCTAGCCTTATGTAGTACATCGTATAGACGGTACATAAATTGGAGTTAATTAATTAGTTACTTACATACTAAAAAATTTGCTTACTAAAGTAAATACTCTAATTATTGCTGTTGCAGAGAGAGATTCAATTATACAGTATAGAACCTAACAATAGCCAGTCTAAAGAGTTTATTGTTTCGAATAAGTTTTATATGTATTGGTAAATAATTCCAAAGTTTGACAGCACTAACAAAAAACGTTCTAGAGGTCACTAGGTATTTAAATCTAGGTATTATGAAATTTAATATTCTACGTGATTGAGCATAGTTAAGTTTAACATACAGGTAATGAGGACACTGAGAATGAATAAGCTTATGAAGAAAAACCAAATTTGATATATTAAGGTAGGTCAAGATATCAGTGGTGAGTATTTGTCGGGAGTAAGTCGAAATATGATCATACTTCTTAAGAAGGAACATATATCTCGCTGCACTGTTCGCAACCAATTGTAGTTTTTGTTTAGAGGCTGAATCCAGATTACCATAGACTCTAGCACTATATGATATGAGTGGGGTTAAAAGAGTTCTTACTAGTTTCATCTTTACTTAGACAGAGAGGAAACTGGATGAAGCCCATAATTTTCTTATAACTGCGTACATTTTGCCAACTATTTGATCACAAGCGCTTAAGTGCCTATTCATCTTAAAACCCAAACTTATTACACGAACCTCATAATTTATAGGTTTATTGTTGACACAAACCGCCGAAAGTGATAAAACTTGCGTTTTAGCTGTATTCAGCCTTAAACTGTTGCCTACCGCCCATTTATAAATTCTTTGCAAATCCTGGCTTACCCTACAAACAAGGTCCTCTATGAGCCAAGTTGGTCGCGAGAGGTAAACTTGTGCGTCATCAGCATATAAATGAATGGATAAATATTTACAACAATGTGCTATATCATTTATATATATACTAACTAAAATAGGTCCCAATATAGAACCTTGTGGAACACCGGATACAATTCGTCCTAGATGTGATGCTCTACCACCTGAACGAACACGTTGAAATCTAGTATTTAAATAACTTTGTAGTAGATCAATCGCGAATATATCAAAACCATAATATTTTTCTAATTTTCTGAGCATAACTTCAAAGTTCAGGGTTTAGAAAGCTTTGGAAAAATCTAATAATACTAAAATTGAGAGTTCGCCATTGTCGTAATTTTTACTTATGTCCTCAATAATTTTTAACATGGCTGTAGCACAAATGTTTTTCTCTTAACCCAGATCAGTGGCGAACACAGGTAGTGGTTTTGGGGGTTAAACCCCCCCGCCTCCACAAATGAATGAATAAAAAGAAAATTAAATGTATAAAGTAAAACAATTATAAATTGTAAAGCATTATTTATTTAAGTTGTAATGTTTTAAGCTATTTTTTATGCTGTTATTTATTGTTTTTATTAAACAAAGCTCTGTATACGCATAAGAGCCCTGCACAAGTATGCTTTTCCGCCTAATGGAATACATTCGCATGTTGTAGAATAAAAAGCTTACTCTCATCGATTTTCTAAAGTTCTCATATGTGAACGTACTCTATCTTGCTATTATGCGCAAGTAGAACACAAAGTGGCGTCCGTGGCGTAGTTGGTTAAAGTGCGTGGCCTCTATGTCAACCAACCTGGAAACCCGGGTTGAATCCCAACAGCGACAGAAAATTATTTGAATTAAAATGATTTTTCTGTACGGCCGCCACCTCTCTGCAGACAATGTCAAACCTCAGAGAGTAATCAAAATAACATGTAAAGCTTCTTGAAAACAAGAAGATTTCGTTCATCGCCGTTCGGAGTCGGTGTTAAACCTGTAGGTCCGGTTCTCAGTCAATTGTGTACACACTTAATAACACGCACAACACTGAATATTTTGTGCATATTTCTTTATGCGCAAACATCTCTTGTTATGCTAGAATTTTAATATGGAATGCAAGCAATATACCATCATATATATGTATGTGTTGGCAATGTTTTAAATAATGTAGACAGTTATGCATTTTGTGAAAAATTTTCGAAAACTTAAAATTAAAATTTAATAACTAATTTATAACTAAGGTCAAACAGAAAATGATTACGCTTCAATTTGATTTAAAAATATATTTTTTATTGAAATTTAATTTAAAGTCGCAATGATTTTGCTTTTAACATCAACTCATAAATCACCAACACAAATTAAACACATTTCGCTAACATTTTTTCAGTGCACCATAGTGCATTGCTGAATATTAGCATTCTTTGTCAAATATTCGATTAAGAAACAAAACAACACAGCTCACAAATTCAGATCCGCGTAAGAAGTGTGTTGTGAGAGAATAGAGAACGAATTAGCAGTTATTCTCATGCGCTGATTTTCTCTTTACTACACGATCTGTTGTTTACATATATTCGCTTGCATTGTACTCTTACACCCAAAAAAAAATATTAACTTAAAATTGAACAAAATGTGTTCATAACTTGCCTTTTTACCCGAGGCAATATACCCGAGTACCCGGGTATAAGTCGATTTTGAATTTTTGTTTTCTACAAAACTTAAAAATCTTTACGTAAATTTAAGATGCAGTGTAATTAGTAATTAAGTAAAAATTAAGTAAAAATTATTATTAATTTATGTTATCAAGTAAAAAAAAAACAAAATAATCTACTCTTAACCAGTCCCCATTAAACATCTCCACGGACTACCAAAGCAGTTTTCTTTTTTATTTAAATGTAGTCACACAGAGCCAAAACAACCTAATAAAAAAGAAGAAAATCAATAAAATTTCTCTATGGTTTTCATCCAATTTTTTGTTATGCAATCCACATAATTTTAAGAAGAATCTGATTATATTTTATGAGAAAACATTTAAAAACAATTAGGAAATCTTATCAAAAATATGTGATTTACTTATTGATTTCAAAATTTACTTTCTTGATTTTTGTGAATTTACGAAGGAAATTCTATTGATTTAATAAGATTTTTTTAAAATTTTATTAAACCTTTAACCTAGATATATATTTTCAATTGCCTATGATATTAACTTCTCAAAAGGGTGTATTATCTTCTTATTCGTTTTAACTGGTATCTCCTTAAACTTTGGAGAGTGAAAAAAATGATTTTCTTATTAAAGTTAAGTGTTAACAAGATTTCATCCATTCAATAAGAAATCTTATTAAAAAATTTTTGATTGTTAATTTTAGTTTATGTTAAATTTAGTAGTTGTTAATTTTTAATAAGATTTTCTCTATGGAATTAAAAAGATTTCTTTTTGGAAAATTCTTATCATTTGGGAGTATTAATAAGAAAACCTAATAAAATAGCTCAATTTGGAGATCTTCTTGATTTTATGTGGTAGTTTTTGGCTCTGCGCAGTCATATCGGTCTAATTTACTGTCAGTCACTTACATACTATGTTCTTGATGTCCCTCTATATGTCTGTATGTGATGACGATTAAAGCATAGATTTTGGGGGATCGTTAAGAAATTCGATATACTATAAGCTTATATTTAAAATATAAAGATCATGTTGCAAATTAACGATCTCTTATGAAAATTACGTTAACCCCACATAGAAAGTAATATGAAATTGGTTGAATTTCTTAAAATTTTATAAAAAAAATGAAATTCCTTAATTAATTTAAATTTTATTATTGAGGACATATTAAATTCAATGACCAAAAATAAATGAATAATTGACTTTGTACTCTAAATATTATATAATGATAAAAAAATTTTAATAAGTCTAATAAAACTATAACCCTCCCCAAAATTTTTTTCTGGGTGCGCCCCTGACCCAGATTGATAGTCATTTAAGAGCTGGTGGGTATTAAGGTGTTTTACGATTTGTTTAGAGTAGTTAAATTGAATTAAATTAGATGGTAGATACCGGAGATTTTTAGTATATTAACTGTTTTTTTAATGTTATCAGAATTAACATTTGATATTAGTTCTGGAAGTATAATATTGTTGTATAAATTATTTTGGATACTATTGATGAAGATGCAGTTATGGATAATGTGTTCTATTGTGAGAGTGTCCGTGTGGCAGAGGTGGCAGGTTGGAGGTGGTCGATTTTCCAAGATGTGCTGTTTTGTTAGCAATGTGTGTCCCATTCGTAATCGAATATATTTTTGTAAGTATATTCTGGATATGTTTAAAGGGTATCTCGGGGGCTTTCCGGTTGGGTTTGTCTGTTTGAAGTGATGCACGTATTGGGCATAGCTGAGGTTGTTCCGGTCAGAGTAGAATTTTTTAATTTTTCTCAGCATGTCGTTTTTGTTGAAGGTGTTCTGTTTGTGTATCGGTGCTGTTGCTGCAAAATTGGCTGCTTCGTCTGCAATAAGATTGCCTTCGATGCCGACATGTCCAGGAATCCACATAATCTTTAATTTGTTGGGGTGTTGAATAAGTGTGTTTCTAATTTTGATGATGGTTTCGTTGCGATGTACAATGTTTTGCACAGCTTGTATTGCTGAGAGAGAGTAGGAACAGATTATATGTTTACCTCGATTGGATTTACATTTTGACACTGCAGAAAGAAGTGCTTATGATACAGCTGTAAATATGGAGCAATTATGATCCATAACGGCAAGTCTTATGCTCCAGTTATTGTTGGTGTAATTGTGAATTATATCACTGTAAATTCTATTGTAGCTCTTCTCAGCAGGGGTGGTTTTTTTCCACTAAAGAACAATATCGTTAACAAAACACCTCTTGTCAAGTTTCCAAGGAGGTTTGGCTGGAAAATAAGGCATATGTGGTTTCGTTTCAAATCGAATGATTTGGGCATATGATAGAATGCGAGAAATCGTGGAAGGTATGCGAGGTGATCTCTTTGAAATATTTCCAATGTTTTTTATTAAGTTTTTCTCAGTGGGTAGCAAGATTTTGGTAATAAGTTTCGATGTTAAGAATTCTACACGATGTTCTAAAGTTTGTAGTCCAGTCTCGGTTAGTATATTAGTCAGTAGTGTCAGTAGTAGGAAGCTTCCGCAGCTAATGTTACAACATCAACTCGTTTGAAATCTCTAAAGGTGAAAAAAGAATACACCTTGAATATATCCAACCTAACTGGCCTGGATAAGAAGATGCATTTTCCGCTACATTGCTTTACGCAAAAGTACCAAAGTACTATACATGGAATGCTGCTTCAAAAAAATTCCAACGAAGTAAGCAAGGCATTCAAGTTGAAGGCTATGCAAATGTTTACGCCTCTGACGCATTAGGTCGTGTTTACACAGTTTCATTTTTTGTCGTTAGACTTCGGTTTATGATCAGGTTTTGTTTTCTTCCCTCAATTCTGTTGCAGGGTCAGGTTATTTCACATACCAAATTTTAGCAAAATCGGTCCAGTCGTTTAGAAGTTATTAAGTCAGTCTTAAAAATGCACTACTTAAAGCGCCCTCTTGCGGAAGTATTTGTAATTTTTTTTGCCGATGTTTTATCTTGGGTGCAGTTGAACCTTCATACCAAATTTCATTGAAATCGGTCTAGGCGTTTAGAAGTTATTATGGGGTGCCATGCCCACAGACGTGCGCCCAATTTTTCACATCCCCTATGATCTTCCTCCCTATTAAACGTACTCGGTGTCAAAATTTCGGCTCAATCGGATAAACGGTGTGCGTCCCTATACGGAACATACAGACAGACAGATAGACAGACAGACAGACAGATAGACAGACAGACAGACAGACAGATAGACAGACAGACAGACAGAAGGACAAACATTTGATTTTATATATTAGATATTGGAATGGGGCGCGACAAAGTCTGTGTTAAAAACTCCACTTACTTCCAGTACATAGTGACATAACCAAAAGAGGCAAGTCCTTCAAAAATTCCCAAAAATTAATTGTAATGAATTAAATTGAAAGAATTTCCTGCCTGGTGGGATTTTTTCCAGAGATATATCGGTATTTTAAATTAGCATAAAACGGTCTAAGCACACTTGCGTGTCCGACAACGGCCACCATTGATTTATTTATTGGGTCTAATAATAAAGTCCCAAATGTCAATACATAAAGTTTCTTTTCTACTTATAAATTTTTCTAAAAAAACTTTAAGAATATATAATTTTGTTTGAAAGAACAACCCCGCAGTCCCTTGAGTTGAAGCAATCTTTAAATTAGTTTGGAAAAAAATACCCCTCTCAGTGTTTAAGCACTTTAAGCATATTTGCACAGTCATTACAGACTGCTTGAAGTAGGCCAAGACATTTGCTGCGCCATGTAAAGTTGGTATCTGCACTTAGTTTTCGTTCTATTTTTTTTTCTTCCGAGCCAAAGCAAAATTTCAAACGTCAAATGTTCTCCGATTAATTATAATTAAAATTTTGCACTACCCGAAAAATCATGCTATCAAAACTTCTTCTCATCGTTCGCTGTTGGCTTAAGAGCAGCGCACTTCATATCGCTTGGTCTCACTCCATACCATCTTACAGCAGCATACCACGTTGCCATGATGCCATCCATGTACGAGTTTCCATGTACAATTTCCTTGATTGCTGATTACATTTTCCGACAACAGCCTCCTTTGTGCTCTTGCTCGCAGTTCTATGTATTCGTTTGCATTTCCTGCACAAACGAACTCATATTCAATGAGAAGTAAAAATATAATGAATTTAGTACGGAAAGAAATGGTTTTCGGCTGTTGCTAGGTTTGTTAAGGGGTAGCTTCCGAAGGTCGGCTGGCATGGACGTCGGCCCTCTTAAGTTTGCGTTGAAATGAAATTTAAAATGTAGCCAGATGAATAAACTTTATTTGGTTTACTTAAGCGCGATTGCCTGCCTCTACAATACTTCAGAGGTTTGAGTTCTCTACAACCCGCTGCCAATCTAAACGAAAAGATGCCAAATTTGAGATTTAAAATTTGAAATTTCGTGATTCAATTCGTTCAATTCCACATCAGATGGCAGCAAATTCCTTTTGTGCTGGAATTATGGAAGCTACCTAAATGCTGCCAACTTTTCAACTGCTATGGAAACTATAGTGAACAGTGTTAAGTGGGTGGATAAAAATGCATCTTAAAATACATTTTAAAATCTAAATATTTTTTAAGAAACTTTAGCCTATTATTTAAAAAGTTTGATTATTAAATGTGTAAGAGAATTTTTTGAAATCTAATAATAAGATATTTTATATTAAAAAAAAAAAAAATATTGATATAATCGTCCACAAAACCTTCTTCTTTTAGAACGTCTTCCCTTTGATTTCAGAAAAAATCAAATTGGGCATTTCTTAAAGCTGTTTTTACATAAAGTTTTGTTTGCAGGAACTCATCAGGTTCATGGCAAGAGTAAAAAGATTTCACAATTTTCTTAAAAATGTTTTGGCAAAAGTGTGCAAAATTTTTGGGAAAATATAAATATTAAATATTAAAAATATAAAGCGTATGTGCCTCAGTATTTGATTACACATTACATATAGTTCATGGTTTAAAATTAGTACCTCGAAAAGCAAATCTGTAGACGTAGTTTAATTCCGCATGACCTGGCATACCTAAGCCTATATTTAGCGCATCATTGTTATACCCCCACTATTAAAAAAACCCCTTTTACTGGGGTATATTAATTTTGTAACTCCGTTTGTAACGCCCATAAGGAAGCGTGGTAGGTATAGAAAAGTATATATATATATTCTTGATCAGCATCATCACCCGAGTCGATTTAGCCATGTCCATCTGTCCGTCCGTATGTCTGTCCGTCTGTCTGTGATTATGATTGCCGTAATTTTCAAGCTTTTATCTAAAAAAATAAAGGTCAAGTTCGAAAAATAGCCAAATCGGTACAAAACCACGCCTACCTCTTCTACAAAGTGACTTTATCAAAACGGTAAAATCTCTGAGAATTCCACAAATATTGATATATGGACTTGAAATTTCGCTTAAAACTATGTCATGAACTGTGGAATTTTTACATATATATATTTTATTGGCTGCTTAAGACTTTGAACATACTTTGGTTGGCCGCTGAGGTATTTTAAATTCGGCCCAGTCAAAGACCATTTCTTACTAGTTCTTTTTATTATTCTCTGAATAAAAAAAAAATAAGTACAAAGTATTTCATACGTTAATTTATTTGGGAGAAATTAAAAATTTTGTATATAAGGAAAATCAAATGATGCACATGTACCTATTATGCAATGTATACGAAACCAAAAGCAGTCAGTCTAAAATATTAAGTTTTTTTCAGCTTATGTGAAAAAGGTGACATAATTCAACGAAAAATATCAGATCGGTATAGTTTTTGTGGACTAATACTTTTACAAAGCTTTATTTTCGTTTTGCATAAAATTTTTTCTCGAGAAGCTAAGAGCATTGCATTATTGAGCAAACGAGATCAAATATATCAAGCAAACTCTTTCAGAGCATTTTTTATATTAAAATGATAGGAAAAAGATCATGACGATGATAGCGTTAGTCCACAATGCTTTGATATGAAAATGAAGACCAAAAAGAAGTTGACTGTATCGTTGACCCACCCATAGGTTTTGATGTTACAACGTATCTTTTTACTCGTCTTTATTATTATCAGAATTCTTTCCCCTGGCCTTAAACTTGTCCCCATCCATATCTTTATTCGTATATTTCATCTTATACTTGACAAACTTCTTGTTCTGATCTTTGCTCAAATCCTTGTCCTAGTTCTTGTCCAAATTCATTTCATAGTCCTTTTCCCATTTTCTGTCGCAATCCTTATCCTAATCGTTTTACTTATTTATGTTTTTAATATTGTCTAAATTCTATTCTACTTGTCTGATCATTGCCTGAATCCTTGCCCGAATCCTTTTCCTATTCTTTGACCAAGACTTTGTTCTCGTCATTTGCCTACTTTTGGTTATAATTCTTGCGCAAATTTAATTTAATCTTTGTTTTTATCCTTTATCTAATCCTTGCTTGGATTTGGATCTTTGATCTAATAGCTGCCATGTTTTAGTTTTGATTTTTATTTTGCTCTTGTTTAAATGGTAAATTGGTGGTAAATTAGCATTTACCTAAGAGCCATGCAATAAATCCAAAAAATTATAGAGCATTTACTCTACATCCAGCCGTTCCCAGTGAGGCCTCATGACGCTATCGATTTTTTTGTATTTTTATCATGTAACCGAAAACCTCACCTCTATTGTTGTTCTATAAAATTTGTCGTAGCACTAATGGTCACGGAGATATAATTCCATGCAACGTTTTTTCATTGTTGTTGCATTTTTACTGCATTAAGCATGTCTGTGACTTCATGGCGTCATGACGTCATATATTTTTGGTAAATTTTTGTAGTAAGACCTAAAGACCTGCCGTTTAATAATTTTAACCTTAGCACCTCAGTTTACATACTTACTTACTTACTTGCGCTTACAACCGTAGGTCGGTTTTGGCCTTGTATAAGAAATTGCGCCAGCCATTTCTGTTTTGCGCTTGCTGGCGCCAGTTGGAAACACCAAGCGTGTTATCATCAGTTATCCATCACCTGATCCTTCCAACGAAGATGTGGGCGTCCTTTTCTGCGTTGACCACCACCGGGCACCGAATCAAATATTTTTTTCACTTAAGCGTCATTTTCCATCCTCTCAACATGATCTAGCCAGCGTAGAGGCTCGATTTTGATGCAGTTAACTGTGCCGATGTCGGCATACAGCTCGTTATTTGGTACTCGCCATTGACACAATTTGGATCGAAGGTCTTACGAAGGATCTTTCTCTCGCAGGCTCCTAAAGTCTTTTCATCAGAACTGCTCAACGTCCATGTTTGTGCTGCATATAATAGGACGGACATGATTAGTGACTTATAGAGCGTGAGTTTTGTTCGTCGAGACAGGGCTCTGCTTCTCAATTGCCTACTCAGCCCAAAGTAACACCTGTTGGTAAGAGTTATCCTTCGTTTTGTCTCAATACTGACATCGTTGAAAGAGTTGATGCTGGATCCCATATAAACGAAGTCCTTAACAACCTCGACAGAGATGTTGTCAACAGTGACGTGGTTTCCAAAACGCTGGGACTGTTTGCTTGTTGACAGATGTTGTTGTTGGGCATTACGTCTTATCTCCGTTCACTGCAAGACCCATTCGACTCGACTCTTTCGCTAGTCTGGAGAATGCTGCATTGACTTCGCGCGTATTATGGCCAATGATATTGTGAGGATGCAATATTGCAGGCGATATTAATCCTCACAAAATTATAACATAAATATGTAAATGAATATGTATATGATTATGAACATGAATATTAATATGAATATTGAATGAATTCCATACAAAATGGTAGCTTAATCATTTCATTTAGCAACATTTATGCAGCTAGACAAGGCAACATCAACATGAAACCCGCAACACGCACTCTGCAACATCAACATGAAACCCGCAACACACACTTTGCAACATCAACATGAAACCCGCAACACGCACTCTGCAACATCATCATGAAACTCGCAACACGCACTCTGCAACATCAACATGAAACTCGCAACACGCACTCTGCAACATCAACATGAAACCCGCAACACGCACTCTGCAACATGCGTCTGGCAACAGACATTACGAAGAAGAAGCACACAAGTAACACAAAGAAAAGAGTATAAAAGCCGCTGCACATGCGCAATGAAGTCAGTCTGCGGAGTCGTGTGTTGTACGCAAGGTCTCTTCTGACTAGTAGTTTAGCATACCCGAGAAGCGTTGTACACTTCGAGGCGTTACCAAGTATTTTATCTAGCTTATCTTTGGTATACCCGAGAAGCGTTGTACACTTCGAGGCGTTATAAAATACCGTATTTAGTAAACCTCTGCACAAATACACTCGTTTTTTCCACAACAGTAGATCCAACAGTGCAGAGTTCAGAGCTTGACAGAACTCTGTTAGTCAAGCAGAGCTTATCCAAGTCATTGAATGATAACAAACGAACACTGCAGAGCACTCGTCAGCTTCAAATCAAACCATGTTCTCGGTTTGCTTTAACAGAACAATTACTAACAGCGAAAAATGCACCAATCACACCTAACACAACAGAACCTTGGCGAAGTAATTATTTCTACCATTGGCAAATAGAAATGTAATTTTTACGAATTCGATGTTTGGGCGAACACTAGGTCAAACTAGGTCGCTGAATCCGAAATCGTTGTCAGTATTTTAAAATTATAAAATTTTTAACAAAAGGGTTGCCACCTTATAATGTATTTTTTACGAGTTTTAAACATTGTAAAACAGTTTTAGGGGGTCACTGTTTTCGAATCTGATGTCAGAATTTTAAAATTAAAGATAGCTGAAAGGGTTGACACCTAATTTTATTTTATTTTTCGAATTCGGTGCTGGGGCGAACACTAGGTAAAAATGGGTCGCTGAATCCGAATCCGTTGTCAGAATTTCAAAATTATTAAATTTTTAACCCTATAGGGTTGCCACCAACAAATATGCTTTTTTAAAAGTTTTAATCACTATTCTACAGTTTTAGGGGGTCGCTGATTTCGAATCTGAAGTCAGAATTTTAAAATTCAAGATGGCTGATAGGGTTGCCACCTAATTTTTTTCATTTTTACGAATTCGATGCTGGGGCGAACACTAGGTAAAAATGGGTCGCTGAATCCGAATCCGTTGTCAGAATTTCAAAATTATGAAATTTTTAACCCTTTAGGGTTGCCACCTAAAAATTTTGAAATTCTGACAACGGATTCGGATTCAGCGTCCCATTTTTACCTAGTGTTCGTCCCAGCATCGAATTCGTAAAAATGAAAAAAAATTAGGTGGCAACCCTATCAGCCATCTTGAATTTTAAAAGTCTGACTTCAGATTCGAAATCAGCGACCCCCTAAAACTGTAGAATAGTGATTAAAAGTTTTAAGAAAGCATATTTTTAGGTGGCAACCCTAAAGGGTTAAAAATTTCATAATTTTGAAATTCGGATACGGATTCGGATTCAGCGACCCATTTTTACCTAGTGTTCGCCCCAGCATCGAATTCGTAAAAATGAAAAAAAATTAGGTGGCAACCCTATCCACCATCTTTAATTTTAAAATTCTGAAATCAGATTCGAAATCAGCTACCCCGAAAACTGCTAAACACGAAATCTACAGAACTCTAAACGGTCTTAATACGCTTAAGTTTTTCCTACACTTCATTGAATTATTTGGATACTTGAATTATTTGGATCGGAGCCACACCCATTTGTCAAATCCCCATCCCAGTACCCTACTTCCCATATTCTACTTTCTAGTAGAAGGATATACCAAGTAAGAACTCCATACATATTGAGTTTCATTGTTATACGGCATTTACTTCCAAAGCTATTCAAAGACAGCATAACTCCAAGCGTTCTGCTGTTGTGTACATAACAACATAACTTTCTAGTCAGTGCACACTTCTTTTACGAATCGTGCCTAACATTGCTTTGGTTTTAGTTTGTTCTTGTTCTGTTCAAGCGACGAGTGCTCTTTGTAGTGTTAGGCTTGATTTCATTGATGAGAGCAAAACATAGCAAAAGCTTGCACTACAAACGAGTGCTTTGAAACGCATTTCAAGCGCACTCGTGCAGAGGTTTAGTATTTAGTTTATCTTTAATATACCCGAGAAGCGTTGTACACTTCGAGGCGTTAGAAAATATCGTATTTAGTTTATCTGGAGCATACCCGAGAAGCGTTGTACACTTCAAGGTGTTAGAAAATAGATATAAATCACTACCCAAAGAGGGTAATACCCTTCTGGGAGTTTATTTTAAGAAAAGCTTTAATCTTGAATTAATAAATGAAATAATTTACTCAAAATTAAACACAAATCTCTTTTTTTTGTAAGAACCTTTGGACCAACCGCTGGGTATACCCCAGCACTTAGGTAACCGAACAGAGGGTTCGTTACAATATCGATGTCATCAGCATACTCCAGCAGCAGTATACTTTTGTAGAATATCGTGACACTGCGTCTCAAATCAGCAGCTCGGATGATCTTCTCCATCATTAGTTTGAAAAAGCCGCACGATAAGGAATCACCTTGTCTGAAACCTCGTTTGGTATCGAATGGAGGAAAGAGATCCTTCCCGATCTTAACTGTGCTGCTGGTGTTGCTCAGTGTTATTCTGCAAAGGCGGATGAGCTTTGCAGGAATACTAAATTCAGACATGGTGGAATATAGATGATTCCTTATTGGACTGTCGCAGACGGCTTTGTAATCGACAACAAGATGGTGTGTTCCGATTTGTTTTTCTAGGGTCTTCTCCAAGATTTATCGTAGCGTAAATATCTGGTCTATGGTGGATTTTCCAGGTGTGAAGCTACACTGAAAAGGTCCAATCAGCTGGTTTACTACGGGCATCATTCTTTCACATAATACGCGATATAATATGCGATATTAAGAAGGCTTATCCCACGGTATTTGGCGCAAATTGTAGGATCGCCTTTCTTGTGGATTGGGCAGAGCACACTGAGGTTCCAATCGTTTGGAATGCATTCTTCCGACCATATTCTGCAGAGAAGCTCATGAATGCATTTAAATAGAGCTTCGCTTCCATTCTTGAAGAGCTCAGCAGGTAAGCCATCGGCTTCTGCGGCTTTGTTGTTTTTAAGCCGAGCTGTAGCTTTCAAGACTTCACTATGGTCTGGCAGCGGAACTTCAACGCTGACGTCCACAATTGGGGATTCCGGGATATCATCTCTTTTGGTGGTGATGGTTTTCGTCGTCACCATTCAAAAGCCTAGAGAAGTGTTCCCTCCACATCATCAGTGTACTCTGGATATCTGTCACTAGATTCCCATTTTCATCCTTGCAGGAAGAGGCCCCGGTCTTGAAACCGTCTTATTTTTTCGAAAAATTTTCGGACTTCATTTCTGTCACCATGCATCTCAATTTTCTCGCACTCACGCATTTCCGCTTCCCTTTTCTTTCACCTGAAAATGCGTCTCTTTTCCCTACCTCTTCTCTTTGCATCACTCCTTAACAGCACGCGTTGCAACCGACTGCAGGGTGGCTTTTTAGTCAGCTTTTTAGTGGTCGTGCCACTGGTTTCGGCGAGGCGATGATAGCCAATCACCTCTTCGGCAGCCGTACGCATAGAGTAGGAAATGTGATTCGCACAGACGTGTATGGATCTTGGCTGTGACAAGATAATGATCTGAGTCTATATTGGCACCACGGATCGTGCGTACATCTAAAACACTGGAAGAGTGCCTTCCGTCTATCAGAACGTGATCAATTTGGTTGCGTGTCTTTTGATCAGGAGACAGTCAAGTGGCTTTATAAATATTGAGATGCTTAAATCTAGTGCTACTAACGACCATGTTTCGTGCTGCGGCAAAGTAAATCAGCCTCATTCCGTTATAGGAAGTATTGTCGTGGAGGCTGAACTTTCCGACTGTTGGACCAAAGATATTTTCTTTTCCCATCTTGGCGTTGAAGTCACCAAGCACGATTTTTATGTTGTGGCGGGGGCTGCGCTCATAGGCCTCTTCAAGGCGCTCGTAGAAGCTGTCTTTGGTCTCATCGTCCTTATCTTCTGTCGGAGCGTGCGCACAAATCAGGCTTATGTTGAAAAATCTTGCCTTGACACGGATTATGGCAAGTCGTTCGTTCACAGGTGTGAATCGCAGAACATGATGTCGTAGTCTCTTGCCAACCACGAATCCGCATCCAAATTCGTGCCTCTCCGCATGGCCGCTGTAGTAGATATCACAGGATGCTTGCCGTGAGCAACCCTGTCCCTTCCATCGCATTTCTTGGATTGCAGTGATATCAACTTTGTATCTTTCTAAGATATCTATCAGTTGGATAGAGGCACCATCCCAATTAAGGGTTCGGACGTTCCAGGTGCATATCCGTAGATCATTATCAGTTTTTCGTTTGTGGTAGTCGTCATCATTTTTAGGGGATCATTTTTATCTTTTTTCTTGTTGTTTTCATTGAAATGTGTTTTTATGCGGTGGGCTTCAAACCCAACGCACAACCCTTTAAAGGCAGCTAACCCTTTAAAGGCAGCTTGAAGCTAACGGTTGCCAGTTTGCCGTTTCTAGAGGACACCATGTAGAGGTTTGAGTCGACTTGAGACGAGTTCGACATGTATAATGCTGGTCTCACCAGGTTGAGGCAGTCAGACACGTTGCCATGTGAAGAGAATCGTCCTCCAGATCAAATGCATTCCTATCGAAACAAAAACGTCGACTTCCACCGTCAGTTGCGTAGTTGCTGCTGATAGTTTTCCATTACAATACTTTTAAATTACTTTTTATTTGAAAATCCAAGCTGAACACTTTAATTAATAATTTTGACGTGACGAAGTTACGTTGTACTGCTCTTCTTTCCAAAAAAGTTGAAAAATGAATTTTTTAAAAATTCATCTGCGTTTCATTGAATTGTTACTCGCTGGGTATAAGAGCTATGATTAAAAAAAAGTATGACCATAAAGGTTAATTCTTTGACTATATTAAGAAACCAAAAAACAAATTTAATACGGCATAGGGACGTAGTGGGAGCTGCGTAAGCAACGCAACTGAAAATTTGTTACATGGAATTATTACTCGCTGAGTATAAGTGCTAGGATTAAAAATACAATACGCCAATAAAGACCTACTGGAAGCCCTCACAACAAAATTAAACAAAAAATTTCTGACATCATGGGGACGCTGAGAGAGCCGCTCAAAGATCGATAACGCAACATTCATGCAGCGGCGTTGCATTGAATTTTTACTCAATGAGTATATAACCTACTATAAAAGTTTAGAAAGGAAAATAAAGTTTTTATACATGGCTTTACGACAAAAATAAAAAAAAAATTCCGGCGTCGTCAGGTCATGAATATAGCAGTTTATGTAACAGAAATGTAATATCGTTGCATGGAATTATTACTCTACAGTAAATTTTGTTTTACGACAGCAGGGATGTGTTATTACGCTTCACAACTAAATTACAAAAAAAATTTTGTTGTCATGATTTCAGGGATGCAATCACATAATGCAGTAAAAATGCTACAGCCATGAAAAAACGTTGCATGGATTTTTAGCTCTGTGACTGCTGGTGCAGCGGTAAATTTTAAGGAACGAAAACGAAGGTGAGGTCTTCGGGCATATGACAAAAATAAAAAAAAAATTGACGGCGTGTCAAAAACCCTCAGGGAACCGCCTAATGTGACGCATATGCATCACTTTTTCTGGATTAATTGAAATTAGAGCACAACCAATGGCGAAGCAAAAAAAAAGCTAAACGAAAAGCACCAACTCCATATCCAACAACAACTCCAACACCAACACCAACACCAACACCAACACCAACACCAACACCAACACCAACACCAACACCAACACCAACACCAACACCAACACACACACCAACACCAACACCAACACCAACACCAACACCAACACCAACACCAACACCAACACCAACACCAACACCAACACCAACACCAACACCAACACCAACACCAACACCAACACCAACACCAACCACCAACACCAACACCAACACCAACACCAACACCAACACCAACACCAACACCAACACCAACACCAACACCAACACCAACACCAACACCAACACCAACACCAACAGCAACACCAACACCAACACCAACACCAACACCAACACCAACACCAACATCAACATCAACACCAACACCAACACCAATACCAACACCAACACCAACAACAACAACAACAACAACAACAACAACAACAACAACAACAACACCAACACTAACACCAACACCAACACTAACACCAACACCAACACCAACACCAACACCAACACCAACATCAACATCAACATCAACATCAACATCAACATCAACATTAACATCAACATCAAAATCAACATCAACATTAACATTAACATCAACATCAACATCAACATCAACATCACCATCAAAATCAACATCAACATCAACATCAACATTAACATTAACATCAACATCAACATCAACATCAACATCAACATCAACATCACCATCAAAATCAACATCAACATCAACATCAACATCAACAACAACATCAACATCAACATCAACATACACATCAACATCAACATCAACATCAACATCAACATCAACATCAACATCAACATTAACATCAACATCAACATCAACATCACCATCAACATACACATCAACATCAACATCAACATCAACATCAACATCAACATCAACATCAACATCAACATCAACATTAACATCAACATCAACATCAACATCAACATCACCATCAAAATCAACATCAACATCAACATCAACATTAACATTAACATCAACATCAACATCAACATCAACATCAACATCAACATCACCATCAACATACACATCAACATCAACATCAACATCAACATCAACATCAACATTAACATTAACATCAACATCAACATCAACATCAACATCACCATCAAAATCAACATCAACATCAACATCAACATCAACATCAACATCAACATCAACATCACCATCAAAATCAACATCAACATCAACATACACATCAACATCAACATCAACATCACCATCAACATCAACATCAACATTAACATTAACATCAACATCAACATCAACATCAGCATCAACATCAACATCACCATCAACATACACATCAACATCAACATCAACATCAACATCAACATCAACATCAACATCAACATCAACATCAACATCAACATCAACATCAACATTAACATCAACATCAACATCAACATCAACATCACCATCAAAATCAACATCAACATCAACATTAACATTAACATCAACATCAACATCAACATCAACATCAACATCAACATCACCATCAAAATCAACATCAACATCAACATCAACATTAACATTAACATCAACATCAACATCAACATCAACATCAACATCAACATCACCATCAAAATCAACATCAACATCAACATCAACATCACCATCAACATACACATCAACATCAACATCAACATCAACATCAACATCAACATCAACATTAACATCAACATCAACATCAACATCAACATCAACATCAACATCAACATTAACATTAACATCAACATCAACATCAACATCAACATCAACATCACCATCAACATACACATCAACATCAACATCAACATCAACATCAACATCAACATCACCATCAACATCAACATCAACATTAACATTAACATCAACATCAACATCAACATCAACATCAACATCACCATCAACATACACATCAACATCAACATCAACATCAACATCAACATCAACATCAACATCAACATTAACATCAACATCAACATCAACATCAACATCACCATCAACATACACATCATTATCAACATCAACATCAACATCAACATCAACATCAACATCAACATCAACATCAACATCAACATCAACATCAACATCAACATCAACATCAACATCAACATCAACATTAACATCAACATCAACATCAACATCACCATCAAAATCAACAGCAACATTAACATCAACATTAACATCAACATCAACATCAACATCAACATCACCATCAAAATCAACATCACCATCAACATCAACATCACCATTAACATACACATCATTATCAACATCAACATCAACATCAACATCAACATCAACATCAACATCAACATCACCATCAACATACACATCAACATCAACATCAACATCAACATCAACATCAACATCAACATCACCATCAAAATCAACATCAACATCAACATCACCATCAACATACACATCAACATCAACATCAACATCAACATCAACATCAACATCAACATCAACATTAACATCAACATCAACATCAACATCAACATCAACATCAACATCAACATTAACATTAACATCAACATCAACATCAACATCAACATCAACATCACCATCAACATACACATCAACATCAACATCAACATCAACATCAACATCAACATCACCATCAACATCAACATCAACATTAACATTAACATCAACATCAACATCAACATCAACATCAACATCAACATCACCATCAACATACACATCAACATCAACATCAACATCAACATCAACATCAACATCAACATCAACATCAACATCAACATCAACATCAACATCAACATCAACATCACCATCAACATACACATCATTATCAACATCAACATCAACATCAACATCAACATCAACATCAACATCAACATCAACATCAACATCAACATCAACATCAACATCAACATCAACATCAACATCAACATCAACATCAACATCAACATCAACAACAACATCAACATCAACATCAACATCAACATCAACATCAACATTAAGATTAACATCAACATCAACATCAACATCAACATCAACATCACCATCACCATCAAAATCAACATCAACATCAACATCAACATTAACATTAACATCAACATCAACATCAACATCAACATCAACATCACCATCAAAATCAACATCAACATCAACATCAACATCAACAACAACATCAACATCAACATCAACATCAACATCAACATCACCATCAACATACACATCAACATCAACATCAACATCAACATCAACATTAACATTAACATCAACATCAACATCAACATCAACATCAACATCAACATCACCATCAACATCAATATCAACATCAACATCTTTTTTAAAATTTCATGTCTCTTGACAAAATAGCTGTTTCCGAATTTTCGAAATTAAATTTCATTGAGGCAACATTCTACTTTGTTTTGTTCGGAACCTAGCATAGCAAATTTTTCGTATTCATAGCGTAGGCCT
This sequence comes from Pherbina coryleti, assembly GCA_943735915.1. Lineage (NCBI taxonomy): Eukaryota > Metazoa > Arthropoda > Insecta > Diptera > Sciomyzidae > Pherbina > Pherbina coryleti. Next base: position 137,067,030 of record OX030949.1, read on the forward strand.
ACGTTAGTAGATTTATTACGAAGTAGATTCTAGAATAGGGTAGATAATCTGCCCCGTACAAAAAATTTAATAAAAACATAAGAAACTGTCTTTGTTCAGCCATTATATGTAAACGTTACACTGTGCAGCGTAGTGTGTGTGTGTGTGTGTTTGTGTTTTTGTAATCTAAATCTTTACTTTGTTGTCTTGCCTCTGCTCTGGTGCGACAGGAATCGCAGGGAATTAAAATTGATAATGAAACCAGGCAGACAGGCAACCAGGGCCGGCTTGCTTGTTGACTGTGGTTGCCTGGTGTCAGCGCCAAGGTTTACTTTGGTCTTTGGTTTCTTCATCGTCGTCGCCCATCATCTTCATTTTCCACACTTTGCGCTTGCTTGGCTGAAGTTGTACATCTCTGTTTTTTTTTGTTTTTTTTTTTACTTTGTTGGCCTTCATTCCTGATTGTGTGCCCCTTGCTGCTTTACTACATAAATTTCTGGCCTTCCTTTTAACCAATAATTTCCTACACCGTGTAAGATTTTTGTTGTTTATTTACTGTTGTTGTTGTTGTTGTTGTTGTTGTTGTTGTTGTTGTTCTGTTGTTGTTGTTGTTGTTGTTGTTGTTGTTGCCTCCACTTTTGTTTTAATTCCATTTCTGAGCCGCACGTCGTAAAGTAACAACGTAACGTAATCGAAAACCATTGAATGAACGTGCCGAATGCCGTAGGTCTCGGTAAATCGTTTGAGTTACCCATTTTTCTGTCTGTCTGGTTGTCTGTCTCGCGGTCGCTCATTGTGCTTGGCTGTTTGTCTGTCCGTCTGTCGATTGATATAAATGATTATTGTTGGTATTAAATTCATTTTTTATGCTTTGCTTATTATTCATGATAAAAACTTTCATGATGTTGCCTTTGTATTTGCTGTTGTTGTTGTTGGTGTTGTTGCTTATTTTTTCCATTTCTGTTGCTGCATCCAATGCTGCTGATGATGATGATGGGGGTTTATTGAAAATTATAGGGGACTCGATAAATCGACTGACTTTCTAAAGCAATGTTCAAAACTCAGAAATCAAAGCAATCGCTGCAATCTATGTTAACTCGGGAAAATGTATGTGTTTCCTTGGGAAATCCAACAACAACAGCAACAACAACAACAACAACAACAACTGGATAATGGCTCTGCTCGTTGAATTCATGAGGCGTTAATAGCTCTGAAAATGTCATTCAATCCGTTTCAGTATCGGTTCGGTATGTAACTTTTTGTCACCCTAACGCGTACTCGTCGTAGATTAATGCGTTGAGATTATTTTGATTTTTTATTTTCGTAATTTTCTTATTTTGAAGTATTCTACGAATTTTATTTAAGCGCAGTAAGTTGCCTACTTTAATGTTCGGCCCAACAGATTCTTCGCTCAATACATACGAGGGTTGTCTTTGAAGTTTTGCGCCTAACAATAAAAAAACAATGGAGTAATTAGTGAAAATTCAAAGTATTCTGGAGAACCAAGATGAAAAATAAGCTTTTGGAATCTTCGAACCAATTTAGGAAGCAGCTTAGCCACTCTGAAGATGATTTCTTATTTTCAAATTTGAACCGGACTGTGCGAATGAAATAACAACAATTGTCATAAAGCCAATGATTTTTTAAGGCTGGTAACACTTTTATAGGCTTGGGCGTTTATTTTTAATGCGATCTGTCATGTAGTTTCCTTGTTATTGCTTTGTAAACAATTCACCTCGAGTCTGACCCCCGAATTTCGCAATGGAAAAAAGTCATTTCTTCCGCTAGATCAATCGGTCAACACTCAATATTATTTGACTGTTTTAAAGCGTATGTGCGAAAAGATTCGCCGAAAGAGTCCAGAATTATGGATAATTCATAGTTTTTGCACTACGGTAATGCACTAGCTCACACATCACGCATTGTACGTGATTAGTTGACCAAAAACAATGTCAATATCGTTCAACAAGCACCATATTCACAGATATGGACCCGGGTGACTTTCTTCTATTCCCTAAACTCAAATCGTCGCACAATGGGGTATTTTATGCCAAAAGTGACGATTAATTGAAAAAAAAACGTTCAAGGTACATATTAATGTTAGATACCCGATGAAAGAATATAAAATTCTGCATCACTAGGTGAAAGAATAGTTGAAAAATATTCTACCGTTTACCCGCAATGCAGTTTGAAAGTCATCATTTTTTTTCTCTTTGAGTGTGCACAGTCACAAACGTGTTTATTCGAAATTTTTAAAGTTTTTTTTTTGTGTATTATTTTTTAAAAATTACAAAAAATTACGATTGAACCTTCTTGTTCAGGTATTTAAGCAATACAAAATTAATTTTTTTTTATGAAATAGTGTTTATATATATATATATTAATTTATTTATTTTAATTTAACCTTAAAAAGTTGGATTTTTCAATATGTTAATAGATATATTGTTTTGGTGGCAACCTAAAGATATAGTAGTAGATTTTATCTAAGCTACCTACTTACGGGACGTGTGGCGTCCGTGGCGTAGTTGGTTAAAGTGCGTGGCCGCTATGTCAAAGAACTTGGAGACCCAGGTTCGAACCCCAGCAGCGACAAAATTATTTGAATTAAAATAATTTTTCTGTACGGCCGCCACCTCTCTGCAGACAATGGCAAACCTCAGAGAGTAATCAAAATGCCATGTAAAGCTTCTTGAGAATAAGAACATTCCGTTCATCGCCGTTCGGAGTCGGCATTAAGCCTGTAGGTCCATTTCTCGGTAAATTGTGTACAAACTTAATAACACGCACAACACAATTGATCATAAGAAGCTAGGTCAAAGTCCTTTCAAGGGCTGAAATGACCAGTTATTTATTTTATTTATTACCTACTTACCGACTCGTTCGAGTATCGATCTACGATACCCGAACGATGGTCTCGATCGGTCTCTCCGACGAGCGCTCCTTGTTAAAAAGAATAATTTATCACTTATTTGATGCCTTTGAGTACCAGTGTGCCTGCAATTAAAGTTTCAAAAACGCGAATAAATAAAACATATAAATTTAAACTAACCCGTTCTTTCTTTCTTTTTGCGGAATTCCATCATCAACTGAAGAAATCCTATCAAGGTAAGAATTGATAACAGAAACTTATAAAATTGGATTTACTTACCGGCTTCTATTTCGTTCTTATCTCCATTTTGTTTCTTATACGAACCTTGGAGCACCAATTGCGCCAAGGCTCGTATCAGGTCGAATTATCAGCTCCACTTATTGCAGCTACCACCAGCGACCACCCACATTTGTGAAGTCATCACACGGAACATTGTCGAAACTGTTCAGATATAGTTGTGTGTTGAGTGGAATTAAGGAAAACTGTTTTAATTATCGTAAGCTATGAACATTGTAGCTATATTCTATAAAAAAAAGGTTGCGTCAATGCTGCGCACTTTCGCGGTATTTCGATTTTTTTACTTTAACTTACATGTCACGAATTTACGATTTTATTTCGAAAAATTAAAACAAACGAAATAAAGTACAAAATAAATGTAAATACTAAACAGATTTTGCTGTTTATTGTTTTTTTTGTTGTTTACCAGTACTCTTCTTCACTTTGTTTTTTGTTATACGCTATTTTTTACCCTACATTATGGATAGCGGCATATGCAGTGCACCTTTCCACAATTATGGTGGCCTTAAATTAAATTATATTTGTTCGATTTTAACACTTATTTTCTGATTTTGATATTAGTAAGATATAAATTGTTTGCCCTGCAGTTTGCAGGGTACATGTGAAATCAACATCATTGTTTATGTTTATTAACTATTGTTATTGCAATCCTTTGTTTTTGTATAAAATGTCGTTCAAAGCTTGTTTTGTGCAATTTGTAGTAATAACGAAAATTATGTTCTATATACTATATAATTCGGTAAAAAGTACATAGCTAATGATTACATTTTGAAGCCGTCATTTAGAATTTTAAATTTTTGACTTCGGATTCATGATCACCGACCCCACAAACCCCAGTATACAAATTTTTACCTCCATTAAACGTTTTTTGCAGAACATAGCTTGTTCATGGCCGCCATTTTGAAGCCGCCATTTTGAATTTCAAATTTTTGACTTCATATTCTTAATCAGCGACCCCACAAACTCGGTATACAAAATTTTACTTCCATTAAACGTTTTTTGTAGAAGTTAGCTTGTTCATGTCCGCCATTTCGAAGCGGCCATTTTGGATTTCAGATTTTTGACTTCAGATTCGTGATTAGCGACCCCAAAAACCCCCAAAGTACAATTTTTGTCTCGATAAGTGGCCCCTGTCAATTAATCGTCACTTTTGGCATAAAATACCCCACTGTGCGTCGCTTCATTGAAAACGAGACGGTTGAAGTCATTGCATAGAATTTGGAGAGGGCATTCCGAAATCGAATTACCAAAATTCTTTTAAGAATGGAAAAAAGTTGGCATATGTGTATCGACTCCGATGGTGATTATTAAAAATATGATAAAATAAATATTTAAGAATTAACCGTTGCTGTTTTATTTGTATAGTACGGTTCAATTTTGAACAGAAGGCACTTTTGAAGCTAGGTTTTTGAAAGTCTCAACGGCCTATTCGGGCATTGAAAAACGCTCGCAACGGCAACAAAAAGAAGTCATTGGATACCAAGTTGGTGATCCAGATGACCAATCAATTTCACGTTTTGAGTGCTCAAAAACTTTTTTCTTTTATCTCATGCATGAGAACAAAGGATTGTCGTGATGGCGGATGATCTTCCTTGGGTGGTTGGTTTTTCTCAATACTCCGAAGACTACCATGCATCATTATCAGTTCCTTGTTGCTCATTTAGTACATTTGCGACATGACCTGTTTTTTATGAAAATAACTGGCAACCATTTGATTGGATATGCTCCGTCCGCGGACAACTTTTGTCGGGTTTGCTCACTTTGAAAGACCCAAACAGTAGATAGCTGCTTTGTTTCGGGTTCATGAGCATACATCCGTGATTCATCACCTGTGTAGTAGCGTAGATAGGGAGAGATTTAGGGGATAGATCCACCTGCTCCCCTCTTCGATAGAATTTTTGTACTTATTTACAAAAAAGTCTAAGGTGAAAATGGTGGAAGTAATTTATTGTGTGGGCTTCTTATAAATTTCGTATTCTGGCAAAATTTGACCCCATACAATACAAATGTTTGGTTGTTTATTTCTTATTTTATTGCTTGCATAATTGCATTCCTTTTGTATTATTTGCTAAAGATGGTGGACAAGGGTCTCAACCATTGGGACTCAAGAACTTGTCAGAATAAGGTTCGACAACTGGAAGAAGGCAATATTGGTCTTTTCTCAAGGTTTTTAGACTAGACGCATATTAGTGTTTTCTTTTTTTTCTATGCATTTATCATAATTGTTTTCTCTGAAATGAAATTTCAATATATTTACTTATTAAATAAATGAAAAAATGTCTGCTCAATTAGGGGTTTCTTATTGTTTTATTATGCTATAATTGTCGCCTTATTTTTATAATAACTATATTAATTTATTTAGACTTACCAAGAACATCAGATGAAGGCCTGTTACAAACTGCATTCCATATGTGCATGAATCAAATGACAAACATATTTTAACCCTATTCATGTCACGCTATCTAAATAACGTAAACTGTCACGGTGTGACTTAGAGACACTAATACAAAACACATAATTATTTTATTGAAAAAAAGAAACCCAACAAACAAAATATATTTACATTAAATTTACTACACACTTACATCAGCAAGCATAACATTTGGAAAAACCTTACCGCAAGCATTGTAACACATTTGCTTCCAAATTTCGTATAAAGAAAAGGGATCCCTGATTGTATAATTGTGATTCATGTTTGGAAAATATTTGGAAATAAATATGATAATGTATTGCATAATAAAGAAGTTGAAAAGTTTGTCAAAAATTTACAATTATAAATATTTCCAAATATTTTCCAAGCCTGAATCACAATTGTACAATAAATGTTGTAATTCATTGCATCATAAAGAAAATCAGAAGTTTGTTATAAATGTGCAATTGCATGCATCTTTATTTAAAAGAATGTTGGTAATGTAGTTATAAAAAAGTGGAATAATTAAATAAAAAAATTAACACTATATTAAAATGTCGCCAAAGTGCTTCGCTGCCTTGCTTTTGTATTCTTCTCTTTGTTTTTGCCTATTTTTAGTAAACTGCAAAAAAGCTTTGGATTCTTGTGCAAAATGCCCCTCGTCGAGGCCACGTTTGATGGTAGCATCTCAAATGAAATAAAAACATAATCTTTAGTCTTCGGAATTTGGTTGTTTATTTTCTCTTATGCCTTACGTTTTATAGCCAGCAGTGTATTTAAATTTTGGACGCTCTTCTTGTTAGCTGTCCCCTTCCAGGAATATTTTTCAGAATAATTTTAGTCTTATTTTACGAAAATATAAGCAGCGAATGACATAAAATGCAAATAAAATATATTTTTCTTCGGAAACTAACTGTAAAAAATTATTTCTACTGCCGCTACTTACGAAAACATTGCGACAAATAATTTTTTACAAGCCTGCTTGCAAAAGCTTTGGGAAATGTTTGGAACGAGTGATTTTCATGATTTGATGTTGATGTTAATGTTAATGTTGATGTTGATGTTGATGTTGATGTTGATGTTGATGTTGATGTTGATGTTGATGTTGATGTTGATGTTGATGTTGATGTTGATGTTGATCTTCAATTTGATGTTGATGTTGATGTTTATGTTGATGTTGATGTTGATCTTCAATTTGATGTTGATGTTGATGTTGATGTTGATGTTGATCTTCAATTTGATGTTGATGTTGATGTTGATGTTGATGTTATGTTGATGTTGATGTTGATGTTGATGTTGATATTGATGTTGATGTTGATGTTGATGTTGATGTTGGTGTTGATGTTGATGTTGATGTTGATGTTGATGTTGATGTTGATGTTGATGTTGATGTTGATGTTGATGTTAATGTTAATGTTGATGTTGATGTTGATGTTGATGTTGATGTTGATGTTGATGCTGATGTTGATGTTGATGTTGATGTTGATGTTGATGTTGATGTTAATGTTGATGTTGATGTTGATGTTGATGTTGATGTTGATGTTGATGTTGATGTTGATGTTGATGTTGATGTTGATGTTGATGTTGATGTTGATGTTGATGTTGATGTTGATGTTGATGTTGATGTTGATGTTGATGTTGATCTTCAATTTGATGTTGATGTTGATGTTGATGTTGATGTTGATCTTCAATTTGATGTTGATGTTGATGTTGATGTTGATGTTGATGTTGATGTTGATGTTGATGTTGATGTTGATGTTGATGTTGTTGATGTTGATGTTGATGTTGATGTTGATGTTGATGTTGATGTTGATGTTGATGTTGATGTTGATGTTGATGTTGATGTTGATGTTGATGTTGATGTTGATGTTGATGTTGATGTTGATGTTGATGTTGATGTTGATGTTGATGTTGGTGTTGATGTTGATGTTGATGTTGATGTTGATGTTGATGTTGATGTTGATGTTGATGTTGATGTTGATGTTGATGTTGATGTTGATGTTGATGTTGATGTTGATGTTGATGTTGATGTTGATGTTGATGTTGATGTTGATGTTGATGTTGATTTTGATGTTGATGTTGATGTTGATGTTGATGTTGATGTTGATGTTGATGTTGATGTTGATGTTGATGTTGATGTTGATGTTGATGTTGATGTTGATGTTGATGTTGATGTTGATGTTGATGTTGATGTTGATGTTGATGTTGATGTTGATGTTGATGTTGATGTTGATGTTGATGTTGATGTTGATGTTGATGTTGATGTTGATGATGTTGATGTTGATGTTGATGTTGATGTAGATGTTGGTGTTGGAGTTGTTGTTGGATTTGGAGTTGGTGCTTTTTTTCTAGCTTTTTTTTTTGCTTCCCCATTGGTTGTGCTCTAACTTCAATTAATCCATCAAAAGTGATGCATATGCGTCACATTAGGCGGTTCCCTGAGGATCTTTGACACGACATCAATTCTTTTTTTTTATTTTTGTCATATGCCCGAAGACCTCACCTTCGTTATCGTTCTTTAGAATTTACCGTTGCAGCACTAGTCACAGAGTTAAAAATCCATGCAAAATTTTTTCATGACTGTAGCATTTTTACTGCATTATGTGATTACATCCCTGAAATCATGACATTAAGAATTTTTTTTGTAATTTAGTTGTGAAGCGTAATAACACATCCATGGTGTCGTAAAACAAAATTTACCGTAGCACTTCTCCTGAGTGAGTAATAATTCCATGCAACGATATTACATTTCTGTTACATAAGCTGCTATATTCACGACCTGACGACGCCGGAATTTTTTTTTTAATTTTTGTCGTAAAGCCATGTATAAAACCTTAATTTTCCTTTTTAAACTTTTATCGTAGGTTATACACTCATTGAGTAAAAATTCAATGCAACGCCGCTGCATGAATGTTGCGTTCTCGATCTTTGAGCGGCTCTGCTTGTGTCCCCATGGCGACAGAAATTTTTTGTCTAATTTTATTGTGAGGGTTTACAGTAGGCCTTTATTGCCGTATCGTATTTTTAATCTTAGCACTAATACTCAGCGAGTAATAATTCCATGTAACAAATTTTCAGTTGTGTTGCTTAAACAGTTCTCCTTGCGACCCGATGATGTTTTGAATTTTTATTTTGTTTTTATAATGAAGTCAAAGAATTAACATTTACGGTCATACTATTTTTTCAACTTTTTTGGAAACCTGAGCGGTACAACGTAACTTCGTCACGTCAATATCATTCATGGAGAATTAATTTCTTTTATTAGAAAGAAAAATTAAATTATTTATAAATAATGTGGAAATTGTTATTAAACTATTTATTTGTACATTTAAGGTAAACTACACTTTTCTGTGAATGCTTGTTACTCATTTCTGATTATTACCACGGAATTGCTTAGAAAATCGTCCTTTTTTATAAGAGGAACAGTAACGTTGACGCCTCTTCTTTGATTATACTGTCGATGCATTCTTAGCTGGGTTTCATGATGAGTTTTTCATTATCACGTCTTGTGTAGTGTCTAAGAGTCACTACGTGACAGTTCATGTTCTTTTTTAATATTTTGTGTAATAAGTAAATATTATCAAAACATAAAAAAAAATTAATTGCATATTACAGAAACAGAATGACCAATAATAAAATACACATAACTTATTTTGCTTTGAAACAAGTTTTAAATCATTTATATTGGTTTGAAATTGAATAGTGACCCAAAAACACAGCCTGACAGGAATAGGGTTAAGCGAATACATGTAAGCATACATGTATAGTAGGATAGGTCGCTAAAAAAATGTTCGATAAACTCGGTCTAAAATGTACCTAGGGTCATTGTTGTATCCTCCACAAAACGATTTCGCAATTTTGTGGAGATTTCGCAAGAAGCCTTGTTGAATTTCCCCTTTTTTAAATATTTCCAGACTTCGGAGTTCATGCCAAGCTGTTGATAATTTAATATATTTTGTAAAAAATAATGTATTATTAAACAAAACTCATGTTTAACTCACATTAAATACGCCAGCCGCTTGTAAATGCTGTTTAAACAAAAGAAAGCAAAAAGAAATGACCAAAGCATATCAGCCATTCCATTTTGAACGAATCACTCACTAAAAAATATGTCAATGCGCAATATTTTTTTTCCGTAATTGTCTTGCAAAAACGCGTCATATTAGCTGGTATTTTTTGAGGTACAGTCTAATGTACATAGTATGGTTGTATGGAAGTAGTATGGTAGGTGAGCGTTTAAAAAATATTAAATAAATTATTAAAATAGAAAGAAAAATAACACCCTCATGATTTTTGGCAGATGGAAACGTAATAAAATAAAATTTCTGAAAATATTTTTTTTCAATTTTTAAAGTCGAGAAAAATCCTATTTATATGACTTCCAAAATTTGACCTTGAAGTTAAGAAACTTAAAAAAATAATTTTGTTTTTTTATATTTTTATAAAAAACCACTATTTATTGTCTCTTCGAAAATACCTCAAACATAAAAATCGAGTTAGTTTTGTTGAATATATGATTTTTCAAGAGTAAGGCAATTTCACTTTTTCTCCCATTTTATCGAAATATTAATGTTACGTAAAAACTTGAAAAAAAAATGTAAAAATTTTTTTACTCAAATTAGTGGTTTTATTTCATGAGAAGATTCAATTCTGAAAGTTTGAGCTAAATCGGAGGTGGTCAACCCGTAATTTACGTTTTTTTGATGCGTTTAATTATATGATATGTTTCAACATGAGCTCAAATAAAGCAAAATGGAATAGAAGCCAGAGATAAGAAACGTTAGAAACGTTAGTGAAATGTAAAAACGTAAGTAGAAAAAAAACAGAGGCGCTCAAATGAAATTAAAGGAAGTGGTTTAAGAATTTTTCAATTTAAAATTGAAGATTTATATATTTCTTAACTATTCGAGCAGTCGATAAAAATTGCGATTTTTAAAAAAACTGGGTCGAATAATAAAAAAAAAAACCGAAACGCCGAATAGTTCGAACCGGTCTTGCATACCCTAATGTCAACCAGTCATATCTTTATATAAATAGACGTAGGCAGTAACAGTTAAGAACGATTTTCTCCAGTGTTTCTCAGCCCATTTGGATATTTTTTATTTTAATCAATGAAATTGGGGAGAAGGAGTGCACTAAATATCTATTGTGGGCGTGGAACATCCCATACAACCCAAATTTGTGATATAAAATAGTTTTAGAGTTATAGGTCACACAGCCTCAGAAATCGGTATTCGCCCTCAAACCACACGTGCCATTCTACTAATTACATTTTATGGGCCTTGAAAGAGGTTCATGGAACTTTTCAGCAGCCCAAATTTTGGATATAACTTTCGAACTATAAGTCACAAATCAATGAAACTCTTTAGAAACTTCCTATTTAGTTGTGTTTTTCAACTGGAAAAAATAAATAAGCATTATACAAGGGGGCGTGGCACCACCCAAATAATTCAAAGTTCTTGTATCGAATAGATTTGGAAGTAAATACCATAAAACAATGAAACTCAATATAGAGTTCCACTTGGTGATATCCTTGTACTAGAGAGTAGAATATGGGAATTAGGGTACTGGGACGGGCATTGGGAAAAGGGGTATGGCTTCGCATACACAAGTCAGATTTTTGATATCGAATAGCTTGAAAGTAAAAGTCCCAGAACATGAAAACTCAGAATGGAGTTACTATTTCGTGATTTCCAGCTGGTGGTGCGTGTGCTGCGGTATGAGTTCGGTTACGTTTGCACATGAGTGAAGAAAGAAAAAAAAATGTTTTCAATAAAAATGCAAAAAAGAAAAAAAAATCAATTTAGCTTATTTCTGCTTCATTTTTTCAAGTCAAAGTTTTGAAACTTTTTTTTTTAATTTACCCAAAAACTTAAGTTTGATATTTAATTTAACAATCAGTAAACATACAACTTTTTAAAGAATTTATTTTGTTAATTCAACCAACAGAACGACTTAAATAAAAAAACTGAATTTATTTGTTAAATTAAAAGTTAAAATATAAATGAAAGAGTTCTGTTTTTTAAATCTCTTCTGCAGTCCATTCGAGGTGTTCGGTTCGACTTTATAGAGTCGCTGCCATAACATCTACCCGATTCTTTATAATCACGCGACGTAAGACATGCGTTAGCAACTGAACTAATGCTTGGTTCCCTGAATTTCCATAGGTGGAGGCCTATTCCCAAATAAAATCGGTTCAAAACAGGGTTGCCTACCCATTTTTTAAATTTCCCCGCAGTAGTTCTCAATATTCCCCGATTTTTAAGCAAATTCCCCGCAAAGAAAAACAATAAATGAATTTATTTATGGATTTTTTTTAATGAAAAAAAAAAAACATAAAAAAACAAAGATCTTTTACATATTAAAAAACAATTCATATTGGTAAAAAAAGTAACACATTACAAATAATGGCCCGTTTGTAAGGTATGCAAAGTCGACTGATCGCATTTATGATGTCGTTGGAATGCAAATCCATGTGTAAACTTTATTTTAGTAAGTAATGTTCGCGACCGTGGCGTCCGTGGCGTAGTTGGTTAACGTGCGTGGCCGCTATGTCAACGAACCTTGAGACCCAGGTTCGAACCTCAGCAGCCACAAAAAATTATTTGAATTAAAATAATTTTTCTGTACGGCCGCCACCTCTCTGCAGACAATGGCAAACCTCAGAGAGTAATCAAAATGCCATGTAAAGCTTCTTGAGAATAAGAACATTTCGTTCATCGCCGTTCGGAGTCGGCGTTAAGCCTGTAGGTCCATTTCTCGGTCAATTGTGTACAAACTTAATAACACGCACAACACAATTGATCATAAGAAGCTAGGTCAAAGTCCTTTCAAGGGCTGAAATGACCAGTTATTTATTTTATTTTTTAATGTTCGCGACAGAATCTATTTTGACGTAGAATATGTCATTCTCGGAGGTAAGTAGGGTGGTGTATAGTGATCAGGTGTCGGTATTTATATAACTTTTTGAGCCTTTGGTGGGCCTAAAGTACTGATCGTACAATGTTGATGTTAGCACTTGTTCGGTTGCTTGATCCTCAATGCGACAAAAATTCATGTTAGAACTCTCTAACTTATATAAATTTTACACAACTACATGAAATATAAAGCCAACATTTGATGTTATTGTTTGCTTAAACTTGCTACCTATTTATCGACAGTTTCCGGTTTTATCGACAAAACCATAAAATTTGTATGAGAGCTCCCCTAAGGAGTGCTCGGAGGGAATAGGTGTCAAAGGCGAAAATATTCCTTTTGCAAAAGTAATGGGGGTCGGTGATATATATTAACCCTCTCCGGTACTCTCTTGAAGGACATATGCTCAGGTGTATGGAATAAATAAACAAAAACCATAAAATTTGTATGGGAGCCCCCCTAAGGAGTGGTCGGAGGGAATAGGTGTCAAAGGCAAAAATATTCCTTTTGCAAAAGTAATGGGGTCAGTCATACCAATAAACCCTTTCCGGTACTCTCTTAAAGGTCATATGCTCAGGTGTATGGAATAAATATACAAAAACCATAATATTTGTAAGGGAGCCCCCCTAAGGAGTGGTCGGAGGGAATAGGTGTCAAAGGCGAAAATGTTCCTTTTGCAAAAGTAATGGGGGTCGGTCATACATATTAACCCTCTCCGTCAATCTTTTAAAGGTCATATGCTCAGGTGTATGGAATAAATATTTTGCTAAATAGTTTTTGAAAAAGATGTCATCAAAAGCGATTTGACTAATTCTACGTCTTGTGTTACGACATAGTCGAAACTACTGTATCGTTTTTTTACTTCATTTAAAGCCTTTAAGTAATATTTTATGCATTTTTCTTGAAAATCGGTAAGAACACTTTTTCCAATATTAAGTTTAGAAAGAGAAAAATTAACTTTACCTTCATTACTATTTTCAAAATCAATTTCAAATGTCTTTGTTTCTATAAAATTCAGATTTCATAAAATTTCCAGTCAAAGTTCGATATAAGGTTTGAATTTTTGAATATAACAGATGAATTTTTAATTTTTCGCTCTGCATTTCTAAATGAAGAGTGGTAAAAAATGGTAAAATGTACTCGAGAAACTCAAAATACAAATGCGTTATTGGGTCTTGAATATGTCGATCAATTAATTGGTTTGTATGGTTTGGTGAAACCTCAGCTTGTGGGTTCATAAATAGCTTTAAAGTGCTTTCCATTGGCTGTTGACTCTTACCACACAATCTTTTATAGCCAACCATCGCGTTAGCGATGGGTGTATTAACTCAGTTCTTGAAATCCTTCAAAATCATAAGACCTTTTTGGACTGTGGGAGAAATAGTTATGCATCAAACGCATGAGTTCTTCTAAGTAACTTGGCAACAACTTTGCTGCCTTTTGTGCACATAAATGCAGAGCATGAGAAGCGCACTTGAAACTTAAAATTTGTGGATTTTTGTCCTTAAGGGGAGCAACGCAGCCAGAGGCCGAAAAAAAAGGTCATGTTTGTGAATTTTTTTAAGGAAACCTATGGGATATTTTTGAATGAGAGTTTTAATACCTAAAAATATACACATTCAAGAGTATTTTTAGTTTTTTTTTCATTAAAAAAAATTTAATATTAAGGTCGATACAGCAGTTTTTGTAGAGCGCTCTGAAAAAAAGGTGAAATGCGGTGACCAAGATTGCTCCTCCCAAATTCATCTGGAACAAAAAATTGAAATATATTATTAAAGTAGATACTTAAAACTCGTACTTGTCATAGCCGTTTTTGAAAATATTGATTTTTCACAAAATGGCGGACTTTCAAACGTAAAAAAACGATTTTCGACCAAAAATTCGTCATAGTTTTGCCTATAAAAAATGAACGAAGCTAAAAAAAAAAAAAATCCTATGACAAGTACGAGATTATTATGTGTACAATAAGCCTGCAAAAAAATCAAAACGATCGCTTCACTGAGCTTTGAGAAATCTTGGTCACCGACTTTGAAAACATGGTTTCGAGAAAAACGCGTTTGAAAATAAGCGCCAGCACTGCGCGCTCTAGAAGGCGGTTCACTCAGTAGGCTATAACTTTGTTATTTTTTGAGATATTAACTTGAAATTTTCACCAAATATTCTTGAAACTTAAGGCTTTAAGAAAATGCAAAAAAAATTTTTGAGAAAAAAAAAAAGTTCTGACTGCGTATCTCCCCTTAAGCAACGTCATTAATGAATGATTGTCTCCACACATCACGTTGGCACCGTCCGATGCATACACAATGCAATTAGAGAATGGAATCATGTTGTTCTCAAAGAAGGTGGCAACAATTTTATATAATCCCTCGGCACACAGACCTTGAGCCCATACAAAAGTGAGGAAAAAATACAAGGAGTGGTTCGATTGTTATGAAATTCTGCAGGTTTATGAATTTTTGGTTGCTGATTTCAAATATTGATCAGATTTTACGTCTATCAAGTATTTGCGCCAAAATTTAAAAAAAAAATAAAAATAAATAACTGGCCATTTCAGCCCTTGAAAGGACTTTGACCTAGCTTCTTATGATCAATTGTGTTGTGTGTGTTATTAAGTTTGTACACAATTGACCGAGAACCGGACCTACAGGTTTAACGCCGACTCCGAACGGCGATGAACGGAGTCTTCTCGTTCTCAGGAAGCTTTACATGGCATTTTGATTACTCTCTGAGGTTTGCCATTGTCTGCAGAGAGGTGGCGGCCGTACAGAAAAATTATTTTAATTCAAATAATTTTCTGTCGCTGCTGGGGTTCGAACCTGGGTCTCCAGGTTCTTTGACATAGCGGCCACACACTTTAACGAACTACGCCACGGACGCCACTATTAGGTCAAAAATTTAGATTTTAATAAAAAAAAAAACGAAATTTTCCTATAATAAATTTAATATTATAGTTATATATAAAATTATATATATAGTATTGGTAAAAAAAAAAAAAACACAAATTAATTTTAAACGATTAAGGCTTTAACTTTTTAATACTGAAAACCATTTGGCAATATTTTTTTTTTAAAAAGATAGGCATATAGTTTCCTATGCACTTTTTCGACAAAAATGCTAACTGCGACTATACATGTAAAATAATGTTTTGCAAAACAAAAAAAAAAAATATTCTTATTGGTATTTTTTTTGTAATTAAGTTAATATGAGTTAATAAAACTAAATAAAAAAAATATTTTACAGGGGATTTCAAAAATTTTTTTGGGAATTTTGTTTTCATATCGTTTTCAAATTTTGCACATATGTATATGTATTTATTAACATTTAAAAAATACAAAAAAATTTTTTTCAGAATTTTTGAAGCGGTTTTTGACGTTATTTTATTTTTTTAAAAAAATGCCAAAAAATTGATGGTGTGCAGGATATCACCAGTCTGGAACATCTGAGGACAAAATAAAAAAAAACGAATTAATCCTTGTTTAAGTGGCCACCGCCTGAACTAAGATAATTTTTATCCGCCGAAAAAAAAACAAAATGGCGGCCATTTAAAAAAAAAATTATTTTCGGTGTTACAAAATTGGTCCATTTCATTTGGTGTTAATTTTTCCCTTATCATGTGCTAAAAAGAGTATTTTAAGGAAACATAACCTTTATTTTAATTTTTTTTTCTGTCTAAAATACCATTAGAATTTTGTTTTATTTCTTAAGAAACATTTATTTTTTTAAAAATTTTTAAAAATTATAAACAAACTCCGGTAGAGTGTAGGTATATGGTAACAAAACAAAGAATAATTTTTGAGAAAACATAAATTTTAGACCATTTTTCAAAAAACGATTACTCAAAGAATTGTAAGAAGTTGGATAAAGTGAAAACAGTTTCTGAAAGAATAAAAACAAAAAAAAAAAAAAAATTTCAAATATAAAAACGAAATTGGAATTATGTGGAACTATTTTTTTCTTGTCTGCTAAAAATAGAACATTTTTCAAAATGTTTTTTAAATTTTTTGATAAATTTAAGTAATTTTTTAAAAATTATTTGAAATTTTTTTTCATACTATACAAAAACCAAAATTTTTTCATAGTCTTTTTGAAAACTTAAAAAACAAAACACTTTAATTGATTAAAAAATGTGCTCACAGCATTTTTTTTCTTTATATAGCTTTGGCGCTGTATCGCGCTTTACCGCAAAATAATTTTTGAAAAATATCAATTTTAGACTATTTTTGAAACGCGATTACTCAAAGAATCGGAAAAAGTCGGATAAAGTGAAAACAGTTTCTGAAAGACTAAAAACCAAAAAAAAAAATTAAAATATAAAAATAAAACTGGAAGTATGTGGAGCTTTTTCTTTCTTGTCTGCTAATAATAGAACATTTTTCAAAATATTTTTTACATTTTTCTATAAATTTAAGTAATTTTTTCAAAATAATATAAAATTTTTTTCAACAAAATATAAAAACCTAATTCGTTCGTAGATTTTTTGAAAGTTAAAAAAAACAAAAACACTCGAATCGTTAAAAAAAATGTGCTCACAACATTTTGTTCTTTGAAAGATGCGCAAAATAGAAATATCCATTAATTAGAGGAAAATATGATTTTTAGACCATTTTTCAAAATGCGATAACTCCGAGAAACGGTTGAAAACGGTTATCAAATTTTGGAATCTGAAAGATAAATACATGTAAAATAATATTTTAGAAAATGGAAGAGATAATTTTTTATGGTTTTTTTTTAATTTGCTCTCAAAAATTGCAAAGTTTTGGAAAATATTTAAAAGAATTTTTATTTTTTTGGAAATTTTTCAATTTATTTTCTTAAGCTAAATTGAAAACATATTAAAAGTTATTTATTTATACAATATTTTTCTTGAAATAAAATAAAAAATCAAATGAATTCGGCTAAAATTGCGTTTACAGTAATTTTTTCTTTGCAAAATCAAATATTCCACTACAATCAAAATACATAAAAATAGTTGACATCCTGCAGCGATCTCGTTTAAACTTGATCTCACTTCCTTGCTGAGCTTTTTCATCAATTCACATAAATCTGGGGCACAAATTTGGTTATAAGAATTTTTTGCAAATGTAAGCAAATTTTATTGTAGGAAGAACATTTTATTGGAAAATTTAATAAATAACAAATTCCCCTCAAATTTCAGAAAAATATGAAATTCCCCGCGATAAATTATTGAAAATAAGATAAATTATGGAATTCCCCGCATACTTGAGCCCATTCCCTGATCCTCCGATGGACTTGAAATTCCCCGCAAACCGGGGAATTCCCCACCAGTTGGCATCACTACACAGTGCATTGAATCCATACAAAATTGGAACATAAATAGAAGGAGTGCTCCTATGATAATGATATTTTGTGTGCTGGATTAGTTTAAACTAATTAAGAAAAACTACAAAAATGGTTGAAATTGGTCAGTTCCTAGGGGTACCTCCCTTGGACCTATAATAATTTTTTACATTATTTTGTATCGAAGGTACATACAAAAATTAAACGATTTTAACAAAATTTGGTCTAAAGGCTAGGCAATTAAAGAAAATGAAGTGTACTAAAAATTATTCAAATCCGTGGGTTCCTAGGGGTACCTCCCGTGGACCTGTATTGGTTTTTTACATTATTTTGTATGGGAGGTACATACAAAAGTTGGCCGATCCTTACAAAACTCGGTGAAAATGTTAGTAAAATAAAGCAATACGAGTGTTCTAGAAATGGTTGAAATCAGTCGGTTTCTAGGGGTACCTCCCTTGGACCTATGTTAATTTTTTACATGATTTTGTATGGGAGGTACATCTGTTACTCATAAATATTCCCATTTGTGTTAATTAAAAAAATAATTTTTTAGGCAAATTTTATTTTATTTACAATAGAAAAATAAAATTGGTAACTTATTTTTATTAACGAAATGGGAAATAAAAAATTAAAAAAATTATTGTGTGCATATGTACAAACAACCAAGAACTCATCTCGCTATTGACTTTCATCGCTATTGACTTTTCGTTAGAATCACTACAAACAATATAAGGGTCATCAACTAATTGAATAAACTTCTCAACTTCTTCATCAATAATTACATTTGATTTTGATTTAATAGTTCTTTTGGATGCCAAGAGAGGCTCAGATGTCAGCAACAATATTTTCATTAAATCTGTATTAGACTTAATCCTTGAGCATTTACGGGTATGGTTAGGTCGGTTTTTTCTAAATTCTTTGTGCCTTGCTTCCAATGCCTCTTCAGACAATGTTCCGATTGGTAAGGAAAATGCTGAAATGACTTCACATCCATGTATGATAACTTTATGAACACTGCTCGACATATAATACCGGCCATATAAATTTATATACAACTGCCTAGTTTATTCTAATAACAATTTGAAGTTATTCAGATGTATGGGGTAGCCACTTGTCAGAACTCTCAATATATAAAAAAAATTGTTCTATCAAACTTTTGTCTATGCCAGTTATCTGTTAGTTAGTTAGTTAGTTAGTTAGTCTGCCAGTTAGCTGCGTTTTCATCGTTAGTAGACCCATATCCTGGTTTTGGTTTGTCGACCAAGAGATCCATTTTGCTCTTAAACTCAGCTTGAATTCTTTTTTGTTTTGCTCTACCAATTCTTCATTTTCTTTTAATCGCACTTTTATATATAAACTAGCTGAAATACCCTGTGTTACTAAAATTATTTTGTTATCTACTACAACTTTCTTTTTATAAGGTGTGGATAATATTTTGGAAATCAAAAGTTAATACTTCAAATAAAATTACAAAAAGTTTCGTCAAAACCAAAAAACCCTTTTTGTAATTCCCTTTTGAATTTTGCTAAATTTTGAATATTTTTCCATATAAAATTGAGCATTTTTCGCAAAAAAGTCACTTTTTGAAATCTGCATAACTTCCTTGTTTATAAAAAGGGGCAGATAATATTTTGGAAATGAAAAGTTAATACTTTAAATAAAATAAAAAGTTTCGCTAAAATCAAAGAATTCTTTTTTTTTGCAATTCTCTTTTGAATTTTGTTAAATTTTGAATAATTTTTCATACAAAATTGAGCATTATTCGCAAAAAGTCATTTTTTTAAATCTGCATAACTTTCTTGTTTATACAAAGGGGCAGATAATATTTTAAAAATCAAAAGTTAATACTCAAAATAAAATTACAAAAAAGTTTCGCTAAAATCAAACCATCCTTTTTTTTTTGTTATAGCTTATCAAAACTCGCAAATTTTCGAGTTTTTAGGTGTTTTTCTTTTAAGGTAAAGAAAATTTTTTTTACACAAAATATATACTAAACAAAATTACTTTCAGAAGCAAAATACATTTTAAAATAATCCTCTTTACTGCTTTTTGTAATTTTTAAAACATGAACCCAAAACATGATGTAATTTTTAAAACATGAACCCAATTTAAAATTACTTGATTTTCTTAAAACAACAGGGTGTGGTATAAAGTGATCGTATTTGTTTATTATTAAAGATATTTTAAAAAATCTTTTAAATTTTATAGAACCAAATAATATAGATCTAAAATGCATACTTTTTTTTTAAAAAAAACAACAAATTTTTTTTTCTTATTTTCGTACCATTTCGATGCATTGTGCACTGGTTCAAAATATGATAGAACGTTCAACGAAATTTTTATTATTATAATTTTTTTTTTTATTTTTTTTTTTTTTTTTGAGGGAAAAAGGGGGCTTACATTACTTTTCGGCATTTCTTTAAATGAAACCTTCAAGAACAGGCGTAATAACTAACTAATAACTAATATATGATATTTGCTTCAGTATTACATACATACATTAGCTTCAAATACAAAATACATTGACAACAACAAAAACGACAACAAAAACAAGAGTTTGGACATGATATACGAATATAAAGAAACACCCTCACGTCAAAACCTACGGGTGTGTCAACGACACAGCCAACTCTTTTTATTAATTTTTTCAAGTTTAACCCTTTCGGCATATTTGTTGCCATACGGCAACAGTTTGCTTTGTGGCTCTGTTTCTAGTTTGGGACCCCGTTTTTTAACAAGTACATTTTAAATAATAGATTGAAATGTGATGAAAAAGAAGAGAAAATCAAAAATACGAAAATTAATTTTTATAACATGTTTTTCAAGGTTATTCCGAGTGATCTCATGAGCGCGACCACGCGGCCACGCGACTTCAAAAAAGAGCCAATTAAAAAATTATATTTTTAAATATTTCCGAGAATTTCCTAAAGCTAAAGGTAATTAAATATAATACTACGAATGTAAGAGATCTTATTTGCATTTTTAGTAAGAAACTAGTAAGAAATGATCTTCGACTGGGCCGAAGTTAAAATACCCCCACGGCCGAACCAAAGTATATTCAAAGTCTTAAGCAATCAATAAAATGTTTATCTGTAAAAACGTTTTCGTTATATTTTTAACAGAAAATATTCACTTTTGTTTTTTGATAAAGTCGCTTTGTATGGGAGGTGGGCGTGGTTTTCACTCAATTTGGTTGAATTCCATACACATAGTACACGTTATATATCAAAGTGTATATGCAAAATTTCAAGTCTATACATTAATTTTTGTGGATTTTAGAGAAATTTTACCTTTTTGATAAAGTCACTTTGTATGGGAGGTAGGCGTGGTTTTCATCCGATTTGGTTGAATTTCATACTTAGAGTGTATTTTATACATCAAAACTCATATGCAAAATTGCAAGTCCATATATTCATTTTTGTTGAATTCTAAGAGATTTTACCGTTTTGATAAAGTCACTTTGTAGGGGAGGTAGGCGTGGTTTTCGTCCGATTTGGCTCATTTACGAACTTGACCTTCATTTTTTAGATAAAAGCTTAAATATTGAATTTCGTGATGATAGCTTTAAAATTACGGCTGTAATCGTGATCACAGACAGACGGACAGACGGACAGACAGACGGACATGGCTAAATCAACTCGGGTGGTGATGCTGATCAAGAATATATATACTTTTCTATACCTACCACGCCTCCTTATGGGCGTTACAAACGGAGTGACAAAATTAATATACCCCCATTTACGTTTTTTAAACGTGGGGGTATAAAAATATGTGATATTTTAGCGCTAGAAGTTTTTAAAATTTTTTTTAATATTTCTAAAAATGTTTGTATTATCTATTACGAAAGCAATACGGCTTTCAAACTTCATACTCAGCCTATTTTAGTCAAAAACTGACCCTGAACGAAGTTTGGAATGTTTGGCATTGCCAGGGCAATGTTTGGCATTGCCAGGGCAATGTTTGGCATTGCCAGGGCAATGTTTGGCATTGCCAGTGAAATTTGGCACTGAAAGGGTTAACAACGCTTTGCTGGCACACTTCTTTTCGCTATTCCATCTGACGTTGTTGAAGTACCATCTTTAACTGGAATTCATTAAAATTTCAAGACTGATATGACATTCAAGTCTGTTTTGACACTCATCAGATGCAAGCAACCCTGAAGATTTTTATAAAAATGGTAACACGTGAATTTCTTGATGAAACATTAGGGCTATTCTCTTTGCCTAGCATATGCCGTTGCACGGTGCAAGAATAGGAAATGTATAATCCTTGCAATGGCGAAACAACAATGGCGGATTGTACGTTTCTTATTCTAGCACCTGCTAGGGTGCTACGTCATATGCAAGGCATAGAGAATACCCCTATTATTTCTTGCGTGGAAAAACATCATGCAAACCAAATCATCGCTTGTTATATGTAATGAAGACTCCTTACCATCGAATGGAACGATTTACTAGTGGTTTACTAACTATGTATGAGGACAAGCAACGACGAAAGTTTTCGAACTTTCGAGAACTTTGTCATAAGTGTAGGTGAAACTCGTATTACATATAAGATTTCCACTCAACTAAATGAAAAATTCATCCTTTTGTTGCTTTTCAGATGAAGCCCTACTGATAGCCTAATTGATGCACATCAATCACTCTTTTTGCAGTGTAACTTCAATTAAAATCAAAATAAAAATTAAAATTATAGTTCATTTAATGCTATAGTAGAAATGAAAACGTAATATGTACTAATAAAACTGAAAAATAAAAAATTAAAATTAAAATTAAAAAGTCAAGGTTGCAGTTTGGTGCATTTTTGCTAAAAAAATTAAAGTCTAACCTATTCTAGTTCATAACCTCATAAAGTTTTGATTTATTGTTTAGACTGGGATAATGCTCCGTGAATACTTAATGATAAAACACTTAATGATAATAAATACACAAAGTTTTGTTTAAAAAAGTTTTTTATCAGACTAACTATGATCGGAATACTTCGACTGTGAGATAACTTGAAAAGCCAAGATACATAGTTAATAGAATTTTTCCACGAAAATTCCAGGACAGCCTTTAAGAAAGGAGAGGATTTTGCAACCAAAGTGATAAAGTGTTTTTATAAATAAAATATTTGATTTGGGAAGACAGACAAAACTATTTTCTACAGTGTAGAGAATATTTATCTCTATAACTTATATAAGCTGACACACCATTTGAAGGGTGTTCACAAAATCATGCTTTCTTGTTTGCTAAAATTTGTATAAATATAAATTCTAAAGAGATAAGTAATTTTAGCCGCAAGTAGTGCAGTCAGTCTTAATCCTGAACATGGAACGTATAGTGGAAAAACTTGAGGTGGTGAAGTCCCTACTGCTGACGCTAGCTATTGGATTGTGGATTTATTGGCTATGGACATGTCGGTTTTTGTATCGGTTTGCATTGCACTTTCCAGGTTTTTTAGGCCTACCAATTTTTGGTCATTGGAATTCGATTGTAGAGTCCAAAAAGTAAGTGTTTAAATATAAAAATGTGTAACGAATCAAGCTCAGCTCATGTTCACTTTCTTTCCATAGATTTGTTTACTGTCTTTCGTAAAATGTTTGAAGACTACAAAAGCTATGTATACTATATGTATTTGGATGGGATTGTATCCAATAATGCTCACCTCAGATCCAGATATAGTTGAGAGGATTTTATCAACTACTAATTTTCCACAAAAGGCAAAATGTTATCGCCCATTGTTAAGCGTAAAGGGTGGTACACTCTTCGCTGCTCCAGCAGATATTTGGCATCAACATCGTAAATTTGTTTTGCCAGCTGTAAGTCACAAGGTGTTGGTAAATTTTTTTCCAATTTTCCATAAGGCTACATTTTTGGGACTTTTCGACAAAAAAATTTTTGGAAAATTCGAGAACATGGTTGGAAAAGGTGATCATCAAATTCGTGCTATGCTGCGACGAATTGCGCTTGGAATAAGTGTTGGTAAGTTTTGAGTTGACTGGGATATCAGTGGCGGTTGCAGATATTCTCTTGGTTAGCATCATTTTAAATTTTGTTAACTTTGGAATTTAAGGGTTTGATCTAAGTATTGTTTGGGGGGTTAAATTATTCTGATTTCAATACTCATTAACGGCTTGAGAATGGGACAGCTAGTGAGAGTTATTAAAACTAGGATTATTCCGATTTTATAATGTTATCTCATCAAACAAAACGAGAAATTCTTTTTGTTATTCGGGCTGAGTTGAATGTGACGAAAAGTATAGTTGCTACGGTAATAATTATTACACGCCAGAAGAGGACGGCTCTTAGTCCTCACGACAAAAATTTCACGACGTGAGGAGATCCGCTGCAAGATCGAAAGTGTAACAAACATGCAACGGAGTGAGTAAACACGCTTCGGTAAATATTATGAAATAAAATTAAATTGTTGTAATTGGCCTTCTGACAAAAAATAACTATAAATTAAACCGTCGCACAGTGGGAGAACTTCATACAAGTTTTTGCCATAAATAGAAAAAATAAGCCTAGAGCTTTGAAATTTGGTATAAACACTTTTTTTAGTTAAACTAGAGGACCCGGCGAACTTCGTCCCACCCTAAATTGATTTTTTTTTTTATTTAAATAATTTCGAGCAATCACGATTACGCCCGAATTTAATTTTTTTGATGGAACATTCGCGATCGATAACAGATGGCACCACTCGAATTTCAATTATTGATTGAATGAAATACTTCACTATCCCTTACTTAGTCCCGGTTTACACTTGTCAAGAGTTGACGGTCAATTTTTTCGAATTCCCTTTTGAACTTGACGTTCACGTTTATACACATCAAGAGTTGACGATCAATTGTATGTGTATCATATACTGCCGTTTCATTTCATCTTATAGACATTAAATGAAACGACGCCAATGATGCGCAAAACGAATAGAAAAAGTAGCGGGACAACGAACGAACACAAAACGAATTGCCCAAGAGTTGACGGTACTGTAAATTTTTTCTTTCCCTTTTGTTACGATTTCCGCACACTCGAACACAAGACTTGGTCGTCAACTCTTGACAAGTGTAAACCGGGACTTACGATGAATGCAAAGAGTTTGAGGGAATAACATGTCAGGTCAATTCAAGGCTTTTTGATAGATTACGTTATTTATTTTGTCGTCTGGCGCGGAAGTAAACAAAGATGAAGGCTTTCCAACACCCGAACATGTCCAATATTATTGGCCATGCAAGAATTTTGGGAATTCAAGATTAATATCTAGTTTTAGATAACACACAGAAGTTTTAGTTTTGTGGCGTCCGTGGCGTAGGCGGTTAAAGTGCGTAGCCGCTATGTCAACGAACCTGGAAACCCAGGTTCGAACCCCAGCAGCGACAGAAAATTATTTGAATCAAAATAATTTTTCTGTACGGCCGCCACCTCTCTGCAGACAATGGCAAACCTCAGAGAGTAATCAAAATGCCATGTAAAGCTTCTTGAGAATAAGAACATTTCGTTCATCGCCGTTCGGAGTCGGCGTTAAGCCTGTAGGTCTATTTCTCGGTCAATTGTGTACAAACTTTATAACACGCGCAACACAATTGATCATAAGAAGCTAGGTCAAAGTCCTTTCAAGGGCTGAAATGGCCAGTTATGTATTTTTTTATTTTTTTTTTTAGATAACACACACTCTTTACAAATAATTTAAAACAAATTATTTTGCACAAACAATTCTTATTTAGGTATAATATACGTGTAGCAAACAAAAACAGGAGCTGTATTCAAAAAATTTTTTAGATATAAGAAGTTATTATTTTTTTTTTTATTTATACAGGTTATTTTACATAAAAAATACTTTATAAAATTATTTTTCTTTTTTTAAAATACAGTTCTGACTTTTATATAGAGGGCGCTGAAAATGGCATTGAAAAAAGACATCCAAAACGGTTCGATGGATATGGCCTTTCCCATGTATCGGAAACAAAAAAATCAAATGACATTTTAAAGCATATGCCTTATATTAAGCATCCCCCCTACGCAAGACCCCCGGGGGTTTTTTTAATTATAACGGAAGTTGAAGTAAAAAGTTCGAAAAAGAGATACATTTTCGCGAGCTTTTTTGTTTATACAAAAAAACCAAAAAAAAAAAAAAAAATAGATACTTGAATTTAGGGGGGATGCTTAAAGGACAAAATAACGATTAAAAAAATTATTGAATTTAACCAATAAATTTCGAGTTATCTATCGAACCGTTTTAAAAAAAATAGTTTCGAGGAAATGGCGTTTAAAGTTTTTTATTTGTTGTATGGAGCTTAGACATAGGTTAACGAAAACTGTTATAACTTCTGTTTTTTTTTAAATGTCGATTTAAAAATGAGTATGTTTATTCCTAAAACTATAAAGAACACATTAAAAAAAAAATTTTTTTTTTCTTTTCGAAAAATTTGCACGTATATTATACCTTAATAGTTTGTGCAACATTTATATTGTTTCCATATATATTTTTTCGCGGAACTTCCGGCCTTCTAACCATCACAAATAATACCCAATTCTATTTAAGAATAAGTCTCTTCTCTTCCTTCGTTTTATGGACGGCTTGCTAGATCACTAGAACACATTTCATTAAACGAATCCAGCAAGTGAAGATGATAGTCCAAACTGATAATTGTCGTTTTTTAACTATAACAATAAAATTTCTTATACTTTTCTTTAATGTTATTTGTGTCTGATTATTACCGGTACGATTTTACTTTTCAATGTCATTAATTTCAGTTGGTCTAGATTCGCATACATTACCAGATGGTGTAGATCATTGCCCAGTTAAAACGCTGCAAACCTTCCAATCGATCATTTAGTCCAATCGAGCAGAGAAGTTAAAATCCTACATTAAATTCTACATCTTCCTTAACCCTTTGACGACCACTCCTGAATCGCTGGCAAATTCGCGAATCCGAAACCGGAATCGTGTTCAGCGACCGCAAATTACAAAACACAAGTGTTGCTAAAAATAATTTGTTTTTACCTGAAAAGGTGTGAAAAATCCTGGGGCTTATATGTTCCAAAGAAGGACATAGAAGTCTCGTCAGGTTTGGTGATCGCGTGAATAGTCGAAGTGGACTTTCTTTATACCCCCACGTTTAAAAAACGTAAAAGGTGTGAATTAATTTTTGTCACTCCGTTTGTAACGCTCATAAGGAGGCGTGGTTGGAATAGAAAAGTAAATATATTCTTGATCAGCATCACCAACCGAGTCGATTCAGCCATGTCCTTCTACCTGTCTGTCTGTGATCACGACTACAGTCGTAATTTTCAAGCTATCATCAAAAATTTAGATATTTAAACTTGCATCTAAAAAATAAAAATCAGGTTCGAAAATGAGCCAAATTGGAGAAAACCACGCGTATCTCTCACACAAAATGACTTTATGAAAACGGTAAAATCTCTTAGAATTCCACAAAAATGGACTTGAAATTTTGCATATAAAAGTCAATGAAATCGAGTGAAAACTACGCCTACCTCCAATACAAAATGACTTTATCAAAAAACAAAAGCGATTATTTTCTGTTAAAACTATAAGAAAAATGTTTTTACAAATAAACATTTTATTGATTGCTTAAGACTTTGAATATACTTTGCTTCAGCAGTGGGGGTATTTTAACTTCAGCCCAGTCGAATATCATTTCTTACTAGTTTTTTTTTATTTTTATCATGTGCCAGAAGACCTTACCTTTATTTTCGTACCATAAAATTTATCGTTGCGCCAGTAGTCAGAGAATTAAAATTCCATGCAACTTTTTTCAATGTTGCAGCATTATTACTGCATTATATTTTAGTTGTGAGGCTTAATAGCATATATATGCTGTTGTTAAAAAAAATTACCGTTGCTCGTCTTCTGAGTGAGTTATATTCATGCAACGATATTGCATTTCTATTACATAGGCTAATATCTTTTTTATTTTTGTCGTAAGGCCAAGTATAAATCCTTCATTTTTATTTTTAAACATTTTTAGTAGCTTATACATATATGTACTAGCGATACCCGGCGCGCGTTGCTGCAACCGGCAAGTATATTGAAAATGATAAGGTAGATTTAAAACTTTTATAAATCCCTTAGTCTGACACCACGCTCATTTTCCACTGCCCGTTACAATCTCCCAGTAGCAGAACATCACTCCCAGGTGGCAAATTTAATTATGAGTTTCAATGTCCTGTGATTTTAACTTCCATAGCTATTCTGTATAGAAAATCGGGCCACACCCCCTTTTCCAATGCACGTACCAGTTTTCCAGTAGAAAGACTTTGGCAATTACTAACTCCATACTGAGTTTTATTGTCATGCACCGTTTAGTTCCAAAGCTATTCAATATCAAAAATTTGACTTGTGTGGTCGAAGTATTAACCCCTTTTCCTATGCTCGTCTCAGTTTTCTTGTAGAAATGCATTCTCCATTCTGAGTAGCAATGTTATGTGACTTCTACTTCCAAAGCTATTCTATACCAAATGGTCATTCAAAATTGCCAGTCAAAGCACACAACTAAATAGTACGTTTTTAACGAGTTAAATTGATATGTGACTTATAGTTCGAGAGTTACACCTTAAATTTGGGCTGCTGAAAAAGTGCCACACCCCTCGTCCAATACCCATAAATTTTCACCAGTGGAACGGCATATTCGCAGAAGGAAGTATTCAATTTGGTCCAGCCGCTTTGAAGTTTTAAGCTACCGAACAAACCAAGATAGATAAGAATATAAATAGATATACGTATATAAGGATGTATCCGTTCGAAGTCGGCGTTAAGCCTGTAGGTCCATTTCTCGGTCAATTGTGTACAAACTTAATAACACGCACAACACAATTGATCATAAGAAGCTAGGTCAAAGTCCTTTCAAGGGCTGAAATGGCCAGTTATTTATTCTTTTTTTTTTTATACATATATAAGAAAGGGGGAACCCCCACCATATTTAAATAGCTCTCTCCCATTTGTAGTACTGTTGCCAACAGTGACCATATGAACTAAAGCACTAAATTTTAAATTTTGTCTGATAAGACCCAAGCTGTCTGAAATATAAAATTTTCATTAATTTGTGGGCAAAAATGTTCTCATATGAACCATGGTACGGCCAATAAGAACACAACAAAGAAAACCTCAAGCAAATCGGACGCTCCGTTCTTGAGTATGGAATTACATACACAAATCACGACTTTTTTTATATATTTATATACAGATATGGGAAAATCTTTAAAATGCCATATCTCCGGAACCAATGGGCCAATTTTGTGCAAACTTTCCCAACGTACCCTGAAATTTTCGTTGAAATCGGTCGACCCATTTCCGCAGTAAGTGGTGACAGAAAAATGTACACTACTTTTTGTATAAATAGATTGCATATTTTCAACTATAAAAAAATGCGCACATACTTTTCCTTTCCTTTCCTTTTCCTTTCCTTTACTTTCCCTCCTTTCCTTTAATATGAATTAATGACTTTCATCAAATTAGCATAACCATTATTTAGTCGTAGCCGTGGTACCATCAGACATAAAAAAGAAGCACAAAAATGGATCTTGATAAGTGTTTTATCACTTATTTTGCGAGAGTACTACGTCATAGACACTGAATTATATTAAGTTACATATGCTTATGTTCACGTATTTAATTATTTTTAACATTTTACTATAGGGAATTTCATTAAAAAAGAAATAGATTCTGTCTATATTACAATTAACATTGTTGTTGCTTCATTAGCTCATTTTTTCGATCATGCTTATAAGCAAGGCGTAATCAAAAAGAGCTTTTAAATTTACAATGGAAAAGAAAGAAAAAGCTTTGTACTGCTTAATGCAGTGTTGATGATTAATTTTCTATGAATTTTTTTAGATTGTATTTAATCTCAAATTTTTAATAACTTTTTGGGTAGGTTGTAAAAAAATAAAGTATGCAATAGCTTAAGTTAAGAATGACGCTTTGAATTAGTAAAAGAATTATTAAAATCGTTTCAGTAGTTCTTTAGTTTAGCGTACACGAAGATACGTGATAAGCCTTTTATATAAAAGTACTAGCTTTTTCCCGGCGCGCGTGGCTGCACCCAGCAATTATATCGCAACATAATAATTATATTATATATACTAGCTTTTCTTAGTTTACTTTAACTTTCAAAGCTATTCGATAATACAAATTTTAATTGTATGGGCAGAGCCACACCCCCTTATATAATGCCCATCCCAGTTTTCTAGTAGATGGACATTGTCCAGTTTTAGTACAGTTGCAGACAGTGAGCATACAAACTAAATTATCAAAATGTAGCCAAATCGACGAAAACCGTAAGAAATATACCATTTTTATTGATTTGTGGGCGGTAAAAGGGGGTGTGACAGAAATTTAAGCCATCTCGTACTTGAAAAAAATGTACTGCCAAAATTTCAGCTCTATCGGCTCAGTAATTTTGAAGTTTCCAGCAATCACACAGAGAGCGTTTTGCTTTTTGTATATATAGATTATTGGCTCTAACTTTTGATTGGTAAGAGATACTAAGATAATTTTTTCTAATAAATTAATTTTTTAGCTTGTTTATTTTTTCAAAAATGTAAAAACACAATATTGGAAAAAAAATTTTGTTCGAAAAAATCAAGGGCCTTGCTTTTTGAATCACAAAAATGGTTTTTAATTTTTGCGTAAAATTCAAATAACTTTTGCTTATAAATGTTATATTTTTTAAATAGAGTTAAAAATTTGCGAATTTGAATTTAAATTATGTTTACAACAAAAACAAATTTTAAGCCTTTTTTGAGGAAAACTCCAAAATTTCAGACCTTTTTTGAAAAAAATATTTAAAATATATTTACTCAACTAACGGTATTTTTGCAATAAGGTTTTCATAGTACTTTGATGAAGCTTTAAGACAAAAAAACAAAATTTACAAAATGTATAAAAAGCAGCGGATTTTTGAGCACGATGTTGCATTAAATATATCGTTGTAGTAAAATATTTCACAGTTTTCAAGATATGTTCATGGTTTTGATGTCAAAATAACGGAAATTTTTTAATTTTACTAAATTTAAGGAATATTTTACATATTGTAAATATTTGCATATGTAACCTAAGAAAACAACTAAAAATATGCGATTTTGTAAAAAATTTGTACTACAGGACCATCTGGTGTCCAAGGTGGTTCAAAAAAGATACTGTAAAAAAACTCATCGTACCTGAAAACTACTATGTACCAATTTTTATTCTAATCGCATGAGTGGTATGGAAGTTTTAGGTGGTTTTGCAAAAAGTTTGTACTACAGCACCCTCTGGTGTTCAAGACAGGTAAAAAGAAATAGCAGCAAAACACTCAACGTACATGAAAACCACTGTATACCACTTTTAATTCTAATCGCATAAGCGGTTTGTGAGTTTTAGGCAGTTTTGTAAAAAAAATGTTGACCACAGCGCCCTCTGGTGTTCAAGGTGGATCAAAATTGCTAGCCCACAAACACGCACCGTACCAAAAAAATTCTATACACAAATTTTCATGCTAATCAGAAGAGTAGCTTAGGAGTCTATTGCATAGTTACAAATAAAAACTCCTTTTTTATATATATAGATCAGTGGTCATCAAACTCTATACAATCATACTTTGTTTATGTGTAAAAGCTCATTGAAAGCTTTGCACTGAAGAAAATACTACTTGAGTCTCAGTCCAGCTTTCATGCAAGACGATGGTTTGCTTGTTTGATTATTCAGTGGCTCCGGAAAAAATTTTCATCTGGTGTTTTAAAAATCTTTGGGAGAGGCGTGAGGAGGAAATTTTCATCAACCGTTCTAATATTAATAATTAACTGGCATACGTCATTGATGTCTGTGCTCTCATCTGAACATAAAGAATAAAATATGCATTCAGATATTTTTGATTTAAGTTCTGAATGTAAATAACTACTTATTATATTTGTGTGTCGTGCTATTGTTGAAGGTGACAGAGGGATCGTTTTAATAATTTCAACAAATTCCTTCCCTTTTTCGCCAAAACAATTCATAACATCTTGCGTCAATTCCTTAAAAAATAAACCATCTTGGTAAGATCGGCAATGTTTTGCCCGAGCTAAACTTACTATATATGATGCATTCTGAACATTTGAATGCACAAACTTTGGTTAACTGTGCATTGACTCAGTAGCCAGTTTGCTATTTTTTCAATAAACGCTTTTTTTAAACAAATCGCTAGTTCTTTACCATCAGTTTCACTCAAACTTTTGTATGTTAAACTATGACAAGCATTATAATGCCGTTCAATGTTATTTTTTTTACGAGCAGAAACAGTCCGGTAGCACACCATACATTGAGGTTCAGAAAAAATATTTTCTGCAAAAAATAATTGCAACTCCCATTCATGTAGAGACATTTTGCATAGAAAAAGCAAAAACTGATATTTTTATGAGTGTAGCATAAGTTGCGTATGCGCAGCAAAAAAAACAATCTAACAAGCATGCATGTGCCGCAGGTTTGTTCTGCATGAAATTCCAATAGATACTGACGCAGTTCAGTGCTCGTCCGTGAGTTAATATGTATACAGAAAGCTTTTAAGCACAAAAGCTCAAATGCCCGCGGGCATAGGCTTTGATCATGAACCAAGAAATAAAGATCATGCAAAGAAAAGAGCCGCCATATTGTAAACAAAACAAAGCTTTTAGGTCTGACGTCATCGGTCACAAATTGTTTTGTTTACGTGTAGCGATTATATGTGAAAAATTATTTCTTGAAGTTTTAAAGAATTATTAGTGTTTATAATTCAGTAATTTTTTGTGTTTTTTATAAAAATGAAGTGTGCTGTACCGACGTGCAATAATTTCAACAGCAAAAAAAAAAAATTCTTTAAATTTCGTTAATGCATTAAAATATAAACAAACAAGGTATTCAAACACTCTTTCGCAAATTAAACTTGTTAATTTTATTATTTTCCACTTTTATTTAAGTTTTCACATGTTTTGCATGAAAAACGTATGCAATATAGCTTTTTGTGTGACCGATGACGTGGCACGAAAAATATACTTTTTTCTCGCACTGCTGATTGCTTGATCTTGTCTTGTTGGTTCATGGGCTTTGATGATCACTGATATACAGCTATAGGCCAAAACACATAGAAAGCATGCATGCCTCAAGCATGCATCATGCCTGTGAAGCATGCTTGGTTAAAGCACATTGAAAGCATGCATCGCTTATGTGATAAATTTCAAATATGTTAAACTGAATAGAAATTTTGAAGAAAAAGTAGTGAAAATACATTTAATTTAATCAAAAACAACTAAAAATGCAATTTGAGGATATTTTATGCTTATTGCTTGTGTTGATATTGCTTTTATTTCACACATGTCTTCTGTCAATGCTTTGATGCCTGCAAAAAGTTAAAAGTTCGCCAACTTCAGGCATGCTTCAAGCATCATGCATGCGTGCATGCTTTTAATGTGGGCTACTTCATAAGAATATGTATATTCAATCACAAATGTCAGATGCTTGAAGCATGCATGCCTCCTATGTGCTTTGGCCTTATGGGCAGAGAGCGCTCTTAGAGCGCTGAGAGCAAGAATTGAGAGCAAAGGCTAATGTAGCAACACAAAACGCAACAACAAATCAAACACAAAAGACAAACACAGAAACAACACAGAAGCTTTAAATGTAGTGGTGGCCATACCCGCTGATATAGATAGATATAGATAAATATAGATCAGGGCTGAGCATTCTAACACAGTCACATTTTATTTTGTCTTGTTAGTATTAGTGCGCTCTCGAATCGTGCACACTGAGCGAAATGGTTGTCACAATTACTTAGATTTGTAAGTTTCTATTTCCTACTTTATGTTTTTATTTTTAGTCATCATAATCTATGCCATCTATGAAATTAATGAATACAAGTAATATGAATGAATAATGCAAATAATATAAATAGGTAATATGGATGAATTATATGAAACCTTAATATATACGAATAATTATTTTAATATTATAAAATATTAATATATACTAATAATAAAAAAAATAAATAAATAATAGGCAAATGAAATAAGTAAGTAATCATGTAATAAAAAAATTAATTATTAAAAAATTAATACAAGAATATGAATGAACGATACAAAGAATCATAATAGGTAATATGTATGCATGAATTATATGAAATCTTAATAAATGAGAATAATATGAAATTCTATAAAATTTGCAATGCAAAATATGCATTTAAAAATACATGCATAAATATTATGAATCTACAAATCAATAGCTTGGTTTTTTTAAAAGTGTACATAAAATATGCAGCGCAAAGCGACATAAACCTCACAGCATCACTGTCTACGAACGACTAAATTATATTCTCCTCTGTTGTGAGCACCGTTGCCAGATTGGGCGATTTATCGCCAATTGGGCGCTTTTTTTCTTGTTTTTACGCTTAAATTTTTAGGAAATTTTTGTAAAAACAACCTTTTTTCATAAACTCATCTAATGTGTTTAAAATTTCAATTAAAGAAAATAACAATTGTTTTAAGTGTTTGGAACACTCTGTTAACAATGCGACTGAACACAGCTCACAAGCCCTTATCGATAATTCATTTATATCGAAATACTTATTTTTTTGAGACCTTCAAAACATCAACTCACTTAATTCATATTTTCAACGAGAAAAAGTTGACTTTTTTCAAGCTTACGTTGAAATCACAACATTTATTCAAAGACTTGTTTCAAAAATTATAAAAGAAGACATTGTCAAAAATTTCAATTTTGATAATTTAGCTACATTCAGGTTAAATAAAATTTTAGCGGATAAAAGAAATTATAAAAGAATTAATGACCTTACATTTCATTATCAGTTCCATGAAGAAACTCACAAATTAAGTGATGATATTGTTATGATAGACATACTATCAAAATGCCAGAATTTCATTATAGTTTTAATCAAGGAAATGTTAAAACGATTACCTAGTCTGTTAGAAATTTTTGAAAATGCTTTTATTTTATGTCCTGAAAGATGTTTAAACTAAATAAGACCTTCTTTCCGTGAACTCCTTCTTCGTTATCTATCTCTTGAAGAGCGACGTGCAGAAGAAATCGAATACGAATCTTTGTTGACATTTCCATGGAGCAATGTTTTCAAGAACAAAGTGCCATCTGAAAGTGAAGAATTTTGGTAATCGGCATACAAAATTAAGACAGCCGTAGGCGGAAAAATGTTTGACAATATTTGTAAGTTGGCATTCATCTTGTATAAACTAAATCAATGTATGAACTAAACAATACTTCGAGAATTGACGAAACGGAGGAAGAGTCTAATATGGCTGAAGGAACTACGTTTTTTGCAAAAAGTTTTTTTTTTAAAGTTGTATATTGAAAAATTCTAAAAAATTAAAGTCTCTAAAAAAATTTTCTTTAACGATAAAATGAAGTAGCTTTTTTATTATTTTTTATAGATCTCAAAAATATGAAAATAAGAATATCTTATACTATTAACAGATCTCAATATTATTTAAAAAAAAAATTATATAATTTGTTTTGTTTTTTCTTATATAATAAATTTCTTGTGGCGTCCGTGGCGTAGTTGGTTAAAGTGCGTGGCCGCTATGTCAAAGAACTTTGGAGACCCAGGTTCGAACCCCAACAGCGACAGAAAATTATTTGAATTAAAATAATTTTTCTGTACGGACGCCACCTCTCTGCAGACAATGGCAAACCTCAGAGAGTAATCAAAATGCCATGTAAAGCTTCTTGAGAATAAGAACATTTCGTTCATCGCCGTTCGGAGTCGGCGTTAAGCCTGTAGGTCTATTTCTTGGTCAATTGTGTACAAACTTAATAACACGCTCAACACAATTGATCCTAAGAAGCTAGGTCAAAGTCCTTTCAAGAGCTGAAATGGCCAGTTATTTATTTTTATTTTTTAATAAATTTCTTAGAAAAATGGCATTTTTTGGCGATTTTTTTTTTCATTGGGCGATTTTGGGCGATATTTTTTTTAAATCTCGCGCTTTTCTCAAAAAAGTTCTGGCAACACTGGTTGTGAGCTTTGTGTACATGTGAAAAGTTACGCTCGCAGAGAGCTCAGTGAGCTATGGAGTGCCCTGCGCTGATATAGATGTATTACCAAGTAATAATTCAATGTAACGCCGCACAGTACACTGAGCCTATACAAGAGTAGGAGAAAAATAGAAGGAGTGCTTTGGTATACTTGGTTAGTTTGAGCTACTTATAAAAAATTTAAAAAAATAATTGATATCGGTCAATCTCTAACCTCCCTTGGACTTATATATATCAATTTTTAACATGATTTTGTATGCGAGATACATACAAAAGTTGACCGATATTAACGAAATTCAGTCAGAATGCAAGAAAAATTGATTAATAGATGTGTACTGAAAATGGCCAAAATCGATTTAACCTTAGAGATACCCCCTTGGACCTCCTCCCCCCTTAGTTCTTAATAATTTACATGATTTTATATGAGAGGGTCATCAAAGCTTGGCCGATCTTAACGAAACTCGATCAGAATACCGAAAAAAATAGTGTAATAGAAGTGTTCTAAAAATAGTCGAAATCGGTTAAACCCTTGGGGCTCTTTCCTTGAACATATATTAAGTTTATACATCAATTTTTATTTTTAACCCTCAGGGTATCGACTATAAAAAAGTCACGTTCAGTACTGACATGGGTTAACCTAACCCGGCAACTTTAATTGGCTGTATCTTGGGTTGTAGTTGGCCAATTGAAACTTTTTTTTTTCAATCGATAGGAAATTTTGTCGCAATTACAAAGGTGTTAATAGATTAATTGGATTATTTATTTAAACGAAGATACTTAACAATTCGAAAAAAAAATTTCATGATAATTCACTTCTTTTTGAAATTGCATAACTTTATGAAAAAAAACAGATCGAAATTTGTCTTGTTGCATTTAAAAGCTAAAAAGTTGTTTTTCAAAATGGCCGAATTAGTTTTTTGATCCATTTCAAAAACTTTATTTCGGTCGAGTGAACTCGGACACAAGTTACAGCGCTTTTGTTTTGCTATTTTGTTATCAACAAAGTCATATGTTATGTCCAGTTCTTCTTGTAAATCTTTCGCATCTAAAAAATCTTTAATCATACTGCGCAGTCTTAATCGCAACGTATAGGCGTTCAAGAGCGGCCACGCTACGGGTTCTACGTCGCGTTCTCATTTTTATAAAAAAACCCGTCAATGACAAAAAAATATTAGAAAACCTTCTTGAAAGATTGCACAACTCTTCGAAAAATAATATGCATGCACGGATACGTTTTGCTGGTATCCTACATAAGCGCAGAGTATAATTTGGAGGGTCGGATACACAACAATTTACACTAATAAAAAAATAAAATATAAAAAAATAGTAAATTGTTCATACCAGAACACTTTACTCCAGCCAAATGAAAACAAAAAACGAATTTTTCTGTTTCCCGAAAATACGGATTTTGTAACGTTCAGTATTGACTGGGTGAGAAATCCTACCCGAAGCCAACTTTCTAACTCGTGCAACTCGAGCACCAAGCGCAGACTGGGGCTGCCACTTACGGGTTACACAAACGCTACCACAAAGATTCCCCCCCCCTCTTCGGACCACCACCATTCACTTCGTTTGAAATGGCGCGACTTTAAAAATCTGTCTGGGTTACGGAAACCCAGTCAGTACCCTAAGGGTTAAGTTTGTTAAGCGATTTTTTCCTGTAAATTGAAAAAAAAACTCTCACATTACCCCAGTTTTTACTGAGATATATTTATTACATTCAATGGAAAGTGTCATTGTCAATGGAATAATAATACAAAATTTTGTGAAATACCAATTTTGAACCTTTTTTCAAAGTGAGATTTCACAGAGAATAGTTAAAATTCGGTGAATTTTTTTAAAGATACTGCAAGTCAATTAAACGTTCTTCCGACATTTGTTAATATGAATGCGGACTCGGTGGAATTTTCTTTGATTGACTGCTTCAATTCGGCAATTTTTTAAATTTCCTATGTTTCTGATCCTTTTAAAATTCTGTGAAAAGTCAAGTAAATTCTTTCCTTTCAAATAATGAAAATAGTTTTTTCTTTTATAATTTTTGTGAAAACCAAAAATAAAATTCTTTTGATGTTTTAAAAAATTTGTTTACAAACAAGATGTATTTATTAGGGTGATGTATTTAGTGATGCCACTTTATTTTTGTTTTTTTTATTTTGTGTGGAACAAATACTTCGAGAGGGAGTGTCGCACTAAGGAAAGGGAATAAAGCTAAGATAACATCACAAGAAGCCTAATTTTAGGCTTATTTTTTAATTGTAAAGTTAAGCAAGCAAGTTCAACTCCAAGCCATAACAGTCGATCCACATTCTTCTTCGAATTTCGTCATTTAAAATTTTGAAGAATGATATATACTCCTTATTCCAGGTACTACGACAGCACAGATTTTCGACATATTTAATATTTTTTTTGTTCTCTATAAAAGGAAATCGCACAGGAATCATTAGAAAATTACAAAAAAAAAAAAAAACACTCAAGACGCGTTTTATTTACTTGAAGCAATAAGGACAAATCGACGGTGCTTACGAAAAAATCTTCCGACAGAAAATTGCGGCGAAGAAAATCTCTTTTTTCAAAATGTGGCGGAAAAAATCACTTTTATCAAAATGTGGCGAAAAAAAATCTTTTTATTTTATGCTTACTTTTTTCGTGTTAGACAGCGTGTGAGACATCGATCTCGCTAATATCATAATATTCATTTTGATTTTCATCAAGAGATTATAACTGATAAGCATTATAAGGACTTTTATATCGTAATTTTTTTGTGTATATTGCTAGAGTTCGGCTATTCAGCGGAATATTCGTACACGAAATTTTTCATTGTCGAACATGAAACTCCAAATTACCCTAGAAATCTCTAGAAAATTATTGTTTTCGTACACAGAACTCAAAAATCTCTGTACACCCCATTTTTCCCCTGAATAGATACGTTATACTGCTATACCTTGTGGAGTTGAAAAGGTAAACAAAAGTCTGCCTTCATTATACTCTGCATTCGCGAACGATGGAATTTTGAAAACAAAAACTTTTAGCGTGATTTTGAGCACTCAGATACTATGTTTTAGTTGTAGTGCCTAGTGGTCAGTCGCCCTTTGTGCGTTGCTTCGAGAGTGCGTGAGTTGAAATATTGTCTACATATTCATTGAAACAAAAAAGAAGATGAACAAAAAAAAAAACACATAGAAATTCAAGACCTGACGATACGAGTGAGCTTCTGTCAGAAGAATTTCGAGAAATCTTACAAAAATTAAAAAATATTTGACTTCAACAACAAACTGGATCTGCGCCTCAATGCGAACAGCCTACAACTAATGCAAGTGCTTCAAATGTGATTATCAATCGGAAAAAATCAAGTCGGCAAAATGTACCGAAAGAGGTACCGAAATCACGAAAACGGAGGCGAGATCCAACTGAAACGATCGACGCGAGAGCAAACAGAGCTCGATGTAATAGAGTACTGTAAGGAATTTTGAATATTGATAAATATGAAATCTTATATATAAAAATGAAATACGTGTGCGTTAGTCTTGCTAAGGCTCAGAAACGGCTTGACCGATTTTAATAATTCTTTTTTTGTATTGTGTGCCTTAATACAGATGTGGTTTAGAAAAAAAGAAAATTACAAAAAGCTCGAAGGAACAGCAGAAAAATCGAAATTGGTAATTTTGTATGGATATTGCCACTTCAGACTACTTTAAATAGCCAACAAATCTGAACGCCTGAACGGATTTAAATCAAATTTTGCACACACATTACTTAAATCCTAGATAAGATTACAGCATACTTAGTTTTGACCACGCCCCTTCTTCCGCCCCTTTACAAGAATCGCAAATTATCCTTCTAGCGTACTTTTATTAGCGAAACTGTTCGTCTAAATAATCAAAAGAAAATTCGCTTATTGTAACACCAAAAGCATTCACATATCTTCAAAATTGCACAATATTTTAGTACAGCGTCTTTTTCTAATAACATCGTTTCCTTAGAATAACAAAAAACTATCAGAAATTCGTATTTCATACTTTCGATGAAAATAACTCCGTTGTTTTTGAATATATTTCATTCAATTTCTTTTCGTTGATAAATTTAATTTAAGCACTTAATAAACCATAAACCCCTATTTGAAGAAAGCTCCAACATATTCACTTTTTACTCCAAAAAGAACACAAAAGCTGTCATTTCAATATATAAAAAAAATTTTAAAAATTTTATATATTTGTTTGCCCATTGTGAGGATCGAGCCTTAGACTACCTCATGGCTTCAAAACTGAATGTACTACAAAAATTTCCTAATAGAATTTGCAATAAAATGATATGACAGCACAATCTTCTAAAATCGAATTATAGCTGCCTATTATATTTTTCTTAGACAAAAACCAATCGTGTTTTTATCTTCTATTTTCTGAATATTTAATTATCAATTGCCGTGCGTTGGTCTTGCTACAACTCAGAAATGGCTCGGCCGATTTTAATAATTTTTTTTTGTTCGCCACAGTACTGATGTGGTGTAGAAAAAAAGAAAAGAATCGCAAGAATTGAAATTGGTAATTTTACGTGTCGTACAGTGTTCATTAGAACTCCAAGGAGGGGACGAGCCTGACATAGGTCTACGAAATCAGTCAAATGCTCGGCGAGCTAATACACGTGTAAGCCACACAGCAGCGAGTGACGGATAACGAAAACAATTAGATTGTCATGTCCGAATAAGTGTCATATATAAACAAAACAGAGTGGCATACATAAGAACCCTTTTTTTGTTTTTTTTTTTTTGTGTTCCTTTCCGCACAAGGTAGCTTTTAACAGCAAAAAAAATTGGAATTTTCTCGGAAAAATCGATGTTCCATACATTTTGTATGGAAAAATAAAAAATAAAAAAAAATCGATTTTAATTTCATAATTCAAAATGCAATTTCTGCACAATTACATTTGTTCAAATCAGTTGTTTGTGTCCAGACGAAGCAACCAATTATCGAAAAGTGTTCCTGAATTCATTGGTTTGCAAGGATTACCACCATATAATGTACCACTGAAGGTTGGATCTGTTATTATCATGCTTCGGAGCCTCAATCAATCCAAATTCTGCAAGGGAACGAAATTGGTCGTGAAGCAACTCAAGAATAATGTTTTTCAAGCAAAGATGAACGCAGGCCAATTCAAAGGTGAGAAAGTGCACATTCCAAGAATTAAATCAATGAATCACAAGGCCAATCTTTGGAATTAATTATGGCACTGTGTGCTGGATTAAATCAAATCTAAACTAATTTTATACCTAAAGAATAAAAAGAACATACGAGTAATAACATACTATAACATAATGTATATCAATATAATGGAGCGCAAAGCAGTACGATCATATAAAGAGAGAGAGCAAGTATAGACTATGCAAATGCAGCTTATTTTACACCTGTAGCATGGAGGTGCATTCAGTTTTTTGGATATAAATAAGCGGACGGAAGTTCCGCTCACAAAACTATATGGAAACAATATAAATGTTGCTCAAATAAATATTAGTGCAAAACAATGTATGTCTTAAATTATTTGTAAAAAATGTATGTATATGACTATAACATGTATATGACTATAACTAATCTTGAATTCCCAAGCTTCTTGCATCGCTTACAATATATGACATGTTCGCGTGTTGAAAAGCCTCCATCTTTGTTTACTTTTGCTAATGTTGTCTATCAAAAAGCATTGAATTGATCTGACATGTGATTCCCTCAACCTCCTTACATTCCATGTAAATTAGGGATATTAGAGTGATTCATTCAATCAATAATTGAAATACGATTGGCACCATTTGTTATCGATCGTAAATGTTCGATACAAAATTAATTTCGGGTGGGATCGTTTCAATAAAAAAATTAATTCAGGGCGGGACGAAGTTTGCCGGGTCCTCTAGTTATAAATAGAAATAATTATTTCACTAAGGGAAAAAAATATTAAATTTATAAACTTTTTTAATTTATCCAAAAAGCGAGTCATTTTGCACCAATAACGCATTTACTTAAATCGACTACGTAAATATTTAAAATTTATTCAAATACTTTTTTAATTAAATAAAATATTAAAATATTTAAACAGAATTAATAAAAAATATATTAAAATTATGCACGAATATATTTAAATATCTTTCAAATATTTAAAAAAAAATATAAAACTATTGCATTTAAGGAAAATTTATATAAAAATATTGAAATTGAAAAACAATTTATTTGAATATTTCCCACGAGCTGCGTCCATATCAAACGCCATTTAGTGGTATATTTTATTTTCTTTTTGTGAAAATATGATTTGTGAGTCTGGTGGTGAGTGCGATGCATGATGAAATCATGTAGAGTGGAGTGACATTCTTGAGAAAATACCGAGTTGTCACTCCACCTTACATAAATTCATCATGCATCGCACTCACCACCGCACTCACAAATCATATTTGCCAAATATCCATGCTATATTACCCTTGCAACATTAACTAAATGAGAACTATAAGAAACCTGCAACTGCTGGTGTGAAGAAACTGCAGCAGCATCGCACAGGAACAGAGTGCGATGCTCCTGCTGCATGGCGGCTGCTTGGCAGCTGTATGGAATATGTGTGTCAGTGTGTGGCATAAATAAAATTTAAATACGGGAAAAAAACGAGTTGTAAGGAAAATATTTGATTTATCCACGTAAATATTTAAATGAAATATATACTCAGGCGTGGATAATGTAAATATGCGTTATTTCCCCTAGTGTTGAAAACATAATTTTTTTCAGAAAAATTGTTCCCACTCCTTAAAAAATACAGCATTGTTAACGTCACACTCTGAAAAGAGATTTTCTTCGCCGAATTTTAAAAAAACGGATTTAATTCGCCTTATTTTTTGATATCTAGTGACAGATATCCAGAGTACATTGATGATGTGGAGGGAACACTTCTCTAGGCTTCTGAATGGTGACGGCGACAACAATCCCGCCAATAGAGATGATATCCCGGAAACCCCAATTGTGGACGACAGCGTTGAAGTTCCGCTGCCCGACCATAGTGAAGTCTTGAAAGCTATAACTCGGCTTAAAAACAACAAAGCCGCAGGAGCCGATGGCTTACCGGCTGAGCTCTTCAAGAATGGAGGCGAAGCTCTATTTAAATGCATTCATGAGCTTCTATGCAGAATATGGTCGGAAGAATGCATTCCAAACGATTGGAACCTCAGTGTGCTCTGCCTAATCCACAAGAAAGGCAATCCCACAATTTGCGCCAACTACCGTGGGATAAGCCTTCTGAATATCGCATATAAGGTTCTGTTGAGCGAACTATGTGAAAGACTGAAGCCCATCGTAAACCAGCTGATTGGACCTTATCAGTGTGGCTTCAGACCTGGCAAATCCACCATAGACCAGATATTTACGCTACGACAAATCTTGGAGAAGACCCTACACGCAAAGAAAAAAAACGTTTATCGCCAGTTTGCCGCAAACGAACTTCGTTTGTCGTGCTTGAAATCGTTTATTGCAAACGTTTCAACAGTTGTCATAAACGTTGAACGAAAAATAAACAAAATTTTCAGTTGTGAGAAACGAGTCATTTAGTTGCAGGAAATGAATTTCGTTTGTCATAAACGCGAGTGATTTTTAAATTGCAGCAATTGAAAACTTCGTTTTTCCCAACTGAAAATTTTGTTTATTTTTCCCTTCGTTGTATAAACATAACGCTTATAGTTTAGAGTTACTTTTTGGACAAATTGTTACTATATAAGGAAATTGGTAGTTTGCTTAATACGCGGACGAAGATAGCAACAGAGGTGGAATCCATAAGAAGACGGACGGACATAATGAGAAAGATTATTAATATAATAAATAATAATGACCGAAATAGCTTGCGGTTTATATATATAAGATATATTTTTAAGTTGTGACAACTGAATATTCGTTTGCGGCAAATACAGCTCGCAAACGAAGTATAGTTGGTGAATTTTTCAGTTGTGGTAAACGAAAAATTTCTTTGCGTGTAGAAAAACAAATCGACACACACCATCTTTTTGTCGATTACAAAGCCGCCTTCGACAGTCCAATAAGAAATCATCTATATTCCACCATGTCTGAATTTGGTATTCCTGCAAAGCTCATCCGCCTTTGCAGAATGACACTGAGCAACACCAGCAGCACAGTTAAAATCGGGAAGGACCTCACTCCTCCATTCGATACCAAACGAGGTTTCAGACAAGGTGATTCCTTATCGTGCGACTTTTTCAACCTAATGATGGAGAAGATCATCCGAGCTGCTGATTTGAGACGCAGTGGCACGATATTCTACAAAAGTATTATGCTGCTGGCGTATGCTGATTCTCCAGGTTAGCGAAAGAGTCGAGTCGAATGGGTCTTGTAGTGAACGCAGATAAGACGAAATACCTAGTGTCAACAAATAAACAGTCCCAGCGTCTTGGAAACCACGTCACTGTTGACAACATCTCCTTCGAGGTTGTTAAGGACTTTGTCTACCTGGGATCCAGCGTAAACTCTTTCAACGATGTCAGTATTGAAATAAAGCGAAGGATAACTCTTGCCAACAGGTGTTACTTTGGGCTGAGTAGGCAATTGAGAAGCAGAGCCCTCTCTCGACGAACAAAACTCACGCTCTATAAGTCACTAATCATGCCCGTCCTATTATATGCAGCACAAACCTGGACGTTGAGCAGTTCTGATGAAAAGACTTTGGGAGCCTTCGA
Organism: Pherbina coryleti; assembly: GCA_943735915.1. Classification (NCBI taxonomy): domain Eukaryota; kingdom Metazoa; phylum Arthropoda; class Insecta; order Diptera; family Sciomyzidae; genus Pherbina; species Pherbina coryleti. The sequence continues at coordinate 137,111,493 of OX030949.1, forward strand.
GAGAAAGATCCTTCGTAAGATCTTCGGTCCAATCTGCGTCAATGGCGAGTACCGAATTCGATGGAACCACGAGCTGTATGAGCTGTACGCTGACATAGACATAGTTAAGCGCATTAAAATCGAGCGGCTCCGCTGGCTAGGTCATGTTGAGCGAATGGAAAACGACGCTCCAGCGAAAAAAATATTCGATTCGGTGCCCGGTGGTGGTCAACGCAGAAGAGGACGCCCACATCTTCGTTGGAAGGATCAGGTGTTGGATAACCTGACTACACTTGGTGTTTCCAATTGGCGCCAGCAAGCGCAAAATAGAAATGGCTGGCGCAATTTCTTATACGAGGCCAAAACCGACCTTCGGTTGTAAGCGCCAGATAAGTAAGTAAGTATTTTTTGATATGGATTTTTCGCCGCATTTTGTTAAAACAGATTTTTGTCGCCGCAGTTAAAAAAAAAAGGATTTTCTTGATTGCGTTTAAAGAAGAGATAGTCTTCGTAGGGACCGTCGAAATAACAAAACATTGGATTTTTCATTGGTTTATCGCTTAAAATAAGGCATCACTTCATTTCTTTTGATTTTGACAGCGCAACGGTGTTGATTTTATAGACGTCACCTAGTTCTTGCACCTTCTTTAATACATCTTGTTTACAAAATTATTTTTCCTAAATGCTCAAAAAGAAAGAATCTACAACAATAATGTTTTCTAAAAGCAGTGATTTTAAAGGGTTATTGAATCCACAAAAATGTTTTTGTTTCTTGGACTTATAATTTGGATCCTCTTTATTTGAAATATTTCCTTTGCAACCATGACCATTTTGTTGAGTTTTCAGACAAGAACATTTTTTATTTTTGTCGACTGTGCGACGGTTTAATTAAATAAGGAAAATAGCTAATGAAATTTTTTCTTCTAGAAACAACGGTTGGCCATGCTTTGAAGGAAGGCGATCGTAATGATGAAGAACTGATGTATAATATAACCTGGTAAGAAAAAGGTCGACGAATCAACGAATGACTATTACTATTTTATTTTAAACAGCCTGATAGAACATACACTGATTGCGATGATTTTCTCCTTTTTGAACTTTGACCGTATTTATCGACACTTCTATCCATATAATAAGTCCGTACAAATTTTTTTTAAATATCTGAATGAGGTTTGGGAAAATATTACATTTAATGATAATCAATAATCATACATGCACTGATGACTTTTGAATTCAGATAGTAGTTAACAGATTTAAAAGTCTACGAACTGGCAAAACTACTAAGAACTCCCCAAATTTAACCGAAAAAGTTTGAAGTGAAGAAGAACCCCTGTTGGCAATAAAGAAAACTCCTAGCATATTCATCGATCAAGCCTTGGATATCTATGAGAAAAAACAATTTAGCTGGAATGACATTTTATGTGAATCTTCTACATTTATTATGACTGTGAGTAGTGTTTTTAATAATTGCAAAAATCAAAAATTCATAATTTTCAATATTTTTTAGTCCTTTGAGACTAGCGCAACGGTTCTACTCTCGTCAATCATTATGCTGACCATGCATCCAGAATATCAAGAAAGACTTTTTGAGGAAATTGCAAGTTTTTATCCCAACAAGGATTTTGAAATGGAATATGAACATATAAAACAATTACCTTACTTGACAATGGTTATTAATGAAACCTTACGCCTAATACCCTCAGTACCAATTATTGGACGCCATGTTGTCAAAGATATTCAACTAACTAAGGATATATTTTTGCCAAAGGACTTGCAGATCATGATAGATATTTTCAATTTACAACGACGCACTGATGTTTGGGGACCTAATGCGAACAAATTTTATCCCGATCATTTTTTGCCTGCAAATTTGCACAATAAACACTCGCACGCCTTTTTACCATTTTCCAAGGGTATTCGAAATTGCATCGGTAATTCAGACAGTCGAACACTACACTGAACTTTTACATTATTTTATTTATTTTTTTTTTAAGGATATCGTTATGCCTATAATACTATAAGTGTGTTACTTGCTGGATTCGTGAGAAATTTCAGATATACCACTACATATAAATTTGAAGACTTACATTTTAATGAAAATATCACGATAAAATTAGTTGTGGAACCAGGACTTCAAGTGGACCGTCGTGAAGCTTAAGACATTGATAATAATCCCTGATATATAATGTTTTTTATATGTTCAGAGCAAAATTATAGTTTGAAAAATAAAAACAATTTCTTAAGATTTTCTTTGATAATGAACTGAAGTGAGATACTTCAAGAAGGTAGACTCAGTTTAGGCGCATTTAGACTGGTTAAAGTAAAATGAAATTCTACCTAAAGTAAACTCGGGGTAAACTTTCGTTGCCACTGTTGGACCAGAGACAACAGAACTATGGATAACGGTTGTAGAACCCAATGTAGACATTGTCAACGAAGCTTCTACATTCGGATTTTCTACAAATGTGCTGCTTCGTTATGAGACAGAGAAACTATTCAATGATACTTGCTTTAGACTTGCTAAAAGAGTGCATAATGTTGGCGTGACGTGCGTTATATTTCTATTGCGCGTCGTACAGTGTGGGTGAGGGATGAGATGAGGGACAACAATGGAAGGAATCATCATATGCACAAGAAATTAAGCATTTCAATTTATTATTTTATAAATATAAAATGCCACACAAACTTTTATCAAGATCGGCCACGCCCTTCGCCCACCTCCCATAAAAAATGAAGAATAAAAGTGCAATTCTCCAGTTGTAGAAAGTGTAAGAAACAAATAAGTGGGTTTATTGGCCAACAAAGTCATGGCTATCGTTTATGGCATAGGGCAACACTGTAATACTATGTTAACACACAGGCCGAAAAGACGCTTTTCAGCTGAAAAACTTCTTTTCAAAAAAAGGTGTTCACACTTGAAAAGCAGCTTTTCATTTCATTGTTCTCAGAAAATAAGATTAGGAGCATCTTGGCTACATGTATACACATAAAATAAACAGAGAGACGAAATGTCAAATATCAGTGATAACCTCAATTTTAGTAATAGATTTTGACTATACTCACAAAAACAGACTTCAAAGCAGGGTTGTTTTCTAGCTTTTTAGAGTTTTTCGCTGAAAAGCACACAAAAAGACGCTTTTCCTTTGACAGTTTTTCTATGGCGAAAAGCTTAATATCATGTAGCTTTTCAGCTGAAAAGCCATTATTGTACGAAAAGCCGCTTTTCGGCCTAAGTGTGAACATGGTATAACATTAAATGGACATCAGTATAACCGGCGTATATTCTGTTGGACCGATATGAAACCGGATGCATTTGGAAGAGAAAAAGGTGCTCTTACAACAGCACAACGCATCGACACACAAGACCGCGGTCACATAAGCAAAATTCCTTTAATTGAAGAGTTTCATTCTTTTCTCCTTTACAGATGGAGTCCTACTTACAGCCTACTTGATGCATTTCCATCACTCTATCTGCACTTACACCTTAACCATTTTACTTCAATAATTAATTATGAAAACTAATACTTCAGTTAATGCTAAAATAGAAAAGGAAACGGAATTTTAATAAAACTAAATTAAAAACTAGTAATAGCTACAGTAAAAATAATATTAAACTGAAAACAAATTTGAGTTTTAGGCCAAGTATGTTGATAACAAGACAACATGAAGACAAAGAAGGCAACAACGTAGATAAGAAGTAGATAAAAACTTAATCGTTCTCTCTGTCAAAATAAATTCCGGGTAACTTTCTCGGCATAATCGGCAGTATAAGTTGAACCTTAGTAGCTTGAGTGGATCACAGTGAAAAGTCATACAAGACTACTGATGAGTTGGTGTAGCGGCCAACGAAACAGTCTATATAGTCAAGCTGTGTGATTTGCTCTATACAGAGCCGTTGTTGTTGTTGTTGGTTGTTGCCTTCTTTGTCTTCATGTTGTCTTGTTGTCAACGTAATTGGCCTAAAGCTCAAATTTGTTTTCATTATAAATAATGAAAGGTCGTATTCAAAATATTAAGAACAAAATTAAACAATAAAAGTTGCAGCTTTGAACATTCTTGTCAAAAACTTATAGTTTCGCCTAGTCTAGTTTATAACCTCATAAAGTTATTCATTTTTCAGACTGGCATTAAGATGTGATGAATATGTTTTAAAGGCGCAAATGAACACTTAACGATAATAGATATACAAAGTATTGTCTTAAAAAGCTTTCTATTAGACTAACTATGATAGGAATACTTCGTCTGTGGGAAAACTTCAAAAGTTAAGACAGTTAATGGAATTTTTACAATAATAAAGTTTTTTTATGAATAAAATTTTTGAATTGGGAAGACGGAAAAACTATTTTCTATAGTGTAGAGTATCTCCATAACTTATAGAAGTTGACACATCTTTTAATGGGTGTTCACAAAATAATTGCTTCAGTCAACGCTTTTTTTGTTAAAATTTGTATAAATATAAATCCAATAAGATAAATAGTTCAGTCGCAAATAGTGCAGTCAGTCTTAATCCTCGTCTTCAGCTTTAATACAATATGGAACGCAGAGTGAAAAAAATTGAGTTGTTGAGGTCCTTACTGCTGACGCTAGCTATTGGATTGTGGATTTATTGGCTATGGACACGTCGGTTTTTGTATCGGTTTGCATTGCAGTTTCCAGGTATATTAGGCCTACCAATTGTTGGTTTTATTTTTACTCGATTGTCAAATCCAAAAAGTAAGTGTTTCAATATAAAAATATCTAAAGAATCAAGAGCTGAATCATGTTCACTTTCTTTCGACAGAGGCGTTTATTGTTTTTGGAAAAATGTTTGAAGACTGCAAAAGCTATACTATATGTGTTTGGATGGGATTGTATCCAACAATGCTCACCTCAGATCCAGATATAGTTGAGAGGATTTTATCAAGCACAGATTTTTTACAAAAAGCAGAATTTTATCGCGCTTTATTAAGAATAAAGGGTGGTTCACTCATCGCTGCTCCAGCAGATATTTGGCATCAAAATCGTAAAGTTCTCTTGCCAGCTTTTAGTCACAAGGTGTTGGTAAAATTTTTTCCAATTTTCCATAAGGCTAAAGTGTTGGGACTTTCAAAATTCGAGAACATGGTTGGAAAAGGTGATCATCAAATTCGTGGTATGCTGCGACGACTTGGGCTAGGAATAAGTTTTGGTAAGTTTAAAGTTGATTGGGTTACTAGTGGCGTTGTTAGATATTCTCTTAGTTTAGGATCATTTTCTACTTTGTTAACTCTTGACGGTTTTTGGGATACAAGGGCTTGATCTAGGTAATATTTTGGGAGTTATAATTTTTTGTTTTTATGACTTTTATGAGTTGCAGGATTGGATACTCACGAGACACTTAGATTATTCTGATTTCATTTTGGTATTTCATGAAATAAAACAAGAAAGTCAGTTTGTTATTCGGTCTGAGTTGAATGTGACGAAAATTATAGTTCTGTATAACCTGATATGTGGCGTCCGTGGCGTAGTTGGTTAAAGTGCGTGGCCGCTATGTCAACGAACCTGGAGACCCGGGTTCGAACCCCAGCAGCGACAGAAAATTATTTGAATTAAAATTATTTTTCTGTACGGCCGCCACCTCTCTGCAGACAATGGCAAACCTCAGAGAGTAATCAAAATGCCATGTAAAGCTTCTTGAGAATAAGAACATTCCGTTCATCGCCGTTCGGAGTCGGCGTTAAACATGTAGGTCCATTTCTCGGTCAATTGTGTACAAACTTAATAACACGCACAACACAATTGATGATCATAAGAAGCTAGGTCAAAGTCCTTTCAAGGGCTGAAATGGCCAGTTATTTATTTTTTTATAACCTGATATTTAAATTTCTTAAAGAGTCAGCTTTGTAGAGAGCCAAGTTTCACGAATTGCGACGTCCGTTATTGAAATATCCCATCTAATAAAGAAAATTTTTTCAATTGAAATTAATTTTTCTGATTTACCGTGACCTCTTTGCAGGAGCCGGCATAAAACTAGTAGCTTCAGTTCTCGAGCATTTGTGCAAAAAAATCTAATATTCATAACATCATTGATCACAAAAAGCTCGGTCAAAGGTTTTTCAAGGGCTGTCATGTCCTATTCGTTTTTTTTTTAAGTGACAACACTACGTTTTACTTCGCAGGTTTCCAAAAAAGTTGGAAATATCCCCAAAATCCATTTGTTTGGAAAATTTGTGGTACCCACACAACAGGATAATTTTTGATCTTATCATAAAAATCAAAAAAAAGAAAAAAATTATGTTGTTGGGACGCAGTGAAATTGCAGACAGTGAAATTGCAAATTTGTTATAAAGAACTATTTTATGCCATGTGTTAGGGTAAAAATTTTGACATGTTAGTAACGGCTGGCTCTAAAAATTTTGACATGTTAGTAACGGCTGGCTCTCTTGACAAAAATAGACAAATAATTTACGACATCATAAGGCCGCGAAGAGTGCCGCTCTAGGATTGAAAAGGCAACAATCTTGCAACAACGGCTGTACGCAATTGTTACTCAGTGAGTATAGCAGCTACGGTAAATGTTATGAAACAAAAAAGGAAGAAAGCCTTACGATGAAAATAAAATCAAAACTAATTTTGTCGTCCTCAGGTCAATGAGGTAGCTCATTAGCTAGATAGATAATTTTCTTTGACTTTTACTTGTAAAATTCATTTCGCAGCAAATTTTTTCCATATTGTTAATAACGGGTTTTCCATTAACGACTTGACAACTTTTTTTTTTAAATAAAACGCAAACCATTTGAGATACTTCAAAAACTTTATAATCGGCTTGAAGTACAATCAAAACATTTATGAATGGAACAAAATGGTGGCTAAAAAATGGCGGCCATGAACATGCTAAATTTTATAATAACTATATTATGCAGTAAAATTGTGTTGCCCCAAAAGTTTTCGGGGTCGCTGATCACGAATCTGAAGTCAAAAATTCCAAATTCAAAATGGCGGCCATTAACATGTTAATTTTTATAATAACTATATTATGCAGGACAATTTTGCTGCCCCGAAAGTTTTCGTGGTCACTGAATACGAATCTGAAGTCAAAAATTTAAAATTAAAAATGGCGGCTTAAAAAATTAGCCATTCTTTATTCTGTTCCACAAAACGGATGTTTGTTCTTTTGCTTTTGTTGCACCTGTCAAAATATTTATTAAAAATTTTTTTATATAAATCAATAAGAAAGTTATTTTTATGTCAAAGTTATTTGCACTTTATAATTTTTCTGCCACAAAATTCAAGATTTTCGGTTTTATAGATTTGTTTTGTATATTATCAATATCTGCACACATCATATGCACAGAAATTAAAATGAAAACAAATGCCTACTCAGCTAGCTTCGATAATGCGAAAAGTAAGGTAGGCATGTAAATTTCAATATTTTAATAATAATATAAACACAAAATTAAACTCAATAACTAAGTATGTTTAATACCAATACAAAAAAAGAAAGTTAAAAATACTGTTTTGAAAAAATTTTTTTTTTAGTTTCCGACACCATTTTAGTTTTCCTTAAAATTTTCCTACAGTGGCACTTTGTGGCAAAAAAAAAAAATTTTTATTAGTATAATAAGATATCCCACATAGGAACTAATACCTTTCTAAAGGGGAAAAAAGGGAAAACACTTTCGTTTTTTCCATTTTTACTTAGTCAAATATTTAAAAAAATGAAAATTTTCTTTGTATTTTTTTAAAAAAAGTGTATGCCTATTTTTTAAAGTTTTACTTTTTTCTGATTACTTAAGTTTTGCCCCAATACACGATAATATAAAACATTATAATTAACTTATACAAATAAAACAACAAGAGTTAGAAATTGGATTAAAATATTACTATTTTTTTTTGTAAAATTTTTGTCAGACTTTGAAGGCCTCAAAAATCCTTAAAAAATTTTTTTTAAAAAAATTGAGAACGCAGTTTTTTTCCTTTGTCTATCTCAAATATATATCTGAAGTAAAAAAATTTTTTCAAATTTCCTTAAAAATAAGGTTTTGGCCGTCTTTTTTCGATTTGGAACCATTGTGCGTCGTCAGCTTGTTGGCATAGACCAATTACTTGACGTAGCTCCAAAGAAAATAGTCTAGAGGTGTTAAATCGCACGAACGAGGCGGCATATCGACTGGCCCATTTCTTGAGATAACACGCTCATCAAACTTACTCTTCAATAAATCGATTGTAACGTGTGCTGTACGGCTTGTGGCACCATCCTTTTGGAATCACATGTCATCCATGTCCATATCTTTCAATTCGTTCCAAAAATAATCGGTAATCATGGCGCGATAACGATGGCCATTCACAGTAACGTTACGATCGTTATCGTCGACGAAAAAATATGATCCAATGACACCGCCGGCATGCAAATCGCACCAAACAGTTATTTTTTAAGGATAAAGTGGTGATTCATGAAGCACATGTGGATTTTCACCCGAGCAATAACGCATATTTTGCTTACTGACGAACCCATTGAGCCAAAAATGAGCTTCGTCACTGAAGATGATTTTGCGATGAAACTCATCATCTTGGCGCATCTTTTCCAGAGCCCAATCGGAGAACGTACGTCACTTCAAATGGTCCATTGGTTTCAATTCTTGAGTCAGCTTGATCTTGTATGGGTGTAAACCAAGATCCTTACGCAAAATTCTCCATAAAGTTGTCTGAGCGATGCCCAATTCTTGTGAACGCCGTAGAATTGACTGTTTTGTATCGTTTGCTACGGACGCCTGAACGGCAGCGATATTTTTGACACTTCGACCAACCCGTTGTCTCACTGGCAAGGCAACATCATACAACAAATATGTAGACCCACATTTTTGCACTAAACTTGTTATTGTCTGTCTACTATGGCAAGAATTTCGAACGAAAATTGCAGTTAACGCTCTTAAAGTTGCGATCACCGACTGCGAATTTTGGTAGTAAATTTTTATAATTTGCAGACGTTGTTCGTTCGTGTACATTACCATGATTAAAATTTTGAGTTTACTGAATAAATTGACAGTGACAGTTCGATGATAAGTATAAGCGTGTGTTCAGAAATTTAATTCAAAGTTGTCAAGTCCCTGTTGGAAAAGCATTTATTAGTATTATTAACAATAATTATAATTTTGGAAAAAAAAACTTATTGAATTTTAAAGATTTCAGTAAGTTTTTAATGATTTTTAAAAATTTTTCAGAATTTCGCAATAAAAATAAGCCCTTTGTGCTTTGTGATTTGTGGATATTTTTTCTTCTAATTTCTGGAAAAGAATTAATCGAGAAAAAATATAGGCAGCTATAAAATATTGTTTTACTTTTCTTTTTTATTTCTTTGATCAACTAAGCATTTAAAAAAAATGAAATTCTAGAAACAACGGTGGGCTATGATTTGAAGGAAGGCGATCATGATGACGAAGATATGCTGAAAAATTTAACTTGGTAAGAAGATCTTATATAAAGATCAACGAAAAAACGAATTTATAATACTTATTTACTCTTAAACAGCCTGCTGGAACATACAATGATTGCAGTAATGTCCACCTTTCTGAACTTTGACCGTATTTACCGACACTTCTATAAATATAATAGGTCTATAAATTATCTATATAAAAAAATGAATGAGGTTTGAGAAAATATTACATTAAATAGCAATTATTAACCATATAAACACTGATCAATTTTGAACACAGATAATCCTCACCAGATTAAAAAGTCGACACGATGGCAAAAATAATGACAACTCATCAAATTTAACAGAAATAGTTGCCAGTGAAGAAGAATCCCTGTTGGCAATAAAGAAAACTCCTAGCATATTCATCGATCAAGCCTTGGATATCTATGAGAAACAACAATTTAGCTGGAATGATATTTTATGTGAATCTACTACATTTATTATTGCTGTGAGTAGTGTATTCAATAATGTCAAAAATCAAATATATATCATTTTTAATATTTCTCAGTCCTTTGAGACTAGCGCATCGGTTCTACTCTCGTCAATTATTATGTTGGCCATGCATCCAGAATACCAAGAAAGACTTTTTGAGGAAATTGCAAGTTTTTATCCCGACAAGGATTTTGAGATGGAATATGAACATATAAAACAATTACCTTACTTGACAATGGTTATTAATGAAACCTTACGCCTAATACCCTCAGTACCAATTATTGGACGCCATGTTGTCAAAGATATTCAACTAACTAAGGATATATTTTTGCCAAAGGGCTTGCAAATCTTGATAGATATTTTCCATTTACAACGACGCACTGATGTTTGGGGACCAAATGCGAAAAAATTTTATCCCGATCATTTTTTGCCTGCAAATTTAAACAATAAACACTCGCACGCCTTTATACCGTTTTCCAAGGGTGTTCGAAATTGCATCGGTAAGTCGAACACTACCCTGAGTTAAATTATTAATAACTATCACTCATTTATTTTTTTTTTAAGGATATCGTTATGCTTATCACTCTACAAGTGTGTTGCTTGCTGGATTCGTGAGAAATTTCAGATATACCACTGCATTTAAATTTGAAGACTTAAATTTTTATGATGATATAGCGATAAAATTTCTTGTGGAACCAGGCCTTCAAGTACATCGTCGTGAAGCTTAAGACATTGATAATAGTCGTTGATATATAACATTATCAGCAAATATTGGAAGAATAAAAATACTTTCTTAAGATATTCTTAAAATTAAGTTTAAATTGATTTTTTCTTCGCTGTACGAGCTATGTATACTATATAACTCATTTCCGGGCAAAATGTTTTGAGCACTTCTAAAGTTAAACGGTTCTCGTCATTGATAATGAACTTTCAACAATTTGTTTATTTCCAAATATTATTTGTGCTACACATATCTTGTTTTCCTTTCAACATTAATAGACTTAATTCATAAAAATCATTAAAAGTTACACAACCAAAACACTCATTATTAATTTTTCGAACATAACCTAGCATTGTGCAACAATTTTCACGTGCTAGGCAATTCTCCTAAGCCCGACTTATCAAAAACAAAAAAAATGAACATACCACCAGATCGCGGGAAGCCATTGGGCTCATCTAACCCGTCTATCGAATTGGACAATTCTAGAACATTAAAAATTATGACCCCAGGTTCGAAATACTTGGTAATGACACGCGTCGATAATCATGAATCACTCAATAACGTTTCGCCATTCTTATTAAAAAAAAACTATTGACAACATATGCGGCGGCGAAGTCGATACTTGTAAAAAACTACGAAACGGCACAATTCTCATTAAAACTAAAAATCTAGCACAGGCTAATAAATTAATTAAACTGGTAGCCATCACTCAAACCATCAAAGTAGACATGACCAAACACTCAACGCTTAACTCCTCCAAAAGAGTCATCTATTCCAACGAGTTGCGACTGATACCGGAAACAGAGATTTTACAAGAATTAAAAGTACAAAACATATTCGAAGTAAAAAAAATTTGCATAAAAGAAGGTTATCTCATAAAAGAAACAGGCCTTCTAATTATAACATTCTCATCTCCAATACTACCGAATGAAATCAACATTGGATACCAAAAAGTACAAGTACGTCAATTTATACCTTTACCATTTAGATGTAAGAACTGCTTCCGCTTCGGTCATATTGGTAAATTTTGCAGTTACCCACAACAATGTTACAATTGCGGAAATCTTTACCACACAAATGCTGAAACCAATGGAAAACTTGAGCTACTACCGTCATGCATAAACTGCAAAGAAAATGAAATAACCAGCTGCAACCATAACACCTTTGATAAAAACTGTCCCATCTTTGTAAAACAAAAAGAACTCCAAGCCATCAAAATTTTGCAAAAGACCGATAACAAAACGGCGATAAAAATTTATAACGAGCGACACCAACATTCTCACCAAACATACGCTTCCACTCTTCGATCCTCACACAATACTCAAGCCTCTCCGTTACAAAATCCCTTTATAGATGACCCTCCACCAATCCAACAAATAGTCAACAACACTCAATCCATCACCAACACCCATTCAAACATAGACAGACAATCCAGCCCAATCCAATTAATTAATAACTAACCGTCAACTCAAGGCAGTCCTAAGAATGAGCTCTTCACCAATCCCAGAGTATCATTACAGTCGCGCAAGCTTTCAGACACCGAACTAAAAATTTTCCCAAAGAACATTTCTAACCGGCTGAAGTCCCAGCTCTAAAATAAAAAAAAAAAAAAAACCAAAACCAACAGTCAACCAGAACCAATCAACTCATGCTCCGACGAGGAAGCCCTGCAAATGGACGAAATTTAATGTATACATAAGATTAAGTATATAGTTTAACAATCACATCAAGTTTATCCTTCGTATCTATTCTTATCTAAATCCTTAACATGACACTAAACATAATACAATGGAACATTAATGGTTATTTAAATAACTTTGTACATTTACAAATAATAATCAAGGAATATAGTTCCAAAATTATCGCAATACAAGAAACTCACCTCCAATCCCTCACCAACATCAGGGCGGTTCCAGGAAAATATTTCGGGGGGTTTCAAAAATATTTATCTACGTTATATATATAGAAATAGTTTATTTACTAAATAAGTCATCAGTAAATCAAATTTTAAATGTTTTAGATTATAAAATGATATTAATTTTTCTTGGCTTTTTCGACATAATGGCTGACTTCATAAACGCAAGTTGCAATGCAACACTGCAAAATCAAGTGTTCATTAACATCACTATTTTATTTTTGACAATGTAGTGTGTTCATTAACGCAACGCAACCCTGTCCGATGCGCATCGGATGTCATTTTGGCGCATCATTTAAATTTCTGATGCAACATGGATGTCTCACAAGCAAAGTAAGTAAATTTATAAAATATTTGATTTTATTACTTCATGATGTATTAACCATTCTATTTAAAGTGATAAAAAATGGACACACCAAAAGAATCTGTTGCTGATAACCACAAGACTGCGCTATGAAAGTGATTTCACCGCGAATAAGAAGAAAAGAAACACAATTTGGGAAACAATTTTAAAGGAAATAAAAGATATTGATGATACGTTTCCTTTCACAAGGGACGAAATCACTAGATGTTTCTTAAATATCATGATCACGTACAAACGGATCAGAAAAAGGAATAATACATCTGGAGAAAGTGCGACGAATTGGGAATATTTTAATCAACTCGATGAGGTTTATGGAACCCGAAGCAGTGTCTGTGTTCCAGATGAAATGACGGAGCGTTCATTGGAAAATTTAACAGAAATACTTACATCTGACAACCCACTAACAGTGGATGAAGCATCATCCAATTCGTCGACACCAGTTGGAACTAGTAAGAGAAGACGCAATGAAGTGCTAAATGAAAATGAAAGATTAGAAGTCGAAAAAGAAAAGCTAAGCAAATTGCGGAAAATAAGAGAACTGTTCCAAATCATTTGTCAAAGTCGTTCAAATAACAATTAAATTTCATGTTTTACAAGATTTACTTTTGTGATTAACTTTTGTGCCTTAAAAAGTTTCAAAACTTATATCTATAATAATAAAACTCTTTCTGTCATTTATTTCTTTTTTTTTTGCTTGTTTATTTGACCGGATATATCAGTCAGTATTTCATAAAATCGAAAAAGTTTTTAAAAATAATCTTAAACTGACAGCAAAGTAGCAATAGCATCTCTTTTGGCCTTAACTTCTTGTCTCTGTGTTGATGTCCTTGAATTTCCTTGAAAATCATTGTCATTAGGGTCGTAATCATTTGCAATGTAGTCATCAATGTTGTTTTCATGTTCATCATACATAATTATAATGTTATGTATTATCATGCATGCCATCACAATAAGCCTTGGCAAATTTGGGCGCTGAACTTCAATGCATTTCAAAATCTGAAATTTCTTTTTCAATATGCCAAAAGCTTGTTCAACAAAGACTCTGGTTGAGCTCAATACAGTATTAAATTTTGATTGCATTGTGTTTAAATATCCATTGTCACGATAAGGCACCATCATGAACATGTCGAGGGGGTACGCTCCATCACCGAGCAAATGCATGTTCGACGAAATTTTAATTTCTCCGTTAGTTATTGCCTTCTTTAACGAACTAATTTCCCAAACTGATGCGTCATGACAACGCCCAGGACAACCAATGAAAACATCTAAAAATTTCATTTTACTATCGACAACTGCCTGAAAAATTAAAGTAATTTAAGAAAAAAATACCATACGCTAACGCGTTTCAAACATACTTGCGCAATGATGGAAAATGATCCTTTCCGATTGTAAAAGCTCATTCCATCTGTAAGCGGTTGTGTTATGGGTACATGTGTACCATCTATGCACCCTAGGACATAGGGAAATGGATTACGCCGACTTGCAGCAAATTCCTCACTAAGTTTTCTTTGTTCATCTGGAGTTTTTGGAAACTTAATAATCTGGTTTTTAAGGCGGCAAATAAGTTTGATAGTCCTAATGAATACTTTATATGCAGCGCCAATTCCCACTCCAAACCTATCACTGACATCACGGAACGAACTGTTGTTGCTCAATTTCCATATTGTAATGTGGAGTGCTTTATAAAGAGGAATACCGTTGCGACCAGTTGATCTCGTAGACCACATAGGATCTATCATGTTTTCCAGCTTCTGAAAACAAAACAATAAAATTCAAACAATCCATTTCCATTTCTGATAGTATTATTACCTTAACAGTGGATTTTGTCATTCGAAAATGCGAATAAAAGACATAATCATCCATCGTTGAAATCGTTTTACAAAAATTTTCCGTCTTTGGTATTTTCTTTTTTGTGTAGGTTGACTCACTTAAAAGTGCAGAAATCCGACGCTGTTTATTCTTCAATATCTTTTTAATTATTGCGATCCTTGCAGAAGGTGTATTTTCTGCCAGTTCCACAGCATTCAACAATATTAAAGATATGTCTTCCATTAGGCTTTACTTTACACAAAAGATTAGATCAAATGTTTAAAAATATATAAATACATTTCACGGTGGTGTTCATAAACGCCTTCAAATTGATTGCATTATTTGACAAAGCAGGGATGCATGACAACATTGCTTTGCATTAGATGCGATATGTTTTGCAGTGCTGCATTGCAACTTGCGTTTATAAAGTCACCCAATGTCGATTTCATTTTCGCACGTTACTTCCACGTCACGATGCACGTTCAACAACGCCAAACCGTTCAATCGGTCTTCACTTGTCTCAACGCTCTAAGAACGCTCTCTGCCCATAGCTGCTCATGAGCAGTGTTGCCAGTCTAGCCTTTTTGAGGCTAGATCTAGCCTTTTTTCTGTCATCTAGCCTCGAAAAATACCATCGAGCCTCTAGCCTTTTTTTTATCCTTTTTTTGTTTCGTTCTAGCCCTTTTTGATATATTGCTTAAGATGTATGGACCAGAGATCTGCATGAATGGATCCATTTGTTGTTTCAAGTTCCTTTAGTTTTTCAACTTCCTGCAAGTCGAGGCAGGAAAACAACAAGTTTGCGCGAATCATAGGCAGCAAGAATTTAGTCGCTACATGTAGAAAACTGGAAATGTAGAAACTTAAAATGTAGGGAAAAAGTAATTATTTTGCCTACAAATTGTTTATTTTCAAGTCTGTTTTCGAAGTTCGAGGAAATAACTTCGTGTCGTCAGTGCAAACTTCGTTTCTCGAGTTAAGACGCATTGGATTGAAGTATGTTTGTGTTCTTTTTGTTGTTTTTTATTTCCTGCACCTGAACAGGGGAGCTTTAAGTAGGGCCGGAGAGGGTTAATATTTATGACCGACCCCCATTACTTTTGCAAAAGGAACATTTTTCGCTTGGGAACATATTCCCTCCGAACACTCCGTAGGGGTTAATTAATTTCGTCACTTTGTATAGAAAAGTATAAGAAGACACTCGTCAGTGGGTTTCTACGGCAGCTTAGTCGCTTAGACTTGAAAAGTAGAAAGCTTGATTTTTTTCTATAAATTAAGGTAGGGTAGAACAAAATACAATCAAGTCTGAATTATGATTCTTTTTTCAGAAGCTAGTCGTGGCTTGTAGGTTAGAAACATATCAAGTTTCTACAAGTCAAGTCAAAATTTTTTTTTTTTTCAGTTACTTGATTTAAAATTGACGTGTTGTAGATCTTTGGTATGGACCCAGTGCAACCCTGTGCTCTAAATATAATATATTTGACAGCACTTCATAAATGAAAAGTTATTTCAGCTGGAAATGGAAAAAACAAATATTCTTTGCAATGTTGGTTTCCATTTACTAGATATTTCAATAAAGTTTCTAAATTCATTCAAGAAATGAGTTAGAAAATAGGTGATTCTAATGATGAAACTGAAAGTATTTCCAGCTCCAGTAATGTGGCTTCGTCTGATTAATGGAATTTGAGGGGCCGAGTGCAAGTAAGAAAAATCCGAAAAACTGGAAAAATACGGTTTTTACACTTATTATATATTTGAGCTTGAAGACCGAATTCAATTTTAATCAATTTCAAATATGTTTTGTTCTTGGTATTCTTTTATATCATATTCATATACAGTAGACTCTCACAAATAAGAACCACTTCGTTAAACGGGTGGTTCTAATATTTGAAATGTTCTAATTTCTGGACGTTTTCTTTTTTCACAGAAATTTAAAAGAAAAGAATGAAACTGATTCAAAAAAATGTATTAACACAAAATAATTTTTATTTATTAATATTTAATGTTTTTTCTAAACATAAAACTCATATAATTCACCTTTTTATATTTATACCAATAAGCAAAGATCACTTATGAATTTAATAAATAAAGAAACGTTCAGAAATTAGAACCAGGTTCTAATTTCAGAGCATTAAATATTGAAATGGCAGGTTCTAATTTGTGAAAGTGTATTATGTAAATATATAAATACGTACGTATATTCACAGAGTAAAAAATAATGTAAGCAAATCTAGCCTTTTTTAGCCCTTTTTTTAAGCCATCTAGCCTTTTCTAGCCCTTTTTTAAAGCCCATCTAGCCTTTTTCCCCAAAAATTTCTGGCAACACTGCTCATGAGCTTCACTTAAGTTCGTTAAATTTCTCTCTCATTCTGCTCCGTGACTAGATTTTCATTCATGCCGTCTTCATTAAATATTATTCGTTTGCGAATATCGTGCAGTAAATATTCAGTAAAATGTTCTAAAAACGCCTTTTCTGCATCCATTTTTTGAAAACCGAACCACGAGCGATGTGGACACAATTAGAATTTTGAACGAATGTTGAATTGAAAAAATTTTAGTACACATTGTCAAACAACGAGCAAGAGCTTACCCGTGACGGACGTTTCAACAATCAAGTGTACATACTATGACTCAAGCTCAGATTCTCTCTCAACCGACATTCATGAGCGATAATGTGTACCGTACTTAACGGTTTACAGATGCAGAGACTCCGCATGGTCGTTGTGTTATGAAAATATTTGTTAAATATCAGAATAAATTCGAATTATCTAATATATAAAAACGTTGGTGCGTATGTATGTAAGAGCATTACGGCTGAACCACTGAAGCTATCCACCATTCACTCCATATTCATTCCATATGGTTGTGTGGTGCTCAGGATTATTTTTTTGTGTTAAATGCCCCAAAATGACGCTGGGGTGGAGATAATTATAATAATAAAAGTAATTTCTCTGTTTATTTGACCCGAAAACAAATCTAAACGGCTGAACGGATTTAACTCAAATTCGGCACACTTGAATCCTATATTAGGTCATGGCATAATTAGTTTTGACCACGCCTTCTCCGCCTATTTTTGACCTCTTTTGACCACGATTAATTTTAACCAACATAAAAATGAATAAAAACAACAAAAACCAGAATTTTTCTCCATTACTATATAAAAAGGAATTTTATGTCTACACTTCCGGTACTAACGAAACTGTGGGTTTCTTTAATTAAAACTGTGCGGTGTTTGCATATATTTGATCCGAAAAATGCGGTGTTTTTGTGATTTCAGGTTGCAGTTTTATGTAAGTAAATTATAAAAAATCAGTGTAGTTTCTTTTTGGTACCCTTAGCCCACATAATAAACATCAGTACATCACATTTTAATATAGGTTCTGTTAGAATTTCGGGGGGTTTGAATCCCCCAAATCCCGCCCTCTGAATCCGCGCCTGACCAACATACCCATTCCAATAAACTTTCAATTATATTCACAAAACTCTTCCCCTACTCGTTCTGGTGGAGTTGCACTCCTTATCCATAACTCCCTTAACACCAAATAATTTCCCATAATCAAGACTTCGATTCAATTGCAGTTACAGTTCTCTCTAAAATAAAATTCAACACAATTTCTTCATACATACGACCAAACAATGCTTTTAGCCATACTAACTTACACAATACTCTATACATAGACTCTTTGCCATGTTTAATCACAGGTGACTTCAATAGCTAGCACAGAAAATGGGGCTCCCCAACAGCAACCTCAGAGGTAACATTCTATCTAAGTTCTTAGATCAAAGTCATTATATCCTGCTAATAACGGCATCCCAACTCACTTCAGTACCCATTATACACTAACACATGTCGACCTAACCTTTTGTTCCCCCCTACTAGCTATCCAATCTCAATGGAAAGTTATAGATGATATTTTTGGAAGCGACCATTTTCCAATTCTCACATCTCTCTTTCAATCACATAATCATCTCGTCACAAAACCCAGACCCAAATTCATCACCACCAAAGCCAACTGACCACTATATAAAACTTTTACAGATAAACACAATGCTGATAAAACGCCTTCTAACAATATACACAAAGAGACAGCAAATCTGAAAAGAATAACGCTGCAAAGCGCTAACGAAGCAATACCTCAATTTCATCACTACAACCAAACCAGGAAAGTCCCATGGTGGAACAAGCAACTAAGTGAACTAAAAAAAAAAACAAAAACAAGTAAGTTATGGCATCATTTAAAGCGAAATATATCAAATGAAAACATACTTAATTTCAAAAAAGCAAATGCTCTATTTCGTCGCACTCTTAAAGCATCTAAAAAAGAATCTACAATCAAATTTACGTCCGACATCAATCTGACAACACCCACCTCAAATATCTGGACAAATATCCGACATTTCTGTGGTTTAAAATCTTCCCCTAATATTCATTCAGTAAAGTCCAATAACTTATCAACCCCCTACATAATAGAAAAATCTGCAATAGCACAAGATTTTGCAAGTCCTGGTCGAACGCATCGCGCGACAGCAACTTCCCTAATCTTTTCCGTAACAAAAAACACTCTACAATAATGAACACTCCCCCTCTCTCTCCATCGAGTAAAGCTCTCCTAATAGAAAATGACTTAACTTTCATTGAACTAACAGCAGCCTTAAATAGTCTGAAAAGCAAGACCACTGGCAAAGACAGGATTTCATATCCGATGATAAAAAAATCTCTCGTCAAACAGACAGCAAAGACTTTTAAAACATTACAATAACATCTTCAAAAACTTTATATCACAACCATACAAAACAAGCATTATAATCCCAATTTTGAAACCCAATTCTGACAAAACAGTCATTGAATCATACAGACCAATATCTTTAAATCCATGTTTCTCTAAAGTTTTAGACAAAATAATTGCGAACCGATTATGGTGGTTTGTTACTTCAAACAATCTCATTAATAGTCGACAAATGGGGTTTAGAAATGAGTGACACTCTATTCAATCTAGATTACATGATTGCCACCTCCTTATCAAACAAAAACCACATTTCAATAATATCTCTAGACTTCGCAAGGCCTTCGAGGCCTTCGAAAAAATAGGAATTCACACGATCATTGATCAACTAGTGGAATGGAATCTTGGACCAAAAATTGTCAATTACATCAAGCACTTTATGACCAACAGAAAAATACAAGTACGAATAGGCTCTAACTATTCGCTTCCCCTTCCAATTTACAACGGAATACCACAAGGATCCCCCTTTCAGTAGTTATGTTCCTCGTTGCCTACAACAAACTATGCGATACCATCTCTTCTCACAAGCAATACGACTTCTGCGCATACGCGGATGACTTCTTCATTATAAAGAAACTAAATAAGACTAAAAATATTAACATAGACATAACAGACCTCATAAGAAATATCACTAGTTGGTGTAAATACTCTGGTGCTGAGCTCTCTACCTCGAAATGCAAGCATCTCCATATTTGTCGTAAAAGGAATTGCCACAGTAATATTCAAACCAACAATACCATTATTGAAAATGTAGACCAACTAAAAATATTAGGTATAATCTTTAACAACAGATACCGGTGGAACACACACATGAAATATTTACAAACATCCCTATCCAAAAGACTTAACATAGTCAAATGCTTATCAAGCTTCAAATTCAATTGCAACACTCAGACTCATCACTATAACTAACGCATTGCTAATATCAAAACTTGACTACGGTCTCTTTCTCTACGCTTATTCACCTAAATCTAATTTAAACAAAATTAAAACTATACTCAACTCTTCACTTAGAATTTCCCTAGAAGCACTAAGAACCACTCCAATTAAAAATATTCTCTTCGAAACCAATACAAAAACCATTGAAAATAGAAGGTACTTAGCCACTACTAAACTGTCTAAAATGTTTGTATCAAGTTGGACAACTCCTTTAGCCCATCAAATATTAAATACTCTGAAGGCCAAGAAAGTCCCAAAAATTAGATCAGTAATACACCGAACAATCACACTGTGCAAACAGATTAACATTCCATATGAACCAATTAAACTACCCTTCTCCAAATACCCACCATGGTCTCTAAACGCAGCAAGCCTAGACTCCTCCCTTAGACAATATCCTAAAGCCACTACGGCTCCAACTATATATTTCCCAGAAATCCTAAATAAATGCCATAATAATTGCCATCTTTGAAGCACTTAACCATATTAAAAATACACCAGGGAAATTCACTTACATATGTACTGACTCCCTGTCCGCCTTAGACGTAATTTCCAACATCAACAATTCCACCTTAACCCCAACCCTAATTAGAAACATCTTAATAGAACACTACCCCAAAATAACAGTAATATGGATCCCCGGCCACGCCCGAATTCCAGGAAACGAATTTGCGGATCAAGCAGCCAAATTAGCAGCAAACTCTCCATTAATCACCTCCCAGAACCACAACTTTTACGACTCTCTCAACTACATAAAATACAAATCCAATACCAACTATAAGAACCACAACACACTCAAGACCAATATAAACCACTTCATTAAATTCCATGACATTAATATAAAAAGAGTTGACCTCATAAAATTCGAAAGACTTAGATTAGGACACACTAACTTAACCCATTCCCATATCTTAGACAAAAACACATCGCATCCTTCCTGTACATTTTGTAACTCCACCGAACCTATCAGTCTCAAACACATACTAACTGAATGTCTTGGTTTAGAAAACAGCAGAAACCTTATCTTCCACAACTCCAATCCGATATCATGTCTCACACAACCCTGCCCAGACAATATAAATAAGCCTAATTATTTCATTGATTATAATATCCAATATGTATATATTATTTTTATTTCTTTTTTCATGTACTTTCTTGATCGATGTAATATGATATGATATTTATCATTATATGATATTGTTATATTATTTTATTAATTATATGATTTATAATAGTTACTTAATATAATCTGAAGGCCGGGGTTGCTTTAGCTATTTGTTTTTTCTCTTTTCCTTCTTCATATTAGTTTATCGCTTTAATTAACTTTAACCTTTAGCTAATAATAGTAATAAATAAATAAACAAATATTATTTTTTGAACTCATTTAAGAATGCAAAAAAGAAACATATTTACTAATCATTAATTTCTTTTTAACTCATTTATGAACAAAAATTATTCATTTATAATTAATTTTCATTTAAAAAAACCAATTGGGCCCTTTTTTCGTTTTATGGCCATATTTCATATCTAGGAATACATAATTTAATATTGTACCTTTAGTGACGTAACCAACGATCGATGATAAGTCCTAATTAGGAGTTATTTCATTTAGAATTTTTTAGGAGTTATTGCATATAGAAAAGACACCTAACAGTCAAAGATGAAATAATTCCTAACATTGGTGGAAAAATTCCTAACATTTAGGAGTTATTTCATGTGCAATAACTCCTAACTTTGTAGGGAAAATTTTAGGAGTTATTTCATTTTTTGTTTTTTTTGTTTGGAGTTATTTCGCGGATCCGCTAAAATATCTCTTGGACAAAGTCTATTATGTCTTAAAGTTCTGAGTGACTGACTTGTCAACTTAGACCATAATAATTTGTTGACCGTTTAGTAAAGTGCATCTCGCAGCGCATATGTTCCCAAGAGCAAAAATTGACTTACGTGTTGGGAATTTCTTCTTAAGATGGGAAATATACCCATAGGCCGAAAAAAAGGGTAATGTTTGTGAATTTTTTTAAGGAAACCTAAATGATATTTTTAAATGAAGGTTTTTATACCTTAAAATATACACATCCAAGAGTATGTTTAGTTTTTTTTTATTAAAAAAAAAAAATATTAAGGTAGATACAGCATTTTTTGTAGAGCGCTCTGAAAAAAAGGTGAAATGCTGTGACCAAGATTGCTCCTCATAAATTTATCTCAACCAAAAAAATTAATAATATTATTAAACTAGATACCTTTAAATCGTACTTGTCATAGCCGATTTTGAAAATATTGATTTTTCTCAAAATGGCGGACTTCCAAACGTAAATTAACGATTTTCGACCAAAAATTCGTCATTATTTTGACTATAAAAAATGAACGAAGCTACGAAAAAAAAAAACCTATGACAAGTACAAGACGCGCCCACTTTTTTCATTTATCTCAAATCGGAAAACGGCTACACCTATTTGGCTAATTTATTTATTAAATGTCCGTAGTACTAAATTTTAAGTTTTTACTGCAGTATAATGGACCACGCCCACTTTTACTCCCACTTTTTTGATATCTATCTATCTATATATATAAAAAAGGAGTTTTTGTGTGTAACTATGCAATAGACTCCTAAACTATTCATCCGATTGGCATGAAAATTTGTGTATAGAAGATTTCTGGTACGGTGGTGTTTGTGGGCTATCAATTTTTATCCACCTTGAACACCTGAGGGCGCTGTAGCACAAATTTTTTACAAAACCACCTAAAACTCCCAAACCGCTCATGTGATTGGGATGAAAATTGTTATATAGTAGTTTTCAGGTACAATAAGTCTTTTAGTATTATCTTCTTTGATCCACCTTGGACACCAGATGGTGCTGTAGTACAAATTTTTTACATAATCGCATATTTTTAGTTGTTTTCTTAGGTTACATATTCAAATATTTACAAAATATAAAATACTTCTTAAATTTAGTAAAATTAAAAAATTTCCTTTATTTTGACATCAAAAACATGAACATATCTTGAAAACTATGAAAAATTTTACTACAACGATATATTTAATGCAACATCGTTGCTCAAAAATAAGAAAAGAACAATCAGAAATTTAATTTTGTGACTTTCTATTCAAATACCTCCGCTGCTTTTTTATACATTTTGTTAAATTTTTTTTTGTCTTAAAGCTTTATCAAAGTACTATGAAAACTTTATTGCAAAAATACCGTTTGTTGAGTATATATATTTTAAATATTTTTTTCAAAAAGGTCTGAAATTTTGGAGTTTTCCTCACAAAAAGACTCAAAATTTGTTTTTGTTGTAAAATAATTTAAATTCAAATTCGAAAATTTTTAACTCTATTTAAAAACTATAACATTTATACTCAAAAATTATTTCAATTTAACGCAAAAATTAAAAACCATTTTTGTGATTAAAAAAGCAAGGCCCTAGATTTTTTTCGAACAAAATTATTTTTTCCAATATTGTGTTTTTATATTTTTGAAAAAATAAACAAGCTTAAAAATTAATTTTTTAGTGAAAATTATCTAAGTATCTCTTACCAATCAAAAGTTACAGCCAATAATCTATATATACAAAAAGCAAAACGCTGTCTGTGTGATGGCTGGAAACTTCAAAATTACTGAGCCGATAGAGCTGAAATTTCGGCAGTACATTTTTTTCAAGTACGAGATGGCTTAAATTTCTGTCACACTCCCTTTTGCAGCCTACAAATCAATGAAAATGCTATATTTCCTAAGGTTTTTGTCGATTTGGCTACATTTTGGTAATTTAGTTTGTATGTTCACCGTCGGCAACTGTACTAAAACTGGGCAATCTACTCGAAAACTGGGGGGTGTGGCTCCGCCCATTCAATTAAAATTTGTATTATCGAACAGCTTTGAAAGTAAAAGTAGCAGTACTTACATACAAGCTCAAATAGAGTTACTATTTGGTGATCTCCTGCTACTTTGAAACTGTAATGGTCAGTGGAAAATGACAGTGGTGTCCAACTATGAGTCTAAGAAAAGTTTTGAATACACCTATTATGTTCCCATATAGTTGCAGGGTGCAGCAACGCGCTCCGGGAAAAGGCTAGTAATAAAAAAAAGTATTTATTTTTAAAGATACGAGATATTTAAAATTCGGTTTATATTGAGGGTATCCCAAATAATGGTTTGATTACAGCCATTTATGGTACGAATATTTTTTGAAATGATTTTAGACCAAATATGAAATTTTTTGAAAAATATTGAAGAAGTCAGTAGCTACCTACTTTCAAATTCACTTAAATATTTATTGTTATCTATCTATACTATTATATAAAAGAGGAATCTCGTATGTTCGGCTGCGAAAAGCTTGAGAATGGCAGACGCTATTTCAAAACATCTTTTTCTCTAGGATAGTTATCGTGCCCAGATGAGACATAGGCTATATAAATTTGATAACTATTATTTAAATAATTAATTAAAATTCAAAGAGAATAACCATACAATTACTTTATTCTTATTCTCAGAGAGAAAAACTTTTTTCATTAAAGCTCTGTGCAACTAAAAAAAGGTTGTGCCCATGATACAATTATAAGGTAGGCCCAATTCGAAAATAAAAAAAAACGGAAAAGCAAAGCAAAGCAAAGTAAATTAAAACAATTGCGTAGGTATAATGTCACTTTTGAAAATTGAAGTTTATTCGTTCAGCCATAGGGATGTATAATTTACTTTAAATAGTATAAATCTGGTTATTGGGTATTGAGTACCCAGATTTTATGTGAAATAATGCAAGAAAAGTAAGCAAAAACCCTAAAAATTTAACAATATGAGCCATTTTTCAAAATATAATACAGAATAAATTGTATGTTGACTTTCAACGAAGCAAATAAAAGTAAACATTTTATATAATTTTCATTCGACTACTTAGTTCGATAGCTCAGTAACCAATTTATTTGCATCGCTTTGTATTGTATTTTGACATTATACCTACGCCTTTGTTATTGTTTTGTTGTTGATTTGAAGTCATAGAGAGCGTGTTTTTGCTAGGCCTACCTTATAATTGTATCATGGTTGTGCCCAAAGCTAATAAGGTAGAACATATTTTTCCATACAAAATGTATGGAACACCGATTTTTCCTAGAAAATTAAAATTTTTCTGCTGTTAACAGCTACCCTGTGCGTAGACGAACACACAAAAAAAAAACAACAGCTCGAATCGAGCAATCCGTTCTCGAGTTATGGGCGTTATTATGTATGCCACCCTGTTTTGTTTATAAATGATACTTATTCGGACATGACAATCTGACTGTTTTTATTATCCGTCGCTCGCTGGTCAGTGTGGCTTACGCGTGTATTACCTCGCCGCGCATTTGACTGACTTCGTAGACCTATGTCAGGCTCGTCCTCTCCTTGGAGTTGTAATGAACACTGTACGACACAAAAAATTACATATTTCAATTTTTTCGATTTTTTTGCTTTAGGTTCTTCCTTACTTTCTTTTTTTCTACACCAAATCAGTATTGAGGCAAATACAAAAAATTATTAAAATCGGCCGAGCCACTTCCGAGTTCAATTCTTTCGATTATTTCGCTTTGGGTTCTTCCTTATTTTCTTTTTTCCTACACCAAATTAGTTTTGAGGCAAACAAAAAAAATTATTAAAATCGGCCGAGCCATTTCCGAGTTTTAGCAAGACTAACGCACGGCAATTGACATTTATATATTCAGAAGATAGAAAGATAGAAGATAAGAATAAGATGAAAAACACGATTTGTTTTTGTCTTAGAAAAATATAAAAGGCTGCTATAATTCGAATTGAGAAGATTGTGCTGTCATATCATTTTATTGCAAATTCTATTTAGGAAATTTTTGTAGTACATTTCAATTTGAATAAAAATAGTCAGCTCAACCATCAGTTTTTAAGTCATAACGTGGTCTAAGGATCGATCCTCACAATAGGCAAACAAATATTTTTTTTTTTATTTATTGAAATGACAGCTTTTGTTTCCTTTTTTGAGTAAAAAGTGAATATGTTGGAACTTTCTTCAAATAGGGTGCTTATTAAGTGCTTAAATTGAATTTATCAACGAAAAGAAATTGAATGATAGTTTTTTGTTATTCTAAGGAAACGATGTTATTAGAAAAAGACGCTGTACTGCAATTTTGTGCAATTTTGAAGATATGTGAATTTTTTTTGGTGTTAAAATAACAGAATTTTCTTTTAATTAATTAGACGAACAGTTTTGCTAATAATAGTACGCTAGTAGGATAATTTACGTTTCTTAAAAAGAGGCGTGGTCAAAACAAAGTATGCCATAACCTAATCTAAGCTTCAAGTAATGTGTATGCCGAATTTGAGTTAAATCCGTCCAGCCGTTATGATTTGTTGGCTATTTAACCCTAGAATACTAAACATAGCCTGTGAGGCGAAGATAAAAAGACTTCTGTTTACCTCAGATCCAAATATGTGGCCTGCAAAAAAGCCTTTAGTATATGTAATGTATTTTAAAAAATGAATTGTTTTTGTTAATTTTTTTTACTTAATATGTAATAAACATGTTTTTGTCTTTGTTTTAATATATTTTTATTTTTTTTAAAGTAAAATATGGATTTTATATAAAAATCGCCTCCCAGGCGAAGTTTACCATTAGAGGACTAAAAAATATGTTTAGTATTCTAGGGTTAAAGTAGTCTGATGTGGCAATTCCCATACAAAATTACCAATTTCGATTTTTTGATTTTTCCGCTGTTCCTTCGAGTTTCTGTAATTTTCTTTTTTCATAAACCACATCTGTATTACGGCAAACAATACAAAAAAAGAATTATTAAAATCGGCCGAGCCGTTTCTGAGCCTTAGCAAGACTAACGTACACGCATTTCATTTTTATATATAAGAAGATTTAATTTCCTTTATATATTTTCTCGCTAATATGACAATATGAGCCAATGTTGGCGAATATTTTCAAACTCATTTTGAGCATCATATATAAAAGTCAACAACCCACTAGGAAAATGAGAATTGATTCTATCGTAAATGGAATGGATTCTTTTGCTTACAGTTTAGAACGTATTCTAAAGAATATATAAATTTAAAGCAAAACCTATGAATTGGAATCTATCAACCAAAAGCTTACTGATTCGTTTTTATTCCAGATTCATATGGAAGCGAGAAAAGAATGTACTACTTTTTGTAGGACAACAGCGTGTTAAAAATAATCAATTCCAGAATCTAAATTGGAGAAGAGAATTGATTCTTTTTTCATACACAATTGCTTCTTTTTTCCCGGTGTTAAGGTCCACAAAAAAAGAAAAAAAAAGACAGCAACATGTATTTTGTGCGGTACCAATGCTGCCACCTTTTCTAATGTAAAAATACTGCAATATTATAAAAGCATCGACAAAAATTCCTTGTCGATGTTTTGTTGAAATGCTTTGCTGAAATTTTTCAGCTTAAACGAAAGATATATTTAATTTTAAAACAACAATTATCTATAAGGCCGTCAAATATTTTTCTTACCTCAGAGATTATATTTTTACGTATAAACGAGATTTTCAGATAGTCACAGTGCTAGGAAAAGTGAACCAATGCATTAAAACAAAAATGATCAGGAAGATACAGTAAGTTTATTACTTTAGTTATTTTTTTATTACTTTAGTTAGCTGGAAACTTTATTCGGATGGAACCACTAAGTCGCTTCAACACAAATATACAATTTTACCGAAATTCTTACGGCTCATCTGAGCACAACAAATATTGTCAAAAATGTATCAAAAACAAACAAAATGTCAAAAAGTATTTGCAAATATTTGTTTATAAATTAGAGCATGATACAATTATACAGGTAGGTTTGACAACAGGCTATTTTCTCACGAGATCGTTCATGGATTGTCAAACTCGTCTATTTTTTTTTTTTGCTTTGTCTTATATGATTTTTGACAATTCATGTTCGCTGGAAAACTGTCACACCTACATGATTAATTATACCATGAATTAGAGGAATTTTAAAAATAGCTGAAACGTCTCTCATAAAGCAATTTTCAATTATTTGCTCTCATTTGAGCACAAATATTGTCAGATATAATTAAAATTATTCAAAATAATTCAAACATTTGGAAATTATGTGAAAAAATTCAATATATAAAAAATTTCAAAAAAAAAAAAAAAAAAAAAAAACAAGAAAATTTGTCAAAGATTTCAAAATATTTAAAAAAAAAAAATTCAAAAATGACAATTTTTTCAGTGCAAAATTTTTGATGTTTAAATATCAAAATGTTGACGAAAATGTGGCAAATAAATAAGAAGTCACTGAATTTATCTAATACACAAATTATCAAGAGTGTAAATCTTCCTACTTTAATATAAATACGGCTGTTAAATTTTAAGATTTAAAGTTTTTAATGATATTTAATATTTATATCGCCGGTGAAGCAGCGGGTATTTGCTAGTTTTATATAAAATTTCATAATTCTAAAAAAATTATCTATCAACAAAAAAAAAGATTGAATCTTAAATAGTTTTAGTATTTGTACATTCATGGTATTGAACTTTTTTGTGAAAACCAAAAATAAAAACGATAAATAAAAAATTTAACTGATTGGTTCAAAACACCAAAGAGTCCAAAGATACAACGATTTTTAATTTTGTCTTATATGGGTGGTAGGCGTGGTCATTATTCGATTTGGCCAATATTTTGAAAATTTCTTAATCTATGTAAAAAAGTCGTCCACACCATTTTCGTTGCTCTGCGGCAACTGCAAATAGTTTTGGCTACAGCTTATATGAAACGGTTACACTGTGAGACGTATTGATTTGTCATTCACCATATTCTACAGATTTGGTCCCTTGAAGAGTTTTAACCGATTATTTCTTTATATATTATTTATTTATATACACATTTCCCTCATATTACTGGATTTCTAATTTCACTTCCTGCTAATAGTGAAGACCAAAATTTCATTTAACTCCACATTTTTCTATGTGTGTCGTAGTCATTGTTGGAAGTATTCTTTATCTAAAGCAGTGATGCACACGAGATGCTTACGGAGCCACTCGGCTTTCACATACAAGTCGTGTGTGCGAAGGTACCGAACTCACGGTTGCCACTTTGGTCATTTGTGTCCAAATTTGGACATTTTTCTTTCACTTGGTCGCTTGGTAATTTTTTTTACATCTGGTCACTTTTTATAAAGAAATTAAATTTATAAAGAAATGAAAAAAGAATTTGATGTTCTCAAAAATTAAATACATAAACTCAGTGGCGTAGATAGCTTTATCCAATGGGACGGGATGAAATTTATTTCCGTGACAAACATACATAAAAATAAATTTGTTAAAATCGAAAAAAAGTTGAACTTTTATTTTTATATTTTTTGTTAATGTTTTTAAAACGAAAAATCCAGCTGGCTTGGATTGTTTGCTTGTTCAAAGATTTCTGCAGCTTACTTAACTATTTCTGGTAAATCGCCAGTGCTGTCAAACCATTTAATCGGCCCTTCATTGGTGATATATAAGTTATTACAAACATTTTGTTAATAAAAAAAAATATTGTTTTTATCTTCTTTGGATTTTTATCCTCTTCAAAGCCGAAAAGGTACCCTTGTGCGAAAAGGTACACAAGGCGTGTTGTGGACACTGGTAGCTAAAACTTTTAATAGCACGTATATGTTTGGAAAATGATCCTCTATGATTCAGATATAACTTCCACATTTCCAACCCTTTAAAAACTTTAGAAGTACTAACGTCAAGAAATTTACCGTAAAAGTTAACAGTTTTTTAAATTCTTCAGCTTATTTGTCAATTGTAACTTAAAAGAGGGATGAAAATCCTTCAGTATATTTAATCCTTTTAGTATATCTTCGTGTTTAGCAGAGAGACTCTGCCAGACATATCCTTGACCGATCACAAATGAAACGTACAGGTTACGTATGCATACGATACGTAAAAAAAAAAAGTAAAAAACTTAACCTGTGTTCGTAACTGCCGGTTCAAATTTTAGAAAATTTTCTCATTAAATATGTCTGCTATTTGATTCATGCACATATCGAATGCCGTTTATAATATGCCTTCGTCTAATGTTATTGGTAAGTGTAATAAAATTATAAAAGTTACTATAAAACTCAGGCACCAATTATAGCAAAATATAACAATAAGAAACCCCTTATTGAGCAGACATTTTTACATTTATTTAACCTTTATCTGTCCCTAATTTCTAGAAACGAATAAGTTCCTTGTGTGTAAATTTTACACACTTTTTCAAGAGCCATATTTTTATCGATGAATGAAATTAATGCGATCTAGTCGTTAAAAATTATTTATAATTCATTATTTTATTTATTTAAAAAAAAAAAATCTTTAAAAATAGGCAAAATCCTAGCTCGGTCGATTTGCGGAAATTATATTAAAAAAATAACAGCTTGAAGTTGAAAAAAGTGTGTAAAATTTACACAAGGGACCGATTAAGGTTAATTAGGATATATACTTACTTACTTATCTGGCGCTTACAACCGAAGGTCGGTTTTGGCCTCGTATAAGAAATTGCGCCAGTCATTTCTGTTTTGCGCTTGCTGGCGCCAGTTGGAAACACCAAGTGTAGTCAGGTTATCCAACACCTGATCCTTCCAACGAAGATGTGGGCGTCCTTTTCTGCGTTGACCACCACCGGGCACCGAATCGAATATTTTTTTCGCTGGAGCATCGTTTTCCATTCGCTCAACATGACCTAGCCAGCGAAGCCGCTCGATTTTAATACGCTTAACTATGTCGATGTCAGCGTACAGCTCATACAGCTCGTGGTTCCATCGAATTCGGTATTCGAATGTATGAGTAAGGAATGCAAATATGCAAGCAATAAAGCCAGAAATTTCAACCAACCATTTGTATTGTATGGATTCATTAAACAGCGAGTCTTCAAATTTTGCCAGATGATGAAATTTATAATTTTAAGGCGAAACCCACATAATAAATTTCTTCTACCATCTTCACTTTAAAATATTTTGTGGACCAGTGCAAAAATTCTATCGAAGGGGGATCCATCTCCTAAATTCCCCCAATCTACGCCACTGCATGAACTGCACCTCCATATATTAAAAAATATAGCAAATAATAATTTTGTGCGCATGTACTACATTTTCAAATTTATAATGTTTTTGTCACTTTTTACCGCATTTGGTCACTTTAGTTTTCAATTTTGGTCGCATATTTTATTTTCAAATGGCAACCGTGACCGAACTTCTGCAACGCTAGCAGAGAATCAGTTTGCGTTTGCACTTCTTGGCAGAGATAAAGAGATTAGAAACTTCGGCAAAAAAGAGATAGCCGTATGCTAAAATGCAGTCCCCAGCTAGCATTTTCAATCGTGGGCGACTCTTCCACGATCGGAGCGGGCGATTAAATAAATCGTCGACGATGTCGTATTCCGATCGCGGAAGTTCAGTATAACGAGAGAAACTGTGTCAAGCCGGCGACTCTTCCATTCGAGTCGTCTACGATGCTCAAAAAAGAATCGTGTAAGATGCTTTTATTCCTTATTCAAACGATCCTTGAATCAATCGCCTAATTGAGTCGTGTACGATGCTCAAAAAAGAATCGTGTAAGATGCTTTTATTCCTACTTCAAACGACCCTTGAATCAATCGCCTTATTGAGTCGTCTACGATGCTCAGGAAAGAATCGCTGAAGAGTCTTGAAACTATTGCCAAGACGATCTTTAATTTACCCCAAATGCTTCAAAATAAAAAGCATTGTTCTGTATTGTTCATTTTTTAATTGTAATATATGTAATTAGTTTAAACTAGTATAAATAAAATAAAAATAATTCAATTATTAATTAAAAAAAAAACAAAATTCAGACATAGAAAAAAAATATATAAAAAATAAATTATAGATCTAAATCCCCCTAATTTTCTTCGTCATCCTTCTTGGTCCGATCACCCTTCCTGAGTCGGTCACCAGCATGGACAAAATGTTGCTTTAGCACTTTATTTATTCCTGCGTCGTCACCTTTAAATTTTGAGTGACATACATCTTAAAAAAGAAAAACAAATTAGGAAACTGTAAGAGCATGAAATAAAAAGTACTTACTTGCTTTAATTCTTGGACACGTGTTCACTAGCTAACAACTGAGTTAATATGAAGCAAACATCAGTTGTTCTTTGTAAACTTTTCTAAACACAACGGTTAAATTCGCCAAACGATCGCGGGAATGCGTAAGCGGCGATTCCTAAACATAACGGTTAAATTCGCCAAACCATCGCGAGAATGCATAAGCGGCGATTTTAGAGTAACACAAGTACACGAATGGTCGTCAGAACGATTAAACGACGATTGTAGAGTAAAAAAAAAAACACTCGTCAATCAATCATCAAAATGAGTCGCATTCTTGCTTGCACTCTTTTAATGCCCGCCAAGATGCGTGAACGACGATTCACTCGTCCAAAAATCGTCACAACGACTCGCAATAGCATCATTTGGAAGAGCAATATAAAATTCTACTTAATAATCGTCTTGACGATTAAAAAAAGAATCGCGAAATGATCGCGATCGTCATACAATCTTCCAAATATTTGCTATGCATATGCTAGCTGGGTCAATACTAATGCAAATATTATAAACTAGCAAATACCCGCTGCTTCGCCGGCGATAAAAATATTGAATATCATTAAAAACTTTAAATCTTAAAATTTAACAGCCGTATTCATATTGAAGTGGGAAGAGTGTAAATAATGGTTTGTGTATTAGATAAATTCAGTGACTTGTTATTTATTTGTCGCAATTTCGTCAAGATTTTGATGTATAAAAATCAATAGTTTTTCTAAGCCATCTGCACTGAAATAATTGTCATTTTATTATTTTTTTTTTTTTTTATAAATTTTGTGAAATCGTTGACAAATTTTCTTGTTTTTATTTCCTTTTTTTGGAAATTTTTTATATATTTTGAATTTTCTTGACATATTTTCCAAATGTTTGAAATATTTTGAAGAATTTTAATTATTTTTGACAGTATTTGTGCTCAAATGAGAGCAAATAATTTAAAAACTGCTTTATGAGAGGTGTGTTATAAACCTTAAAAAGAAAAAATTTAAATTTCAACCATATATAAAAATCCTCTAATTTATAAACAAACATTCTCAAACACTTTTTGACATTTTGTTTGTTTTTGATACATTTTGAAATAATTTGATACATTTTTGACAATATTTTTTGTTCTTAGATGAGAACAAACAAATTTTTAAAATGCTTTATCGAGGGTTTATTGAAGGTTTCAACCATTTTTAAAATTCTCTTATTTATCAAGCATTTAAAAGAGCTTTTGAAAGCTGTTGAAATGTTCAACATGAAAAATGTTTTTAAATTTTGTTTCGATTTTTTTCTTATGAAGGCTTTGTAAGAGGCTCATAATTTTTTATGAATACAGCCGTTTGAATTTCGGTAAAATTGTATATTTGTGTTGGAGCGACTTAGTAGTTTCATCCGAATAAAGTAACCAGCTAACTAATGTAATAAAAAATAACTGAAGTAATAAACTTTCTGTATCTTCCTGATAATTTTATTTCATGCATTGGTTCACTTTTCCTAGCGCTGTGACTATTGGGGTACTCACAGTTTTGTTTTATCTGGTGTGTTAACTACGCCGTCTGTTAACTCTAAAACATTTTGCCATGTGGTAACTATTTTTGATTTTGTTTTGCATGTAAAAAAGAGATAACACAAACTGGTAAAATTGCCTTGCTTTCCAACATGTTTGTTTTTCGTAGCAAACTGGCATTTCTGAAAGGTATTTTTATTTTATTGAAAAATCAATAAATCAATGAAAGCTTCTCTTGTTATTTTTATTTTATTGAAAAATCAATAAATTAAAAAAAAGCTTCTCTTTTCAAAAGGCGTGTCAATTTTAGAATGAACTACGTGTAGGGGTTCTCACAATTTGATTGAAGTATCGTTTTAAAGTTACTATATATCAACTTTATTATTCCGTATATATAAAAGTCTCGTTTATACGTTAAAATATTAGCTAAGAGGTAAGAAAAATATATGACGGCCTTAAAGAATTATTATTTTAAGCTGATAAATTTCATCAAAACATTTCAACAAAACATCGACACGGAATTTTTGTCGATGCTTTTATAAAAGTGGCAGTATTTTTACATTCAAAAAGGTGGCAGCATTGGTACCGCACTCAATACATGTTGCTGTCGTTTTTTTTCTTTTTTGTGGACCTTCCCACCGGGAAAAAAGAATCAATTCTCTTCTCCAATATAGATTCTAGAATTGATTATTTTTAACACCCCATCGGGAAAAAGATGCAATTTTATATAAAAAAAGAATCAATTCTCTTCTCCAGTATAGATTCTAGAATTGATTATTTTTAACATGCTGATGTCCTACAAAGAATAGTACATTCTTTTCTCGCTTCAAGTGGAATCGCTACACTAAGGGAAATAACGCATATTAACATTATCCACGCTTGAGTATAAATTTTATTTAAATATTTACGTGGATAAATCAAATGTTTTCCTTACAACTCGTTTTTTTCCGTATTTTAATTTTATTTATACCACACACGTACACACATATTCAATACAAGCAAGCAGCAACAGCATCGCACACGTACACACATATTCCGACAAGCAGCAACAGCATCGCACTCTGTTCCTGCAGTATATTTCTTGCAGTTGGAGGTCTTATAGTTCTCATTTAGTTAATGTTGCAAGAGTAATATAACCTGTAAGTTTGGCAAATATGATTTGCGAGTGCGATGCATGATGAAATCATGTAGGGTGGAGTGACAACTCGGTATTTTCTCAAGAATATCTTGAGCCGATTGTCATTTATCTGCATAATTTCCTTCTTATTTCTAGCTTACTTTTTTGTTTATAGTTTATACTATTTTTGACATTTGATGCCATATTATTGCACCAACTGTCAAAAATAGTAAAAATTAGAGAACGAAAAAAGTAAAAAGGAAAATAAAATATACCACCAAATGGCATTCGATGGACACAGCTCGTGGAAAATATTCGAATAAATTGTTTTTCCATTTAAATATTTTTATATAAATTTTCCTTAAATGCGATAGTTTTATTTTCAAATAGTAAATATTTGAAAAATATTTAAATATATTCGTGCATAATTTTAATATATTTTTTATTGAATTCTGTTTAAATATTTTAATATTTTATTTAATTAAAAAAGTATTTAAATAAATTTTAAATATTTACGTAGTCGATTTAAGTAAATGCGTTATTGGTGCAAAAATGACTCGCTTTTTGGATAAATTAAAAAAGTTTTTGGATAAATTTAATATTTTTTCCCCTTAGTGTACAGAATCGTTTTTTTCACTTTTTAAATAGATTCTTTTCATATATGTAATCATGGTTGAATAAATTTGGTTGTCTCGTGGCTGATCGTACTCTTTTCTCAGTACACATAATTGTCAAAATCAATTAAAAACTACAACAACAACTTCATCGGCTTTGCATGTTATCAATTTACGCATTCAGATTTTGTATGAGTTGTCAACTTCGATTCGACATTTATTGGAACTCGCTCTCACCCATGCGACAACCTTATTTATTAAACCATGTATGTAATACTTCAATATTGGCAGCAAACTAAATTTTTAATGAGTTTCAACTACGAAATCAAAGAGAGATAGCCTACATACGATTTTGTTGTTTGTATTCTATACGTCAACGGGGCGGTTGTTAAGAAAAATGTCTACCCAAACATAAAACAAAACAAAGCATACATATTTGTTTTGCATAAATCATAGGTACGCACCATTATAAAACAATTATAAGACCAACGCGTGAAATATGATAAAAATTCAAAAAGAAAAATTCAGGCAAACAAAATTTAAACCATAAAAATTGAAACAACAGAAATTTTAAATGAAATTTTGCGTGTTGTGCGTGTTATTAAGTATGTACACAATTGACCGAGAACCGGACCTACAGGTTTAATGCCGACTCCGAACGGCGATGAACGGAATGTTCTTATTCTCAATTAGCTTTACATGGCATTTTGATTACTCTCTGAGGTTTGCCATTGTCTGCAGAGAGGTGGCGGCCGTACAGAAAAATCATTTTAATTCAAATAATTTTTTGTCGCTGCTGGGATTCGAACCTGGGTCTCCAGATTCGTTGACATAGAGGCCACGAACTTTTAACCAACTACGCCACGGACGCCACAATTTCGGGTACATTCACAGTACAGTGTACTGCCAATATAGAAGTATTACATATATGATTATTTTAAATAAAATGTATTAACTTTCGGAAATAAGAAAACAAATCGAAACGGACTGATGTTTTTCTCACTTATACCAGAATTTGTTTTAGAATCAGTTCGTTTTTCACTTATCAAAAAAGCAAGCAAGGAATCTAAAAACATTTTATATATTAGAAATAATTATATGGGTCGTAATCGATTATGGCTGGAATAAAAACGAATCAGTAAACTTTTGCTTGATAGATTCCAATTCATAGGTTTTGCTATAAATGTATATATTCTTTGGAATACATTCTAAAATGTTAGCAATAGAATTCATTCTATTTACGATTTTTGTTTCTAGAATCCATTTTCATTTTGCCGGTGGGACGCTGACGTCCTACAAATAGTAGTACATTCTTTTCTCGCTTCCATATGAATAGCTACAGAAATCGATTCTTTTATTCACTTTTTAAATGCATTCTTTTAAATAAAAATTATTCATTTTCGGAAATGAGAAAACAAATCAAAACAAACTGTTGCTTTTCTCACTTATGCCAAAATTTGTTTGGTTGATATATTCGTTGATATATTGGTTGATATAAACTTTTGATTGATATATTCCAATTCATATGTTTTGCTTTAATTTATATATTCTTTGGAATACGTTCTAAAATGTAAGCAAAAGAATCTTTTCCATTTACGATTTTTTTTTTTTAAATCAATTCTCATTTTCCCGCTGGGTTGTTGACTTTTATATATGATGCTCAAAAAGAGTTTGAAAATAGAGCTTTTGTCTCACAGCGATTTTGACATATTGTTCTATCTCATATATTCGTCAACATTAGAGTGCTGATATATAGTTATATGAGCGAGAAAATATATAGAGGAAATTAAATTTCAAAATAAAAAAACTCACGAGCGGTGCTTCCATTGTCAATAATTTTTATTTGAAATTTTTGTTGTTTGAATTTTTTGATTAAAATTTTGTTTGTTTAAATTTAATCATATTTCAGGCGTTCTTGTAATTGTTTTATAATGGTGCGTACCTGTGATTTAGGAAAAACAAATATGATTTGTTTTCTTATATGTTTGGGGCAAACGTTTTCATAACAACCGCCCCTATGACGGTTTGACTTTTTATTTTTTGTGTAGTAATTTTCATATATTCAAATATACTAACACAAACAGCAACATCTTATGTTGTTATGGCTGTCTCTCTTCGATTTGAGAGTTGGAATACAGAAGTATTACATATACATATGTTCTACCTTATTAGCTTTGGGCACAACCTTTTTTTGAGATGCACAGAGCTTTAATGAGAAAATTTTTTCTCTCTGAGAATAAGAATAAAGAAATTGTATGGTTATTCTCTTTGAATTTTAATTAATTATTTAAACAATGGTTATTAAATTTATATATCCCATGTCCCAACTGGGCACCATAGCTATCCTAGAGAAAAACAATTTTTGAAATAGCGCCTGCCATTCTCAAGCTTTTCGCAGCCGAACATACGTGAGTCTTCTTTTATATAATAGTATAGATGTGTTAGTAAAATTTCATGACAAACTCACCCCTCGCGATGGATTCTCGATGAATTCACACCTCAGGATGAACATGAGCGCTGGTGAATATCTCACTTTCGACAGCTAAGCCACCAGTGTACACATAGGGAAAAACTAACTTGCAATTTTTGTTCTAACAAATTCATGAATTTAAAAATTGGACCAGGGTTTTCAAAACAGAGATATAGCTGTTTTTGAAAGAAAATTATAGCCTATTTGATGCACATTCGTCAGTTTTTCTACAGTGTTACTTCAATAAAAAAAAAGAAAATTAAAACTAATCTTCAGTTAATGCTAAAGTAGAAATTAAAAAGTAAAAATAATTAAACTGAAGTAAAAAATAACAAATTAAAATTAAAAAGTAAAAGTTGCAGTCTGGTACATTTATGTAAAAAAACTTCAAGTCTAGCCTATTCTAGTTCATAACCTCATAAAGTTATTAATTTTTCAGACTGGAATAAAGCTCTGTGAATATGTTTTATAGGCGCAAATGAACACTTAATGATCCACAAAGTTAAAACAATACTTTTTCTTTCAGACTAACTATAAACGGAATACTTCGACTGTGGGAAAACTTGAAAAGGGAAGACAGTTGATGGAATTTTTCCATAAAACTGCCAGGAGCCAGTCTTTAAAAAAGCAGAGCATTTTGCAGCCAAAGTGGTAAAGTGCTTTTATAAATAAAATGTTTGATTTGGGAAGACAGACAAAACTCTTTTTTACAGTGTAGAGTATCTCCATTAACTTATAGCTGGCAAATATTTTAAAGGGTTTTCATATTGGTTTAAATAATTGGTTCAGTCATCGTTTTTTTGTTAAAATTTGTATAAATATAAATCCAATAAGATAAGTTAGTTTAGTCGCAAATAGTGCAGTCAGTCGTAATCCTCCTCTTAAGCTTCAATACAATATCAGCTATCATACAATATGGAACGCAGAGTGGAAAAAATTGAGTTGTTGAGGTCCTTACTGCTGACGCTAGCTATTGGATTGTGGATTTATTGGCTATGGACACGTCGGTTTTTGTATCGGTTTGCATTGCAGTTTCCAGGTATATTAGGCCTACCAATTGTTGGTTTCTTTCTTACTCGATTGTCAAATCCAAAAAGTAAGTGCTTAAATATAAAAATATCTAAAGAATCAAGAGCTGAATCATGTTCACTTTCTTTCGACAGAGTTGTTTATTGCTTTGGGAAAAATGTATAAAGACTGCAAATGCTATACTATATGTGTTTGGATGGGATTGTATCCAACAATGCTCACCTCAGATCCAGATATTGTTGAGAGGATTTTATCAAGCACAGATTTTTTACAAAAAGCAGAATTGTATCGCGCCTTGTTAAGAATAAACGGTGGAACACTCTTCGCTCATCCAGTAGAAATCTGGCACCAAAATCGTAAAGTTATCTTGCCAGCTTTTAGTCACAAGGTGTTGGTAAAATTTTTTCCAATTTTCCATAAGGCTAAAGTGTTGGGACTTTCAAAATTCGAGAATATGGTTGGAAAAGGTGATCATCAAATTCGAGAAATGCTGCGACGACTTGGGCTAGGAATAAGTTTTGGTAAGTTTTAAGTTGATTGGGTTACTAGTGGCATTGTTATTCTCTTGATTTAGCATAATTTTCTATTTTGCGACCTCTTGATGGTTTTTGGGATACAAGGGTTTGATCTAAGTATTATTTTGGGAGTTATAATTTTTTGTTTTTATGACTCATTAACGGCTTTTTAATGGGTCAGCTAGTGAGAGATACAAGTCTAAATCAGTGTCGGCCAAAAAAATACATACACAGTTCTTTCAGTTTTGTAGTAGTGTGCGCTCAAGTGAGAGCAAATATTCTTTCTTTGGCTTACAATGTGAAAATTTTACTTCGCAGGAGGCTTAAAGAAATTTTTTACTATGAATTACTTAATTGTATGCAGGTGTATAAGAGTGAATTGAAATTAATGAAATTTCTTACTAGGTAAATAATGTGCAATATTATTTATTGTCTAGGGGCCGCGTTATTAATAATAACATTCATATTAATATTTTGTAAATAATATCAATATGCATATATTTATTATTAATATCAATATTACATACAGTGGAAGCTCCCATAAGCGGACAGCGACGGTCACCTACTTTTTGTCCGCATATGAGAGATGTCCGCTTATAAGAATGTCGTAAAATATAATATTAAATTTAAAATAAAAAATTGGGGCATTGGGATGAAACCAGTAACGAGTAGAAACAATGAAAATATGTATGTAATTTTTGAATTGTGTACGAGTCAACGTTAAACATTTCAATAATTTACCCATAAACTAGAGCAAACGCTGAAACTAATTGTTTTACTTTACCGTTACTCGTTAAAAGAGAAGAAAAAAAAAGAACCCCCGAACTGTCAAAAACACAAAAAAAAAAAAAAATATATATGTAAGCAATAAAAAAAAATAAATAAATAACTGGCCATTTCAGCCCTTGAAATGACTTTGACCTAGCTTCTTATGATCAATTGTGTTGTGCGTGTTATTAAGTTTGTACACAATTGACCGAGAAATGGACCTACTGGCTTAACGCCGACTCCGAACGGCGATGAACGGAATGTTCTTATTCTCAAGAAGCTTTAAAAATAAAATAAATAAATAACTGGCCATTTCAGCCCTTGAAAGGACTTTGACCTAGCTTCTTATGATCAATTGTGTTGTGCGTGTTATTAAGTTTGTACACAATTGACCGAGAAATGGACCTACTGGCTTAACGCCGACTCCGAACGGCGATGAACGGAATGTTCTTATTCTCAAGAAGCTTTACATGGCATTTTATTACTCTCTGAGGTTTGCCATTGTCTGCAGAGAGGTGGCGGCCGTACAGAAAAATTATTTTAATTCAAATAATTTTCTGTCGCTGCTGGGGTTCGAACCTGGGTCTCCAAAGTTCGTTGACATAGCGGCCACGCACTTTAACCAACTACGCCACGGACGCCACGCAATAATGTAAGCAATAATGTTTGTGATAAAGAAAGACAAAATTGTCCGCTTATTAGAGCTTCGCGTCCGCTTATGGGAGATTCTTTTTTCATAAATATACATGTTTGTGTGTCCGCTTCCGTTTATCGGAAAGTCCGTGTATGGGAGAGCATTTTCTATGGAAAAAAACCAAAAATTGTTCGTTCCCAAGAATGTGCCCGCTTATAGGAGATGTCCGCTTATTAGAGCGTCCGTTTATTGGAGCTTTCACTGTATATAGTTGGAAAGTGATCTTTTACTTATACCATTTTACCGACTCGTAATTGTAATAATATTTATATTGCATATTACTTCAAAATAAAAAAAAAACTAGTAGCGCGCCCTACTCACTTCTGACAAATTAAGCATTGCGCTTCCCCAAAACAAAATTCAAAGAAAAAAATGCTTATTTCCGCATTTGTTTGAGAATTTCTTGTATGTTTAACCATATAAAATTACGTAATAAATTATGAAGTGTGGTATTAACTAGTCAAAAGCGAAGCATCGACTGAGCGCTCTTGCCAGGGTTCGGACTAGAAAATTAGTAAACGTCAGTAAATTAAAAAAAAAAAACGCAGTAAAACGAATTTTTTCGCTGTAGTTTTTTTTATTTACAACCATGTACGTAAATAACTTATAAAAAAAATACCTAAATACAGATATATACATAGCTATATACTATCTATTTGGATGTTGCAGAAACATATATTTTTACGGTATTCGAGAGAAAATTTAAAATTTTTTTACAGGAAAACGGTAAGAGATAATGGAAAAATTTTTTGTGGTTAATTAATACACTCAAAAAAATTTATACAAAAATTTTTACATTTTTTACATTTTTTCACCTGGTTACTATCGTTACATAAAATTACCTCGTCCGATTATCTCCAAATTTTAACAGCATACTTTCAACATGTTTTACTTTCAAATCTTGCGTTTTTTACGATTTTTTTTCAAATCTTCATAATTTTTTCTTTTTTTGCCAAACTTAAAAAATTTAGTTCACACGATAACCATACTCATATTATTTATCAATTCTGTTTTTTTGTTTTTCTATGTGCTGCCAAACTAGTAATTATGATAACCATCAGCTCTTTCCGATATCGACACGTCAACTTCGAATTAAAATAACATAACAAATGTTAAATATAAATAAAAAATATTGTTTTTAAATATTTTTTTAGTGTAATTATTCAACCTAAAAAATTTTTTCCATTATCTCTAACCGTTTACTTGTAAAAAAATTTTAAATTTTCACTCGAATACCGAGTGCGCCAAGTAGCAACATGCCTTAATATGAGTATAAATTTAGCACTTTGCTGCCATCTTTTTAGTTTTTATGTAATAGTATTTAAGGTTCAGTTATACTTGACGTAATGCAACGTTACATAAGAAATTGCTTGTGCCTTCTTGTCGTTTGAAAGATAAATACAAAAATAACCATAAAAATGTAACCAATAAAAACACTGGCTCTTGCTACGAATAATCGGCAGAGTCGGTGTACAACAGTGATCGGCAAACGCACACAACCATACCATGCTTCGTATTTTCATGTAACGATGTGCGTACACTGAGCCAAATTGCACGTTAAAAAGAAAACATTTGCACCGCTAATTTCACAAAAAAAAAAAAAAGCCCAAGCCTGTGTTAGATAACAC
Source organism: Pherbina coryleti (assembly GCA_943735915.1). Taxonomy (NCBI): domain Eukaryota; kingdom Metazoa; phylum Arthropoda; class Insecta; order Diptera; family Sciomyzidae; genus Pherbina; species Pherbina coryleti. Next base: position 137,154,248 of record OX030949.1, read on the forward strand.
GGGCGCATAGGTCAGACGTAGAATACGTTAGTCATTAACAGCCTTATTCAATAGATTTCCTTAAACAACCTTTAAACGCTTGTTTAGTTACGCACTGTTTAAGGCTTTACGCAGCTTCTATGCAACCTTGCTAACATTGTTATTCATAAACATTTTTTCATTTTCTGCTTATGATTGCAAGGTTTGTGTCTGAACTATAGAAAATCTCTACAAAAATTAAGAATTCCTATGGATTTACAATGGCCGCCGCATAAAAAAATGCTGCAAAGGGCGCATATGGAGCATGTCTTTGATATTAAAAGAAAAGACAAACAAAAATCATGGCTGTATTTACGTAACCTTTAAACGCCAATTTCGGCGTTTAAGTTACGCAGCTTTTAAACAACTACGAAAAATGTTTATGAATAACGTTTTCTTGTTTAAAGTTACGCTGCCTCTAAAATGTGTTTATGAATAAGGCTGTAAGCCATTGAGGATGTCTTAAAGACGTGGCCAACTGGGTAAGCACAATTTTGTTTCTCTGCTTCGCTTATCAATGTTGTGTATGTACATATCGTTCGCTACTTGGTCATTGTACTTCTTCTCTTTCTCACACTGGTTCTGTGATGAACACACAGATAATCGTACTGATCTTACTCATGATGTTATAATACATAAAATACAAAGCATATGAAAATTAATACAAAATTTGAAGGAGTTAAATTTTGATTTACTTATAGAATCAAAAAAATTATATGTAGCAATATGATTACTTAAATACAACTCAAAAGAAGACATATTAAAAATATGTTACGACCATACTTGAATTTTCTTCAATGCATGCATAAAGTATTAAAAACTTCTAATGAAAGTGACAAACATATTCTCAAAATTTTGTGCTCCAGATCAACACCCCCGTATAACGTATTCTACTTTAAAAAAGAAACGGTTTCGATAGTATCGGAAGTATAGACGTATAGTTTTTTCATTTGATATATTTTGTGATGAATTTGTTGTTCTTTTTCATTTAAAAAAAAAAAATAAATAACTGGCCATTTCAGTCCTTGAAAGGACTTTGACCTAGCTTCTTATGATCAATTGTGTTGTGCGTAAGTTTGTACACAATTGACCAAGAACCAGACCTACATGCTTAACGCCAACTCCGAACGGCGATGAACGGAATGTTCTCGTTCTCAAGAAGCTTTACATGGCATTTTGATTACTCTCTGAGGTTTGCCATTGTCTGCAGAGAGGTGGCGGCCGTACAGAAAAAATTATTTCGATTCAAATAATTTTCTGTCGCTGCTGGGGTTCGAACCTGGGTCTCCAGGTTCTTTGACATAGCGGCCACGCACTTTAACCAACTACGCCACGGACGCCACTTTTCTTTTTCATTTTAGTTGGTTAAAAATAAATGTAATTCAATTTTATTTTTAATAAATGTAATCAAATATTTCGGAAAAATAGGTATTCATTGTTTTTCCTGCAGCAAGGAACTTAAATATATTTTAAATTCATGTGAAAATTTAAATTTTAGCAAAACAAATACATATTTGTATATATTATATGCAAAATATAATATATTTGTTTATTAAATATACATAACGACAAAAATGAAAACAACTGTTATGTATATATACATATGTATGTATATGTAAATTTTACATACGTTTTAATAACAACACCAACAACATCAACAACAACAACAACAACAACAACAACAACAACAACAACAACAACAAAAACAACAACAGCAATAGTGTCTTTTGACATTATAAATTTTCTTGGTAACTTTACGTCCACATATTAAGCATTCTGTCTGTCCTGAGAGGTTCCCAGCAAAAAATATTCTTTTTCCCCGTTCAACCTCAAACATGTTATTTAAAATAAAACTAGTAAGAAATGATCTTCGACTGAGCCGAAGTTAAAATACCCCCACGTCCGTACCAAAGTATATTAGAAGTCTTAAGCAATCAATAAAATGTTTATTTGTAAAAACGTTTTCGTTATAGTTTTAACAGAAAATATTCGCTTTTGTTTTTTGATAAAGTCACTTTGTATGGGAGGTAGGCGTGGTTTTCATCCGGTTTGGTTGAATTTCATACGCAGAGTGTATACTAAATATCAAAGCTCATGTGCAAAGTTTCAAGTCCATATATTAATTTTTGTGGAATTCTAAGAGATTTTACGGTTTTGATAAAGTCACTTTGTATGGGAGGTAGGCGTGATTTTCATCCGATTTGGTTGAATTTCATACTTGACCTTTATTTTTTAGATAAAAGCTTTAAATATCGAATTTCGTGAAGTAAGCTTTAAAATTACGGCTGTAATCATGATCACAGACAGACGGACAGACGGACATGGCTAAATCAACTCGGATGGTGATGCTGATCAAGAATATATGTACTTTTCTTTACCTACCACGCTTCCTTATGGGTGTTACAAACGGAGTGACAAAATTAATATACCCCCATTTACGTTTTTTAAACGTGGGGGTATAAAAATGCTAATATATTTTGATTCAATATGAACGGCTTGTACTTTTTTTTTAACAGTGTAAGTACCCTCTCTATGCGTCAGCTTTCATGAAACCGGAGTTGCCATTAAAAAAAAAATAAAACGTTTGACGAAGTGAAAAACGTCAAAAACGTCATTTCATATATTTAAAAACGTCATAAAATCGTCATTGTCTTGAAATCAATACTAGAATAATTATTATTTTTTTATAATCGTTTTTATTTATGTTCGATACATATGGGCCTCAACGATTAAGGCCGCATTCTGCAGCTCTGCTCTCATGACATTCACTTTTATTCCATCAACTGCACTTAAGTTTTTTACAATTGAAGGTTGAATTTATACTGCATTCATGTTCGACTGGTGTTTCGCTGTTTTGGCATGGGCAATTAAATCAGCTTTACCTGACTTGGTTTTTAAACCCATATCGCAGACTTTACAAACAGCGGGAAATTTTGGATCCTTTTTGCTGTTGTTTTGCAACCCCATGTTTAAACTGGGATCTTCATCTCATTTTGTGCAGTATCCCCTAGAAGCAGAATTAGGAACCTGAACGGAAAAATTTTGCATCATAAAATTGTTGATAACTTTTTTTTTGTTAAAACTTACCTCTGGCGGCGGTTGATCTCCATATCCTGAGCTTGGTGTGCTTGTTTCCGCATTTGACCTCTTTTCAACTAAAATTAATACGTATTTTAGTGTTATACTTATGTGTTTGTGAATAGAAACTTACCTGGTTTAAAATAACGCTTCATTTTTTAATTTTTGATCTAATTAGAGTTTACATTATTGAAGTGACCTGCCATTCGCGGCAAACAGCAAGAAAAGAATAAGTAAACAAAGCAAAGAAAACTAGAAAATGAAACACGCACTGCAATAACTTAACAGTTTGAAAGCAAGAGCAACAATACTGTACGCTCACGCGACCCAGTAAACCATAACTAAAGCACAACCCAGCAAACATTAATCAAAGAGTGCTAACTTAAATTTTTAACAGTAAAATATAAAACGAGTCAATTAAAAAACTTAATTTTTGGCATAAAAATAAATGAAAATCGTCACTTCATAATTGAAGCCAATAACGTCAAAATGACGATAAATCGTCAATAATCACAACTCTGCATGAGACTGAAAATAAAAACGTAAATTGCTGAAGCAAAAAAAAAATCTGATGAAAGCATGCGACGCGAAAATACTCGCTGATGCGTTGCCCTTAGCTTTTAGTTTTTCTTTGTTGTTGTTGTTGCTTTTGTCGTTTGACGTTTGTGACTTCTACAGCTTTGTTGTTGCAAAATTTCACAATTGAGCAGCCATTTGAAAATGAGCCTACCTTGTAATTGTATCATGGCTTTTGCCGATCACTGGTGTACAAGCACGACAGCCAGTTTTATGTCGGTGTGAAAATACGAAGTTTCACGAAGCACGCGTGCATAGGCTTCGGCCGACACTGGTCGTTTTAGTTGAGGAAGAATTGGATTACTCACGAGACACTTAGATTATTCTAATTTCATTTTGGTATTTCGTCAAATAAAACAAGAAAGTTAGTTTGTTATTCGGTCTGAGTTGAATGTGAGTTGAATAGTACTGAATAACTTGATATTTAAATTTCTAAAAGTGTTAGCTTTGTAGAGGGTCAAGTTTTACGAATTGCGACGTCCGATAAAGAAAAATTTCAATTGAAATTAATTTTTCTGATTTACCGTGACCTCTTTGCAGGAGCCGGCTTAAAACTAGTAGGTCCAGTTCATTTGTGTTAACAAATCTAATAACAGTCACAACATCATTGATCACAAAAAGCTCGGTCAAAGGTCTTTCAAGGGCTGTCATGTCCTATTCGTTTTTTTTTTAAGTGACAACGCTACGTTTTACTTAGAGCAGCTACGGTAAATGTTGAAAGAAAGAAAGCCTTACGATAAAAATAAAATCAAAATTAACTTTGTCGTCCTCAAGTCAATAAGATAGCTCATTAGCTAGATAGTTAATTTTCGTTAACTTTCACTTGAAAAATTCATTTCGCACCAAATTTTTTTTCTGATTGTTAATATTAGTATTATTAACAATAATTTTGGAAAAAAAAAACCTTATTGGAATTTTAAAGATTTTAGTAAATTTTTAATGATTTTCAAAAATTGTTCAGAATTTCGCAATAAAAATAAGTTCTTTGTGCACTGTGGATATTTTTTCTTCTAATTTCTGGAAAAGAATTAATCAAGAAAAAATGTAGGCAGCTATAAAATATTGTTTTACTTTTCTTTTTTATTTCTTTGATCAACTAAACATTTTAAAAATCCCGAGTATTTAATTTGAATAAGGAAAATAATGCAATTTCTTCTTCTAGAAACAACGTTGGGCTATGATTTGAAGGAAGGCGATCATAATGATGAAGATATGCTGAAAAATTTATCTTAGTAAGAATATCTTATATAAAAGTCAACGAAAAAACGAATTTATAATACTTATTTACTCTTAAACAGCATGATAGACCATACAATGATTGCAGTAATTTGCTCCTTTTTGAACTTTGACCGTATTTACCGACACTTCTATCCATATAATAAGTCTATAAATTATATATTTAAACATCTGAATGAGGTTTGAGAAAATATTACATTAAATAGCAATTATTAACCATATAAACACTGATCAATTTTGAACACAGATAATCCTTAACAGATTTAAAAGTCGACACGATGGTAAGAATAATGACAACTCATCAAATTTAACTGAGAAAGTTTCAAGTGAAGAAGAATTCCTGTTGGAAATAAAGAAAACTCCAAATATATTCATCGATCAAGCATTGGATATCTATGAGAAACAACAATTTAGCTGGAATGACGTTATGTGTGAATCTGCTACACTTATTATTGCTGTGAGTAGTTTTTTAAATAGCGACAAAATTAAAAAAAATTTATAATTTTAATTATTTTTCAGTCCTTTGAGAGCAGCGCATCGATTGTGCTCGCCTCAATCGTAATGTTGGCCATGCATCCAGAATACCAAGAAAGACTTTTTGAGGAAATTGCAAGTTTTTATCCTGAAAAGGATTTTGAGATGGAATATGAACATTTAAAACAATTACCTTATTTGACAATGGTTATTAATGAAACTTTACGCCTGATACCCTCAGTACCAATTATTGGACGACATGTTGTCAAAGATATTCAACTAACTAAGGATATATTTTTGCCAAAGGGCTTGCAAATCTTGATAGATATTTTCCATTTACAACGACGCACTGATGTTTGGGGACCAAATGCAAAAAAATTTTACCCCGATCATTTTTTGCCTGCAAATTTGCACAATAAACACTCGCACGCGTTTATACCGTTTTCCAAGGGTGTTCGAAATTGCATCGGTAAGTCGAACACTACCCTGAGTTAAATTATTAATAACTATCACTCATTTCTTTTTTTTTTCAAGGATATCGTTATGCTTATCACTCTACAAGTGTGTTGCTTGCTGGATTCGTGAGAAATTTCAGATATACCACTGCATTTAAATTTGAAGACTTAAATTTTCATGATGATATAGCGATAAAATTTGTTGTGGAACCAGGCCTTCAAGTACACCGTCGTGAAGCTTAAGACATTGATAATAGTCGTTGATGTATAATATTATCAGCAAATGTTGGAAAAATAAAAATACTTTCTTAAGATATTCTTAAAATTAAGTTAAAATTGATTTTTTCTTCGCTATACGAGCTATGTATACTATATAACTCATTTCCGGGTAAAATGTTTTGAGCAGTTCTAAAGTTAAACGGTTCTCGTCATTGATAATGAATATGAAGACTTTGAATTATGAAAACTGCAAAAATTTAGAATATTTTTCTTGTTTTACATATTAAAATGGACAGTAAAATACTGCAAACAAATTGTTTTTTAACGGAAATATTTTATACAACATGTCTACTTTTAGTAATAGGTAAAAACAAATTAAAAAAATAATATGTAAGCCCCACTTTATTTAAAATAATATCCATTATTTTACGGGGAATGGTGATAATACAATTTTTTATTATTTTCTTCAAATCTTCATCATCAAAATATCTTGAATATTTTGATGCAGTGCTTGTAAGTTCGTGTTCTTACAAGCATATACCTTCTATTTAAGGAGCGCCCAATAGTTTTCAATACCGTCAAGGTCCGGCGAATAGCTGGCCCAGGGTAACATGTAAATAAAACTTTTGTCTAGAAGGAAGTTTATACTTTTTCTGAAAGTATGTCAACGGGATCCATCTTGCATAAAGCTGAAGCCATCCGCAGGGCAATTTTTTTATAATTTCACGTATTGTTCGCTTCTTATGTGTCCCTTAGACAAAATTATTATTCTACGTTTAGTATCTTACATAAAAATATATGACTTATATTACATTATATATTTCGTGAATAGTAACGTTATTATTAAATACTGTTGCAATAGGTTTGTGGGAACTAAAATACGATACGTAGAAGTCGGAAGTTAGATGAGTTACGAATCGTAAAAACATTGCCTCAATGCTTGTACCATGTCTAGTCGACCTCAGCGTTATATCAGAAACTAGATCTAAATTGAGTTCTTATTTAAAAAATTGTAATAAGCACAATTCGTAATCTTTACCAAAGTAAATGTTGAAATCGCCGCCAAGTATGAGCTGAAGTACATGATAACGTTTCTTCAACAGTTTTGAACCACCTCTGTGAGTGTTAAAATGGCTCCGCGAAATAACTCCTAACAAAATAACTCCTAACGTAATAACGCCTAATTTAAGAACTTCTAACGGCAAATGAAATAATTCGTAATGTTCAAAGATGAACTAACTCCTAACTCCTGACAAAATAAGACCTAAAGGAAAAATGAAATAAGTCCTAACATTAAGGAGTATGTTCATTATGAAATAAAACCAAAATAACCAAGTGAACCAAGACTACCGTTTTCGAATTCATTTATGAACCTTTTCCGGTAGAAACATTCATTTGTGACACTCGTAAATTAACCCTTTTTGTATCATTCGTTGGACTAAAATGCCTCCCGTAAATTAACCTTATTTTGTTCGGAAATGAGTTAAACAAAGTGGTAATTGTCATAACAAAATCAGTTATCTTCAGTTATCGGTCCACCCTAATAAGTTCTATATAATTGTTTAAGCGACATCTTCTGTTTATAATATGAACATTTGAAATATTTAATAATGAACTTTTAGTCTGTACCGAGCTTCAGAGCTGTTCACGTGTTTTATTACAAAAGAAACCATAGAAAAGTTATTTTTCGGCACTCAGAAATAAACCTTTTTTGAATCAATCACCGGACGAAAATGCCGCTCAGAAACGAACCTTTTTTTTCGTCTGGAATGAGTTAAAAAATTAACCATAGAAAAGTAGCAGTACACCCATCTCCCTTCTTATGGCGAGAATCAATTCGCACTTGTAAACAAGTTGATATGACGCTTGTATGAAGGTTAACATTTTTATAAAAATACAATTATTATAAAAATATTAAAACGGGTTAAAACTCTTCCCTTTTCAACTCATTTTAGAACATAAAAAAGTAATATATATGAATAATATCTGAACTCAATTATTATTTTTTTAACTCATTTAAGAATGCAAAAAAGAAACATATATGATTAATTTCTTTTTAACTCATTTATGAACAAAAATGATTCATTTATGATTAATTTTCATTTAAAAAAACCAATTGGGCCCTTTTTTTCGTTTTATGGCCATATTTCATATCTAGGAATACATAATTTAATATTTTACTTATAGTGACGTAACCAACGATCGATGATAAGTCCTAATTAGGAGTTATTTAATTTAGAATTTTTTAGGAGTTATTGCATAAAGAAAAGATACCTAACAGTCAAAGATGAAATAATTCCTAACATTGGTGGAAAAATTCCTAACATTTAGGAGTTATTTCATGTACAATAACTCCTTGCTTTGTAGGCTAAATTTTAGGAGTTATTTCACTTTTTTTTTTTGTTTGGAGTTATTTCGCGGATCCGCTAAAATATCTCTTGGACAAAGTATATTATGTCTTAAAAATTCTGAGTGACTGACTTGTCAACTAAGACCATATTAATTTGTTGACCGTTTAGTAAAGTGCATCTCGCAGCGCATATGTTCCCAAGAGCAAATTTGGTTTGACTTACGTGTTGGGAATTTCTTCTTAACCTTCGTATACTCGCGTCAAATAGTGTAATTCGTATATCCGCGTACGATCTGTGAGACCGAGATTCCTAGGTCCAATTTAGCATGTTTTTAATAACATATCATTATTAGTTAATTACATAATATTGGCTAATAACAGTCTTTTAACGTCATTTGTTATGAAAATAATAAGTCAAACGTAAATCGTCGGTCTGAGAGACCAATGCGCGAGTATACGAAGGTTAATAAGAATCTCTCAGCATCACTGAGACTAAAGCCATGTTGCGAATCGCCACCATTTTTATAGATTCCGTCTTAAAAAACCTAGGCACTTGGTCGCTTCTTTCGACACATCGAAAATATGATCATTCCAGCGAAGATCAGATTTGATCGATATGCCCAGTACGTCAAGAGTATCTGACTCCGCAAGATCCACACCGTTCGTAATGAGGGGAGCTAAGGGGCAATTCATTTGCTTGTGGGTTAACTCTGAGTGTGTGTTAACCATACTCATATTATTAAGAATTTTTTCTTTCTTTTTTAGTTCAAAGAAAACTTAAAGTTAAAACATAAGTTATTATGGTAATCAGTTCTTTCCGATATCGACACGTCAATTCAATTTAAAGTTTCATACATAAAAAATGTTAAAAATGAATAAAAAAATTTTTTGTAAATAAGTTTTTAGTGTATTTATTCACACCCAAAAAAAAAAGGAGTAAATAAAGCCATATTCGCGGTCAATTCAACTCTTTTCGTGCATGGTATTTTGCCAAAGCTATAAAAACTATATTTAACTCCGTTTGGGCGTTCAAATTACTCTGAAATTTAAGTTTGTTTAAGAAGTCATGCTGACTCCGTTTTGAGTTGTATTAAAGTTAGCGGACTTGCATTGAGAATTTTTCAATTTTGATTTACCTCAAAAAAAACTTCAACGGGGGGGTGCGATAAAGCCATGCGAGATAACGCCATATGGCTTTATAACTCAATTCGAAGAGTGATAAAGCCATATTTTTGTCAAAATTTCTGTATGGCTTTATTTCCCATCACAAAGAGCGATAAGGCCATATGGCGTTATCTCACATGGCTTTATATCTCATTTGATATTTTGTTTTAAAAGGTTTATTTTGGTAATGTTTCTTATAGCCGAGAATCTGAGAGCCAATCTAATAACAATTTTCTCTGTAAAAGAAAACCTCAAACGTTTCATTGAGAAAATCCTTAGTTTTCACTGAAAAAACAAAAGCTAATGATTTTCCCTTTTACAGAATGTTCTAATTGAGGTGTAAAAATTCTGTAAAAGGATAAATAGCTAATTATATTTCACTGACAAAAAAAAAGAATTGTTATGATTAGAAATCATTTGAAAAGGTAATAATTGTTGTGAATTTCCCACTAACCATTTTTTAAAAAGAAAAGAAAGTTTTAGTTTTTTTTAATGTTTATTTCAAACTAAAAAATTTTCCTTTTGAGCATCATTTTCATTTGAAGCATCTAAATATTCTTCAGGCAACAGCAATGAATTGAGAGATAACGCCATATGGTTTTGTCTCTCAATTGCCAAAAATAAAATATGTCATTAACTCTCAATACGATGGGAGATAACGCCATATGGCTTTATCTCTCAATACGATGGGAGATAAAGCCATATGGCGTTATCTCGCATGGTTTTATCGCACCCCCTCAACTTCAACTAACTCATTTAAATGTTGAGTTGAGCTTAAAAAAATATACAAACCAACCCACAAAAGAGTCAAATTAAGAACTCGTTATTCTTTTTTGTTCAATTAATTTTATTTATTTTTTGTTTAAATTGAATACAATAAAAATTCAAAATGAAGACACCTAACTGGTCGTCTGGGATAAGGATGTCAATGTCTTCTTTACAAATTTTGTCCAAGTGACTGATTGTGATTCCCAGCTCTGCAAGAATGAAACATTTCAATTTATGTTTATTTTTTACGTCAAATTTTTACCTTTTGCATCGCTCGATCAAAAATTCTGGCATTTTCCACTGCCGAAGAAGGTTTTCAATATTTTCTTCATCTTCACTGCGTTTAATGGAAGAAATGCAAAGAAGCTGCTCCACGGTTTGGCAATTCTCAATATTTATAGTTGGAACGCCTTCCATCGTCCGAAACGTTATTTTTTTTTTTTTGGAAACTTGCACAAAATAACTCAATTTAACTTTTTTAATTCTTAGCTTCACTTGCGCTCTGTCATACATCAGCTGTTACCATAGCTGCAAAAAGTGTTTCATTTCTGTGATTTAAAGGGGCATTTTTTAAAAAGGGATTTGTTTATATTCATCATATCTGAAAAAGGAATAAAAAGTTGCATTGATTTCATTATTGTTTGCTGTGGTTTTGTTCGTTGAACGAGAGGAAGGATATTTTTTTAAGGATCTAGCAAAATCTAGTTAGGATTGAACAACAGAGTGAGCGCTAGGGTTATGTTTGTCCTTATGTTGCTTAAGATTTGGGTCAGATGTAACTATTAGAAAAGTCAGCGGGATTGTAGAAACGAGCGTGGCATTTAGTTTAATATGCTTTATCCCGATATATATTGATGCTTAAATAATTTCATTAAATTTATCCAAAAACTTTTTTAATTTATCCAATAAGTGGTAATTTTTGAAACAATAATGCATTTGCATAAATCAAGTACTTAAATATTTAAAATTTATTTAATTACTTTTTTAATTGCCTGCGTATTATTAATTTTATGTTAAATAATTAAAGTTTAGTTGTCGGCTATTTCAGCTGTATGGAATAAGTCAGAAGCTTCACTGTGTGGTATAGATAAAATTAAAATACGAAAAAAAAACAAATTTTAAGGAAAATATTTGATTTATCCACGTAAATATTTAAATAAAATGTATACACGGGCGTGGATAATGCTAATATTCGTTATTTCCCTTAGTGTGAATAGAATATTTTCAAAGTGATTTGTCTTAAGTGGGTGGGATTGCATAAAGCGTGTTATACACACATTAAAAATTTGCTTATCAGTATATAATGTTAAGTAAATAACATATGGTAGATATGTGACTTTAGTATGATCGAAAATATCATGAATCACTCTGAAAGTAGATTCATATGTATCTTAACTTTTATTAACACAACAGTTGTACAACAAAATTTATAAAACTTTTTAATTACACAAAAGTTTCTAAAATAAACACATCGTAAGTGAAAATAAAGATATATGAAAACATATAACTCGTGATAGTCATAAACGGCCCTTTTTTATCATTGGGCAACATTTCATTTTTACAGCACACTTGATTTGCTTGTTAAAATACTTGAGTACTTTCTCTTCATTCAAAGTAAAACGAACAAATGAAAATATTTGCTCGAGCAAACTCTGTTTCGTAGTCAATATAACTCCGTTTCAGCTTTACAATACAAAATATGATTTGGAAGATGTTTGCAATAAGCTTTTATGGAGTTAAAACGACATATATTCGGAAAAGATGCAGAGTTAATATGAAACTGCTTCAAAATTAATTGAAGCTTTGAAAATTAATTGCTCTAAGCAGAAAAAGCTTTAAATTAACAATAAAAATATTGATACAATTCATTTTGAGTTTTACTGCGACAAAACGTTCTTAACTTTTCAAAAAATCTTTCAACTCACGAAAAAACTTGGATTAACTCCGCACATTTTTTTCGGTGCATCCCAAAAAATGTTTAATTATCTCTTACCGTTTTTCTGTAAAACAATTGTAAATTTTCACTCGAATACCGAGCGTATCAAGTAGGAACATGCCTTAAAGGTAACATATATATATTACTATTAATTATTAAAACTTTCCAAGTTGTCGTCGGCAAAATTTGTTTGCTTTTTAGAAAAAATAATTTTATATTACTCCAGTTTTATTTAAAATTTCGTTTGTTTTTAAAACAGATATAAATATGGGTTTCTTTCCATAACGAGCTTTAATTTAAGGCGAAGGTCGTCACTCAACTTTCCAGTAACTTCATTTATAATTCGTTGAGCTTTCTCAAATATTTCGTAAGATTTCTTTAAGCTCATACCCTTTCCTTCCAAACTGGTAATAACTTAAAAAAATTGTCCGAAATGGGTTTTGATAAAAATGAAACTCCTATATAAATGTGAATTTTGCAATTACTCTTGTGCGGTTTTTACTAACACTGCTTCACTCAAATTTAATCATTGTACAACCTGAAACACATATAATGAATTTAAACACTGAAAAAAACATGTTTTACACATTGTGTTCAATTTTCATTCAAACACACTTGTGTTAGCCTAGAGCTGTTTAAGCACAGTTGTAGTCAATTTTATTTCATTTGTTAGCTTTTTTTCATATGCTAGCTGCTGTTGTTGCTTCTGCTCAACTTTTTCAATATATTGCTCGCTAATCTACATATTCTCGGTTTTGTTTGTGTACAGTTTGTGCTCGCGTAGTGAAGTTTGTTGTGTCGGTGAGTTTTATGCGGTTTTTGCGATGTGAGAAAAATTAAAAAATTGCTCGAAGAATTCGATCTCATTGAAATTTTTGGAGAATTGCGTGGTAATTATATGTGAAATTAATTATACATTTTATTTAAGAGTGAATACAATAAAGTTTTGTAATTTGCAGTATGTATTGCAAATATACATACATATATGTACATGCATATACGTATGTAAGTGTATAAAGGAAAATTAAATTTCTCTTTATTGAGTATCAATCGACCAATAACGATTTATGTCCAATAACATACATACATACATACATGTGTGCATTACATATTTAATATACATATTTGTCAAAAATCAGAATATATTTGTAAGAATAAATTTGAACTATATTTCAATAATAACTTTGATAAAAAATTTCAAATTCATTTCTCCACAATTCATTTATTTATTTCACAGCAGTTTCTTTGTTTTTATTTGGTTTGTTTCGTTTCGCTTTATTATTTTTCAATTTAATTCTTAAAGTTTGTTAATATTTTTATTTTCTTTTGTGTATTCTTAATTCAGATGCTGTAATTACAGATCGAAGCTTGATCTACTTAAATGAGAACGATATAGCTAATGCTAGAGCATATAGGAAATCGTGCGGAGTTTAGGGAGAAATTGTTTAAGTGGCAGAAACAGAATTCTTTCGAAGAAAGTTTGCATGAAACACAGTCACCTATAACTCGGTTTAAATGGATGGTTATACAATGGCTTTGTGCAAACTGCAAACATTTTATTAGCCTGATAATTACATAGTCCATCATCGTTTGTACTAAAGAGTAACCATGTCATATTTCTGGAAGAGAACATTAAAGAAACCATTTTTGCTAGGACTAGAAATTTGTTTAGCAAAAATGGTGTTCACACGTCCTCTTACAGAAATGTACCATGGTTGGTCTTTTGGACAGTTCTTGGACTGTGTTATTTTAGAAGTAAAAAAATAAAAAAATAAATAACTGGCCATTTCAGCCCTTGAAAGGACTTTGACCTAGCTTCTTATGATCAATTGTGTTGTGCGTGTTATTAAGTTTGTACACAATTGACCGAGAAATGGACCTACAGGCTTAACGCCGACTCCGAACGGCGATGAACGGAATGTTCTTATTCTCAAGAAGCTTTACATGGCATTTTGATTACTCTCTGAGGTTTGCCATTGTCTGCAGAGAGGTGGCGGTCGTACAGAAAAATTATTTTAATTCAAATAATTTTCTGTCGCTGGCTGGGGTACGAACCTGGGTCTCCAAGGTTCTTTGACATAGCGGCCACGCACTTTAACCAACTACGCCACGGACGCCACATTATTTTAGAAGTAGTAGTTATTTTAGAAGTAGTAGAACAAAAGTCGTAGTTTCCACTAAATTTATTTCGTTTTTTCTTTTAAAATGGAAAATTCAGACTAAGTTACACTTTTTCGTAGAATTAAGCTATTTATAAAGTAACACTTTTAAAAAATGAATGAATAAAAAAAATTCTTTTTGAAAATTTGATTCTTAGGAAAAACCACAGTTTTTATGCACTTAAAATTTTCACTGTTTTTTAGAAAAAAAGCATAAATGGATATGTTACCTTTTGTTCACCTACGTCTTATACATATGTTTATTTTTATGCTCCCCTCATAGCACAGTGTTTCACTAAATTGAAAATTGATATTAATACAATTTTAATGGATATGTATTTAGAATTACCAATTAGCAGAAAAGTATTGTTTTATAGTATTTTTTACTTCAAAAATATTGCAAAAAAATGCATATTGGATGCAAAATTGCAAAAAAATGCAATTCCGAATCTTGGAAATATGAATTAACCCATACGAACCAAAGGAACGTCTTCGCGTCCCATACACATTTTTTGATGGTTCTAAAATAACTTTGTCCGCATACTTTAGCTCCTTCTAGTCAAATTACTGTGCACAATGATGGGCATATTCTAAATACTTTTCATTTGATTGTTGTAGAGCCTTAAAGAGGTATTGGATGCTACTGCGGGCCGGACTGTTACAGACTTCTATGAAAAAAATGAAAAACTAACTGATTCAATGCGAATGAAATTAATCAAAACTATATCGGAACACGTTTTTGATAAAAACCTTATTTTAACAAGTGCGGATTTTAGAAATATAAACGCTCAAATCGCAAATCTATTCCCACAAGAGGAACAATATCTCGTAAGCTACGTTTATGATGTCTTACCTTGCGGCTCCACTGCGCGAACAAAGATTTTTCGCTTAATTTTACCTATTTTTCAGGATTTCTACTATATACCTCGCAAAAAAAATCAATCAGCCTGCGGAAAGCTATATTCTAAATATTTCAATTTAAAATATAGACAGAAAGCGGGATGTGTTTCAGAAGAACCATTTCAATCTTGCTCCACCGACTTAGATGATATTGACGAATTCGACGCTTCTATCCTAAAAGCATTAAAGACAGAACTTCAGAGGAATATTCAAGAATTTGATGATGTGTGTGACAAGTGGGAGCGGACTTTCCCCCTGAGAAGGAAAGATCTGAAGAATCTCGACACTCTAAAGATTTTTGAAACTGTTAACTTTACTTTTGGAAACTGTTAACTTTACTTTTGGAAATAATTCAAGCGGTTTTCAAATCCAATTATTCCGATATTGATCTTCTTTCTTTGAAAAATTTAATAACAAATCACCATAAATTATACAGGAAATTATATGGCGATCTCAAGCCGAAGCATCATTTAATGCTACACTATCCGCACGCAATAAAAAGCTGCGGTCCTTTAAAGTAAAGGGTGTTTTTTTTAGAGGTATAGAACTTCGAATTGAAAAAAAACACAAGAAAATCGTTTTAATGTCCATCAATTTGGCTTTATTGGAAGGATAATTTTATGCCATTATTGTTTAAATATGATTTCGGGCATGTGGCCGCCGCGGCTGGCTCGAATAAAGCCAATTCTACAGGTCCAATTTTCAACCACTTTTTCGAGCATATGGGGCCGTATGTCGGCAATAACGCCACGAATGTTGGCCTCCAAGTCCCCTAACGTTTCTGGTTTGTTGGCGTAGACGAGTGACTTCACATATCCCCAAATAAAATAATCCAATGGTGTCAAATCACACGATCTTGGTGGCCAATTGACAGGTCCATTCCGCGAAATTATGCGCTCATCGAATGTTTCCTTCAATAAATCGATTGTGACGTGCGCTGTGTGGCATGTAGCGCCGTCTTGTTGGAACCACAACTCATCCACATTCATGCCATCCAATTCGGGAACAAAATAGTCGGTTATCATGGCTCTATACCGGTCTCCATTAACGGTAACTGACTCTCCAGCATTATTTCGGAAGAAGTATGGCCCAATGACTCCACCAGCCCATAGAGCACACCAAACAGTCAATTTTGTCGATGTAATGGCGTCTCAAGGATCTCATGTGGATTCTCTTCACTCCCAATGCGGCAATTTTGCTTGTTGACGTAGCCATTCAACCAAAAATGAGCCTCATCACTGAACAAAATTATGCGATGAAAATCAGCATCGAGATCAATCTCATTTTCGGCCCATACACCAAAATCACGACGCATTGCATGGTCTCGCGGCTTTAATTCTTGCACAAACTGGATCTTGTAAGGTCGCAAGCCAAGATCTTTGCGCAAAATCTTCCATAAAGTTGATGGACAAAGCTCCAATTGCTGTGCACGGTGGAGAATCGATTCATTCGGGTCCTTTTCAACATTTTGCTCTACAGCGGCAATTGTTTCTTCGGTGCGCACTGTTTGACGTCTCTGCGGATGCGTATTATCACATAGAGTAATCGTAGTGCGAAAACGACCCATGGTTAACCGAATTAATTGCTCTGATGGACGATTATGTCGACCATAAAATGGACGGAGCTTGCGGTAAACTTCGCGAACTGAACCATTATTTTCGAAATAAATTTGCACGATTTGCAAGCGTTGTTCTTTTGTCAACCTGTTCATGATGAAATGGCAAACCAAACTGAACATAAATGACATTAGAGTTGCCAGATTTGACCACAAAATGCCAGTTTTATCTCTATTCGAAAAACAAACCCCTAAAAAAAACACCTAATATATGTGGTCAATGAGATTTGAATCTAAACATAAAGAGTATAAACTTTACTGCCATAGTATTACATCACGTCGGAATCCAGCTAAAACAGTTGCAATTAAATGTGGATTTAAATTTGCTTAATTTTTATTAAAATATTCAAAAGGATTGCCCAATGAGTTCGAAGACAATGATTTTTGTAAAACTAATTTAAAAAACACTGAATATTATAATCGAATATGCCTAGAAGCTAATGTAATAGATTTTGAATCAGTTCTTGCAACACGTTCTATGATTTTTAAAAATACATTTTATAAGCATGGTCATTATTTGGGAATTCTTAAAAGTAACTTTGAAATCTTTAAAATAATTATGCTTTTATTATTTTCAAACAGAATTTTTATTCTTGCACAACCAATTGAAGTAAAAAAAATTGACAAAAATTTTTTTTCCTACGAGGTCGGCAAAAGTATAGGGTATTTAAGAGTCATCCCCATTAATTTATTTACCACACGTCCCGGGCAACTTTATACCATAAATAATGGAAAAACGTATTTTGTATACAAGGAGCTTTAGAATGTAAGATTGTTTAAATAAAATGTAAAACAAAAAAATGGAATAAGTGTTTTTTTATAAAACACTAAATAAATAAAAAGCATTAGCTTATCTAATATACAAAAATAATGTTTGTTTGTTTGTTTTTTATGAGCTGCAATACCGTTCATCCGATGTAATAAAACTTTGTCAACTTATTGCCTGTACTTGCGCGAAAGCTTTAGGCCTAGTTATTCTACTATATATCAAACGAAAAACTCCTAAATGGCTTCTTTGATTTGCATTAAAATTCGTATAAAAGGGTTTTCGTGTACGGTGAGTATTTTAGACTTATATATCCATCAAAATAACGAACAACACAGGGAGCTGTAGTAGAAATCTTTCAAAAAACAAAGGATTTCGGGTAATATCATATATATTATATCTTAATGTAATAAGAAGAAAATAGCGAAACGATAATAAACGGAATTATAGATTTATAAAAAAAATTAATTCAGAGTGTTTCGTTTTCGACTGCCTGTTAACAATAAAGTTCCCTGAAATTTATGACTGACTGATTTATAATCAAAAATGCATTAAACACATTTGTTCTTTGACGAAATCTGAAGTAAAAAATGCATTAAAAACAATAGCTCTTACTTTGACGAAATCTGTATTAAAAAATTTTTTAAACACATTTGTTCTTACTTTGACGAAATCTGTTATCAAAAATGTTTTAAACACATTTGTTCTTACTTTGACGAATTCTGTTATCAAAAATGTTTTAAACACACTTGTTCTTACTCTGACGAAATCTGTAATCAAAAATGTTTTAAACACATTTGCTATTACTTTGACGAAATTTGTTGCAAGCTATTTTTTAAACACAAAATTCGTCAAATTAATAGCAATTGTCGTCAATTTTAAAACATTTTTTTTTCAGTGTACATATGTGGTATAATACATACTATTTATATGCGTTCGTAATAAAGAGCTGCACAGAACATTCTATTCACAGTGCTTGAATAGTATACACTATGTTTGTGTAGTTTCAGTGTAGCCATGACATCGAACAAAAATTTTTTGTATGAAGCAAAGCCAACAAAACAAGAATTGCATATTTTAAAAGCTTTTCATTAGTGTCGTTGTATTTTGAAGGTTTTAATATGAAATAAAATATCAAACCATAGAACGACACTGAAGTAAAAGTAACGGGAAATCATAGCGAGGACACCTAGTGCACCATCAAAACGCATCGAAAAATTTTCAGCAGTCGTTTTCAGTTTTCTGAGGGGCTCACAAGTAAATAGAGTCGATAATATAATTTAAACTTAAATAATTTTAAAAAGCATAACTCGAAAACGAAGCAAGATAGACTAAAAATTAAAGTGATTTTGGGTTATCTAAAGGGATTCTCGATATCGAGATGCACAGGTAGAGGGATCGGTCAAAATAATAACCTTAAAAAATTAGAAAGAACGCCATATCTTGAAAAAGAAGAAAGATGGGGAAAAAATAACACCGGATTTCAGTTTTCTAAAAGGGGCCTTGAACTCTTGCCATCGCTTTGCCCGAACTATTCTAACAACAACAAACATCTTCGACCTTCGGTTGATTTTATTTCTGAAGAACTCAGCTTCGGTTGACTTCATTTACCTATGATCATCGGTGTCCGCAGGATTTCTAAAAATTCAAAACAGGGGGAAAGGGGGGCACTTTCCCTACACAACCTGCATACGTCCATTTCTATGATAGAAGTTGTTGTTGGTTCACAAACACATACAAACATGCAGTTGCGGTTAAATGGACTTGCATAGATTTTGAATATGCATATTATATGCAAATATGCAATTTTTTATTTGCATATGCACTAAAAATGCGCATATGCATTTTTTATGCAATATGCAAAATATGCAAATTTTATGTTATGTTTTTCAAGATAGAATTTGACGCATATCTGTATCATCGAAATTTTTTTACGGTCATTCAATACAAATATGCAATTTCATATTTTCCGCTGTCTAGTAATAACACATCTATGCTGTCGTATAACAAAATTTACCACAGCATGTCGCCTTAATGAGTAATAATTGCATGCAACGGTATTACATTTCTGTTACATAAACTGCTATATTTACGACCTGGTGACGTCAGAATTTTGTTTTTTTATTTTTGTCGGAAGGCCAGGTATAAACCCTCAATTTTCCTTTTTAAACATTTATCGTAGCTTATATACTTACCAAGTAAACATATGAGTAAACATATGAGCGGCTCTCTCTATGTCCCCATGATGTCAGAAATTTTTTGTCTGATTTTGTTGTGAGGGCTTAGAACAGTCCTTTATTGGTATATCATGGACGTTGCTTAAGCAGCTCCCACCGCTTACCGATGACAATTTCAATTTTTGTTTTATTTTTATAATAAAGCCGAAAAATTAACCTTTACGGGCGTATTATCTTTTTAATTATAGCTCTTATACTCAGCGAGTAACAATTCACTGCAACGCCGATGAATTTTGAAAAAATGCCTTTTTCAACTTTTTTGGAAACCTGCGCGGTAAAACGTAACTTAGTCATGTCAAAAAAATAAAATAAATATTTTTTTAATTTTATAGTCGGAGTCGAAGTCGTGATTTTTCAAATCAAATCCGCAGCCCTGCTAGAATCAAATATTTTATTCTTGTTTCAACCAATAATTTATTTTACTAAATTTTAGAAATAAATGCTCGTTATAAAATTTGTTCTCTTAATTGTAGTTTTTATTGCTTGATTTGAGCAAATTAGGCTTTATTTTATATTTTCTAAGATCAAGCAAAATATTTTCTTAATATATTATTTCTATCCGTGTACGTATATGCTTTGCACCAAGCGACGCGAGCATTTTTCTGAGCAACCGTCAAATTATCGAGTATCCAACGGGAAAAAATCTACCAGAGACCTTAATACTCATGTAAAATCGAGTGTATGCTAGTCCCACTCATATCCAAGAATGACTTCATCTCACGATATGTCACATGTTGGTCTGATCAAACAGTTCACGCAGTG
Organism: Pherbina coryleti; assembly: GCA_943735915.1. Lineage (NCBI taxonomy): Eukaryota > Metazoa > Arthropoda > Insecta > Diptera > Sciomyzidae > Pherbina > Pherbina coryleti. Next base: position 137,174,961 of record OX030949.1, read on the forward strand.
CAACGATGTTTTCTGTCACAATAGTTCTTAAACAATCTTTCGAAATTCGTCTTAGAGGGAACGACGACCGGGCTCAAATACATTGAACCAACTTTTTACAGTCTGGTTGTGGTGCTTCATCACCAAAAGTCGAACTTAGTTGATGGATGCATTCTTTTCTTGTCAATCCACGTCGAAAATCGAAAAAATCATCACCCAAAAATATTCAGGGGTAATTCCTATGTAAGTAAGGATAAAATTACCAAGATGAGGAAAATAACTTTTCAGAGAACTCTTGTTAAGAGAAAAACACACCCTACAAAATTACATATTTTCTTACATTGATATCAGACAGCTCTATTCCCGTGACAAGCGAAGAAGATTTGAATCTTCTTGTACTTGATTTCACTGAAAAATGCTCGGGCGCCCTTAAAAAAGCGTGTCCAGTAAAGTCATAAAAAAAAATCCCGTAAACTAGTATGGTGGTCTCGGGAGATTGAAATCCTCAGAAAGCACTGTCGCAGAGACTTCAACTGCCCAAGGCGTAGCAATAGTGAGGACTCATGGAAAACTTATAAATCCAAACTAGGTAGTTACAAAACTGCAGTCAGGAAAGCAAAGAGAGCCTCTTGGTCTTCCTTCTGTACAAAAATAGAAAGTACTTCCGAGGCCTCAAGGCTTAGGAAAACATTATCAAAGTCTCCAACAGCACCAAGCTTTCTTCGAAAGGAAGATGGTAGCTGGACAGACTAAAGCGTCGAAACCTTAGATACTCTTATGGACTCACATTTCCCTGGAAGTGTGTACACTGACAACTCCAGCTTTCAAACATCCCCTCGGACCTTACACCTCAACAAATTGAACAACTGACCAGCAAGGAGAAGTTAAGATGGGGGATTTACTCGTTCCAACCCTATAAATCTTCGGGTCCCGATGGTATTATACAAGCTCAACTCCACTATAGTTTCAATGCAATAGTACCCCGGCTTCAGGCAATCTACCGAGGTTGCCTACTCCTTAATTATATTCCAACAGCTTGGAGAGAAACCAAAGTTATCTTTATACCGAAAGCGGGTAGGTCCTCTCACACTAAATCAAATAACTTTAGGCCTATCAGTTTTTGCTCCTTTTTGGTTAAAATACTGAAGAGACTCATTGGACCTTTTCTTAAACCGAAACTCGAAAGGCTTCAAAAAACTCAACATGCCCATATAAAGGGCAGATTTACAGAAACAGCTCTCCATTCTCTTGTGGCTATAATCGAAAAGGCACTTGAGAATAAAGAATACGCGTTTGTCACCTTTCTAGATATAGCAGGAGTATTCAATAACGTTCTTCCCTGTGCAGTCACCTCAGCTCTCTCAGAACTGCGGGTGGAGGATTTTCTCTTGAGTCTCATCAATCAGATGCTATTGGGCAGGGTGGTGAATTCAGAAATGGGAAGATCCTCTACCCGTAGGTTTGTAAGCAGTGGAACTCCGCAAGGGGGAAGGCTACGAGGTTATTGCATATGCCGATGATATCGCTCTCGTCTTTAACGGAAAATTTCCCCAAACCCTCTGACAACTCATGGAAAGAGCACTCTTAATCCTTTCGAGATGGGCGTCCTCTTGTGGATTATGCGTAAACCCAGATAAAGCAGACCTCATTCTTTTCACTAGGAGATATAAAATCCCCAACCTAGTACCACCTCGTCTGAATGGCACGAGGTTGCTCTTTAGTGATAGCACGACGTACCTAGGAGTTATTCTGGATAAGAAACTTATCTGGAATGATAACATAAAGGAGCGCGTTAAAAAGGCAAATATAGCTCTATTTGCCTGTAAAAAATCTATAGGTAAAAAATGGGGGTTTTCCCCTAAAATAGTATGCTGGATTTATACGGCAATTGTCCGCCCCATACTTGTATACGGTTCACTGGTATGGTGGAGGGCCCTTGACAAGGCAACTGCACTTCAGAAATTTGCAAAAGTTCAAAGAAGTGCATGTCTCTGTATTACAGGTGCATTATCCACAACTCCAACTAATGCCTAATGTCATACTTCACCTTCCTCCTCTAGATATATTTGCCAGAGAGTGTAATAACTCAGCAGCCCTTAGACTAAGAGAATTTGGAAATTGGATAGGTAACAGCTGCGGTCACATGGTAATTCTGAACTCGTCGGTCCCCGACAAAACAGATTACTGTGTACCTTGTTTAAATCTTGAAAAGAACTATGAAGTTTTCATCCATCAGACTGGGCTAACAAGACCCCCCTTAAAATAAACGGAATTAAAATCTTTACAGATCCAAGCTACAAAACAGGATCCAAGCTTCAAAAACAGGTAGGGGGAGGAATTCACTCCCAAGCTTCCTTCAGACTCCCAAACTAATGTAGTATCTATCAAGCGGGGTTGATAACTATATATGAAACCGCTAAGATTTTAGGTCAGAGAGACCTTAGGGGAAAAAATATTTACATATTCTCAGATAGTCAAGCTGCGCTCAAAGCGCTGAACTCGCATATTGACAACTCTAAAACTCTCACAGAGTGCCGCAGATCTATTAAAGAGATGGCAAGGTTATTTAGGATCCACCTAATATGGATACCCGGTCATAGGGATATCGAGGGCAATTACCTGGCTGACGAATTGGCAATGAAGGGTACGATCTCGAACAACCTCTTAAATGAGGATTTCATTGGTATACCCATGTCCTCCTATAAACTCCAGTGCAAGAACAATTCTTTGAGTCTTGCACAAGTACGTTGGGAACACCTTGAAACATGTAGGGTAGCTAAGCTAACCTAACCTACATTGATATACTTATAAATTCCTTAAATGTACGGGACTATAAATTGATAAGTATACTTACTTACTTACTTACTTATCTGGCGCTTACAACCGTAGGTCGGTTTTGGCCTCGTATAAGAAATTGCGCCAGCCATTTCTGTTTTGCGCTTGCTGGCGCTAGTTGGAAACATCAAGCGTGGTCAGGTTATCCATCACCTGATCCTTCCAACGAAAATGTGGGCGTCCTCTTCTGCGTTGACCACCACCGGGCACCGAATCGAATACTTTTTTCACTGGAGCGTCGTTTTCCATTCGCTCAACATGACCTAGCCAGCGGAGCCGCTCGATTTGAATGCGCTGAACTATGTCGATGTCGGCGTACAGCTCATACAGCTCGTGGTTCCGTCGAATTCGGTACTCGCCATTGACGCAGATTGGACCGAAGATCTTGCGAATGATCTTTCTCTCGAAGGTTCCCAAAGTCTTTTCATCAGAACTGCTCAACGTCCAGAGCAGTATATAATAGGACGGGCATGATTAGTGACTTATAGAGCGTGAGTTTTGTTCGTCGAGAGAGGGCTCTGCTTCTCAATTCCCTACTTAGCCCAAAGTAACACCTGTTGGCAAGAGTTATCCTTCGTTTTATCTCAATACTGACATCGTTGAAAGAGTTAATGCTGGATCCCAGGTAGACAAAGTCCTTAACAACCTCGAAGGAGATGTTGTCAACAGTGACGTGGTTTCCAAGACGCTGGGACTGTTTATTTGTTGACACTAGGTATTTCGTCTTATCTGCATTCACTGCTGGATCCATTCGACTCGACTCTTTCGCTAATCTGGAGAATGCTGCACTGACTTCACGCGTGTAATGGCCAATGATATCGATATCATCAGCATACGCCAGCACCATAATACTTTTGTATATCGTGCCACTGCGTCTCAAATCAGCAGCTCGGATGATCTTCTCCATCATTAGGTTGAAAAAGTCGCACGATAAGGAATCACCTTGTCTGAAACCTCGTTTGGTATCGAATGGAGGAGTGAGGTCCTTCCCGATTTTAACTGTGCTGCTGGTGTTGCTCAGTGTCATTCTGCAAAGGCGGATGAGCTTTGCAGGAATACCAAATTCAGACATGGTGGAATATAGATGATTCCTTATTGGACTGTCGAAGGCGGCTTTGTAATCGACAAAAAGATGGTGTGTGTCGATTTGTTTTTCTAGGGTCTTCTCCAAGATTTGTCGTAGCGTAAATATCTGGTCTATGGTGGATTTGCCAGGTCTGAAGCCACACTGCTAAGGCCCAATCAGCTGGTTTACGATGGGCTTCAGTCTTTCACATAATACGCTCGACAGGACTTTATATGCGATATTAAGAAGGCTTATCCCACGGTAGTTGGCACAAATTGTGGGATTGCCATTCTTGTGGAGTGGGCAGAGCACACTGAGGTTCCAATCGTTTGGAATGCATTCCTCCGACCATATTCTGCATAAAAGCTCATGAATGTATTTAAATAGAGCTTCGCCTCCATTCTTGAAGAGCTCAGCAGATAAGCTATTGGCTCCTGCGGCTTTGTTGGTTTTAAGCCGAGCTATAGCTTTCAAGACTTCACTATGGTCGGGCAGCGGAACTTCAAAATTGGGATTCCGGGATATTATCTTTATTGGCGAGATTATTGACGTCATTATTCAGAAGCCCAGAGAAGTGTTCCCTCCACATCATCAGTGTACTCTGGATATCTGTCACTAGATTCACATTTTCATCGTTGCAGGAAGAGGCCCCGGTCTTGAAACCATCTGCCAGGCGTCTTATTTTTTCGAAAAATTTTCGGACCTCATTCCTGTCACCATGCATCTCAATTTTCTTGCACTCACGCATTTCCACTTCTCTTTTGTTTCGCCTGAAAATGCGTCTCTCTTCCCTCCTCTTCTTTTTGTATTGCTCCTTAGCAGCACGCGTTACAACCGACTGCAGGGTGGCTTTGTAGGCGGCGTCTTTTTCTGCAGTGGCGTCGCGACACTCTTGGTCGTGCCACTGGTTTCGGCGAGGGCGGTGATAGCCAATCACCTCTTCGGCAGCCGTACGCATAGAGTGGGAAATGTGATTCCACTGCGCGCATATATCGTCGATCGGAGGAGTGCTTTTTTGAAGCAGGAGTGAGAGTCGAGTAGCGAAGTCTTCGGCTGTTTGTTTTGATTGCAGCTTTTCGACGTCTAGCTTTCTCAGTGCTGGATTGCGCGCATTCTTGGTTGCGCACAGGCGTGTACGGATCTTGGCTGCGACAAGATAGTGATCCGAGTCTATATTGGCACCACGGATCGTGCGTACATTTAAAACACTGCGAGAGTGCCTTCCGTCAATCAAAACGTGATCAATTTGGTTGCGCGTCTTTTGATCAGGAGGAAATTGATAAGTATGCCTGGATTTAAGGCAACGGGATCCCGAGGTCAACCTCCCGACAGTAATAAGACAATTTTTGAACAGATAAGTGAACTTAATGGGAGTATGATTTTCACTTCTAAATAAAAAATAGAATCCTAGTCAGCGCATGCTTCGTCCTAATAACGTATAAGTAACTTTATAAGAATATCTATTGTTGCTGTTTTTGTTTTCTTTTACGAATGTAGTCAAAAGCTTAACTTGCTGAGATAAGGATGAGTTCGTAGAGTCTTAAATAAATTAAACGGAATTGACCGCTGAATGTGCGCTGTTCTAGAAGTAGCCGCCTTTGGTTTTTTTTTTTGTTGTTGTCATTGCTATTTTATTTGCTGCCAGAGGCATTCAGGTGGAGGATGGCTCCGACTATGTTGTTGTTTTTATCTCGGTTAGCTGAAAGCATGTTGTCTGGCGAAGCATGAGTTGGTGCGGACAGCAACGGGCGACACGATTGCACAAAAATCCTGCTAATATTTATTTTTTGGGTATGACACCGAAAAAAAAAATCTTTATAAATGAAATTCATGAGCTGCTTTGTTGTTGTTTGTGCTCATAAACAGCGATTCTTAGTTCAAGTTTTACCAGCTGAGCGCATTTCCGCTTAGCCTTTACTTTTTTTTTTCTTTTAAAATTACATATTTTTCCCTTCTTTCCATTCTAAAGTAAATGACTTTTAGAAAAAAAAAACACTCATTAGACAGCACTTGCAATGGTGCAATCGCCGTCCCGCTCACAGCCTGATGGCACAATTTAGCGCAGTGTGTGACTACAAATTAGTTCAGCTCATTAGTTTCGCTCAACGAACGGTCATGGCGACCAAAGAAAATCCGCCTCACCAGCAACAATGTCATGCCAGCTACGTGGAGGGCGTTTAAACATGTCGATGTGCACAGGGTTCAATATTCCTGAGCAGACAGAATTGAACAAAAAAAAAAAAAAAATGAAATTAATGAGAAGCACAAAAAAAAAATTGTAACCATTAAAAGAATTAAAGCTGCAATAACAATGACAACGACAACGACGACGACGACGATAATGTTGTTGACGAGCCGCAAGTTTTTGATGCTAAGGTCGCTGATAACGTTGATGATTACTTTGTCGTTGTCGCTGTCGGCGTTCTCCATTACGAAATGTTCAAAACACTGCTGCTGTGGCTGATTTTATTTTATTTAATGGCAACCTATTCAAACAAGATCTCAACTCAAAACGGTCAAAGTGTTTGGGTTGTGGAGTAATTATTTCCATGCTTTAGCTCTTTGTTTTAGCGGCTTATTTAAGCACTTAAGTAAGCAGATAAACGTTATTAATTTATTTGGAGGGAAATATAGCGATGTAGGAAACAAGTGTCCGAAATAGCTAAATTTTATAAACCACGTAGGGTAGTTTTTGATTTGGGATTGGATCAACTAAAAATAGTGAATTTTGAACATATAACATACAAAGAAATTTTTAAATAATTAACTTATTTATGCTTTCTTTCTAGCAAAAGCTTTAGCTGGGTAGTTATTGGTATCTGAGCACTATCAACGTAGTAAAAACTTATAAAGTTTGCCTTAAAAGAGCCTTTATTGCATTTATTTTTATTTTTTTCATTGTCTGAAAAATCAGTATTATCAGTGTATTATCGAAGGCCCCAAAATCGGATTCATCAGTTTCTACTGTAGAATAAACTCATATTACCAAGTAACAACCAACAACAACAACAACGGCTCTGTATAGAGCAAATCACACAGCTTGACTATACAGACTGTTTTGTTGGCCGCTACACCAACTCATCAGTAGTCTTTGCATCAGTCTCCATTGTCAGCTCCATTGTCAGCTGGTCCAGGACTGAAATCGCAGCAACATAAACAACAACTTCAACAACATCAACAACAACAACAACTACAACAACAACAACAACAATGTTCAATCCGCTCTCCTCTGCTGGGTCAGTCATCTACTTTAATTTCAGCAACTAGAGCCGCAACAGCCCCCGCAAAAATTCTCGCAGAGAATCTTTGCTCATCTTCTCCATTGCCACCTGTTCCAGTGCAAAAATTACAGCAGCAGCAACAACAATATAAACAACATCCAAATTTAGAATATGCCTCAAGACAAAAACAACATCAACCAGGCGTACAACAAACTGAACTTCATCAAAAGCTGCTGCAAAATAACAACACCAATGCAGACATCAACACGGCTACTCAGCCACAACAGCTTAACAACAACAACAGTAATGTTAATGAGTCATCAATAACATTGGAGCTCTTATTTAAGGAAATTCAATCCCTTAAACAAATAAATGCAGATGCGCTGTCTCAAATCTCAACCTTGCAAGAGGAAAAACAGGTTTTATTAAGCAAGGTAAATAAGCTTGAGCAAGAAGTCGTCTATCTCCAGCAAAAAAAAAGAGAAAAGTGCGTTGAAATTGTTGGTGTACCAAATATAAACAACAGCAATGCTCTCAACTCAGCAATGACGATTTTTTGTGAGGGCTTAAATTCTAACATTACTGAATCAGATATCGATGATTGCTACGTCAAAACCATAAACAAGACCAGGGATGCATCAACATCAAACTCATCTCTAAATATTTTGTGTGTTAAATTTTTATCTCACTACAAGAAGAAAGAAATAATGAGGAACAAATTTTTAAATACTAAAAAGTTAAATGCGAAGCTTTTTGGCGGTAATACCAACCAAAAAATATACATAAATGATAACTTGCCTGTTCTAACTAGAAACCTTCTAAAAGCAGCTCAGAAATTAAAAAAAGAAAAACATTATAAATTTGTTTGGGTTAAAAATGAAAAAGTTTTAATGCGTAAAAAGGAAGGTGATATTGTTATCGTTTTAAAATCGTTGGATGATCTTAACAAAGTAAATTAAATTTAAAAAACTTTTTCTTTAAATTGTTATTATGAATAATCTAAATAATATGTGTAATTTAGATCGGGGTGATAATTTATATGATCTTCCTTTGTCAAATTGTAAAAATGTAGATTTTCAAACCATTTCATCTAACCCAAACAACAACAATAGTTTTTATATTATTTGTCAAAATATTAGAAGTATGCGCAAGAATTTTGATAATTTTTTATTGCACCTTGAATCTTTCAAAAATAAGCCTGATTTCATTTTTTTCACTGAAACATGGATTTACGACACTGAAATATCACTTTATAATATTCCAGACTACAAGTTTTATGCAAATTGCAATGAGCAGTACTCAGCTGGTGGTGTGGCCGTTTTTGTTACAAATAGTTTAAATTGCGAGTTTTTAAGTTATAATCTCAGAAGCTCGGATGTTATTAAGATCAAATGTTAAATTGATAACCAGATTTTTACATTCTTTTGTGTTTATAGGCTTCTCATGAACTCATGTCAGGAAATTTTTCTAGACGACTTAAATGCGTTACTGAATGCTGAGAAATCTTATAATGTCATTTTATTAGGAGATATAAATCTAAATATTTTGCAGGACTCTGAATTTGTTGATAACTACTTATTTATGCTTGCTTCTTATGGTCTTGAATCTTGTATTAATGAGCCAACTCGAATTACCAACCAATCTGCAACTTGTATTGATCACATTTTTGTGCGGTTAAATCAATCTAAAAACATTTCAGTCTGTAGTTCAGTCTGCAACCTTTCTTTGACTGACCATTGTTTAACATGCTTAAAGTTTGAAAATGTTGTTTTGTGTAAAAATGTTAGCCCGCCTATAGATTCATTTAAACGAATAACTAATTTCATTCAATTAAATAACTCTCTTGTTCTTGAATCTTGGGTAAATGTCTATAATGAACCAAATCCATCAACTGCTTTTGATATCTTTATTGACATTTTATCTTATCATGTTGATCGATGTACCAAAAATGTTAAAGTAAGCATGTCTAATAAAAATAACAGACTGAAGAAGTGGATGACATCTGAGTTACTCAACAAAATTAAGATAAAAAATAAACTCTTTAAAAAAATTAAAAGATATCCGTCAGATGTTAATCTAAAAGCCCGTTATAGTAGACTTTGTAAAGAGATATTAGCTGAAACGTCCAAAGTGAAAAATGATTTTTACAAAAATGAATTTCTTAAGATTAGAGGTGATTCTAAAAAGGAATGGCAATTGGTAAACCACATTCTAAATAATTCTAAAACAAATAACATTATTAAAGATATTGAAAATGATGGTAAGGTTTGTACTAGCCTATGTGATAAAGCTAACTTATTTAATACGTTTTTTTCTAATATTGGTTGTGACGTAGTTCGGGATAATGGCCTAGTAAGTTCGTCATGTAATTGCTTAGACAAAGAATACACAAATCTAAATAGCTTTTATTTTGAGAAGATATCTTCTTTAGAGATTTATAAAATTATTATGTCTTTAAAAAACTCAACTTCTAATACCGAAAATAGTTTTTCTAGTAGTTTTCTTAAGAAAATAGTATTCAATGTTTCAGATATTCTTTGTCACCTATTTAACAAAAGCATTACTTCTGGCATTTTTCCTGAAAATTTAAAAAAAGCTGAAGTAATTCCACTATTTAAAAAAGGGAATAAGTCAATGCTTAACAACTATAGACCGATTTCGATTCTTTCTACCTTTTCGAAAATTTTTGAAAAAGCTGTCAAGGTTAGAATGATTGACTTTTTAAATAAAGCAAACTTTTTTAGTGATTGCCAATTTGGTTTTAGACAAGGCCTTTCTACTGAAGATGCTCTTTTAAAATTCTGCACCAACATTTACAATAGTTTGAATTGCAAACAAGTTTCTGGAGCCCTATTCGTAGATATTACCAAGGCATTTGATACAGTTGATCATAAAATTCTTCTTAAAAAATTGTTTAATTGTGGTTTCCGAGGCAAGGTCTTCAAGTGGTTCTCCTCATATTTATCAAACAGAGTACAAAGAGTAAAAATTGAAAATTATTATAGTAATTTTGCAAATATCACCATTGGAGTTCCTCAAGGCTCAGTGTTAGGCCCAGTCTTGTTTTTAATTTTCATAAATTCTCTGTTTTCTCAAAAATTTTTTAGTAAAACCATTGCATTTGCTGATGATATGGCATGTAATTTTTCTTGCAATTCCACGTTTGAAGCTGTTACTCAAATAAACCATGATTTGGAAGTTTTGAGACACTGGTTTAAATATCATAAACTTGTTCTAAGTGATAAGACAAAAATAATGTTTTTTAATGTGGCTGGAAAAGAAATCAAACTTCCTGCATTTATTTTTCATTCTGCAAATTGCAAAAGATACTTTATATGCAATGAAATCTGTAATTCGTCTAATCTTACTCGGACACATGACTCCTTAGGTAACTGTTCCTTAAGTTGTTTTCCGATTGATTGTGTAAAAACGTTTAAATATCTTGGTGTCATATTGGATTGGAAATTGAATTGGCTCGATCATTCCATTGCTCTAAAAAAATACTTAGTTGCAGCTATCAGACAACTTTATTACTTGAAATCTTATTGTTCAACTGAATTACTTAAGTGTTTATACTTTGGGATATTTCATTCTAAGTTAGAATATGGATTAACCTGCTGGGGTGGTACACACATGAATAAAATTAAGCCTTTACTTACTGTTCAGAAGCATGTAATACGAATTATATGTAAAAAGAGTATTCGTGATAGTAGTTTTCCTTTGTTCAAAGAGTTAAACATCCTTCCTATTAAACATCTTTATTATTTTAAGGTACTGAAATTGTTTTTTATAAGATCTGGCTATCTTGTTAATAGAAATTACATGAATTATAACTTAAGAATAAATAATCAAAACTTGGCACTAGTTCCACCGCATAACTTGCAACATTTTTTTAATTTTTTTAGTTCGGTTGGTCCAAGACTGTTCAATTGTCTTCCTAATTATATTAGATGTCTTCGTAATAAATATGTTTTTTTAAGAGAAGTGAAATCGTGGCTCTTGAATTTATCCTATGTAAATGTAAATACGCTTATTGATGTAATAAATTAATTATTAATAAGGTCTTTTTTTGTAATCTATTTTTGAAATTTTATATCATTAATAATAATCAAACTTTTTCTAATTTTCATCATTATCAAACTTGAATTAGAAATATTTTATAGTAAATTCTTTGATATAATGACCCCATATATTAACCCTATGTTTCTCTGTATCGTATATGTTAATCCACATTCGCCTCTATTTCCTTTGGAAATACAGAATGTGGAATTATTGTTTTTAATCAGTTTATAAAATTTGTATATTTTTATTTATAAATTGTAATTTTGATTTAGTGCTCTGTATAAAAACAATAATAATAAATAATAAATAATAAATAATAATAAATAAATAAATAAAAATTTCACTGTGATCCACTCAAGCTACTTAGGTTCTACTTACACTGCCAATATGCCGAGAAAGTTACTTGGAATTTATTTTTGACAGAGAGAACGCTTAAATTAGTAACTGAGTTCTTATCTACTTCGTTGCACCCCGTGTCAAGGTTAACCTATCATACTTTTAGGCATAGCCTTAACTTAAGTTGTCTTGGTTTCAACATACTTGGCCTAAAGCTCAAATTTGTATTCAATATAAAATAATGAAAGGTCGTATTCAAATATTAAGATTTGTAAAAATGTCAACACTAATACCCTTAACAGCTACCCCAAATGTCCTTCATTTATTATTACCGGAAATTAAAAATTCATCAATAATTATGATTGAAAAGTTGTAACTGGATGTAGAGAAGTTTATGGAGAGGATCGCTTTGTAACTTGAATTGACTGAGCTAAAGGCATAACACTTACCTCAGATTCACATTTTTCTATGTCTTTCCTCTATGCTCAAAACATCCTTAACATGTTTCACTTGATTGCCCCTTCCTTCCCACAAATCTATCACCACATTTTTGAAACAAGGCACGTTTGACTGCATAGAGTCAACACCTGTAGGCAAAACGGCTGAACGAGATCAATAGTTATGTGTGAAAGAACGGCTAAACGAGATCACTGGTAGTTTGGTGTAATGGGGAAGTTGATGTAAAAAGAAAAGGGTATTGAACTTGCATACGTGATTTCGCAATAAATATTAATATAAATAATACTGTGCTTATTTTTATACCCCTACGTTTAAAAAACGTAAACGGGGTATATTAATTTTGTCACTCCGTTTGTAACGCCCATAAGGAGGCGTGTAAGGTATAGAAATGTGTATATATTCTTGATCAGCATCACCACCCGAGTCGATTTAGCCATGTCCGTCTGTCTGTCTGTCTGTGATCACGATTACAGCCGTAATTTTCAAGCTATCATCACGAAATTCGATATTTAAGCTTTTATATAAAAATAAAGCTCTAGTTCGAAAATGAGAAAATTGGATGAAAACCACGCCTACCTCCCATACAAAGTGACTTTATCAAAACGGTAAAATTTTTTAGAATTGCACCAAAACTAGCATATGGACTTGAAATTTTGCATATAAACTTTGTTATTTAATATACACTATGAAATTCAACCAAATCGAGTGAAAACCACACCCACCTCTTATACAAAGTGACTTCATAAAAAAATATTCTGTTAAAACTATGACGAAAATGGTTTTACAAATAAACATTTTATGGACTGCTTAATACTTTGGATATACTTTGGTTCGGAAGTGGGGGTATTTTAACTTCGGCCCAGTCGAAGATCATTTCCTACTGGTTTAATATACGACTGAAGAAATGGTTTGTAAAGAGTGATTTTTTAAGTGCCTGATAACTTTTTTTTTAAAAAAAACGCATAAAATTTGCAAAATCTCATCGGTTCTTTATTTGAAACGTTAGATTGGTCCATGACATTTACTTTTTGAAGATAATTTCATTTAAATGTTGACCGCGGCTGCGTCTTAGGTGGTCCATTCGGAAAGTCCAATTTTGGGCAACTTTTTCGAGCATTTCGGCCGGAATAGCCCGAATTTCTTCGGAAATGTTGTCTTCCAAAGCTGGAATAGTTGCTGGCTTATTTCTGTAGACTTTAGACTTGACGTAGCCCCACAAAAAATAGTCTAAAGGCGTCAAATCGCATGATCTTGGTGGCCAACTTACCGGTCCATTTCTTGAGATTAATTGTTCTCCGAAGTTTTCCCTCAAAATGGCCATAGAATCGCGAGATGTGTGGCATGTAGCGCCATCTTGTTGAAACCACATGTCAACCAAGTTCAGTTCTTCCATTTTTGGCAACAAAAAGTTTGTTAGCATCGAACGATAGCGATCACCATTCACCGTAACGTTGCGTCCAACAGCATCTTTGAAAAAATACGGTCCAATGATTCCACCAGCGTACAAACCACACCAAACAGTGCATTTTTCGGGATGCATGGCCAGTTCTTGAACGGCTTCTGGTTGCTCTTCACTCCAAATGCGGCAATTTTGCTTATTTACGTAGCCATTCAACCAGAAATGAGCCTCATCGCTGAACAAAATTTGTCGATAAAAAAGCGGATTTTCTGCCAACTTTTCTAGGGCCCATTCACTGAAAATTCGACGTTGTGGCAGAAATGTGTCTATTCATGATGAAATGTCAAAGCATACTGAGCATCTTTCTCTTTGACACCATGTCTGAAATCCCACGTGATCTGTCAAATACTAATGCATGAAAATCATAACCTCAAAAAAATCACCCTTTACAACCCTCAAAAAATTAGACACAAGTATGATTTGACGTGATGGCGAATTTTTATCCTTGTTCTTATTCTCTTATCCTTGTTCTTATTCTAAAATACCCCTATCCCTTCTCTTGTTCACAAACTTCTCCTCATCCTTATCTCTTTACTCATATTCGTCCTTATGCTTAACTCCGCCTGTTCTCGCAAGCAGCCTGTTCAAAGCCAGGATAAAGGAGGGTGGTCACAGGCAACGGGTTCGCCCTATCCAGTGTAAATGTAGAGGGACTACACAGATCCTAGAGCTGGCCGCCTAATCTGGGGAGTAGGTAGACCGTTTCACTCGATCAACGGTAGCGTATGCCTACGAAGGAATAGCAATGATTCTTAAAATTTATTAGCACGGGGAAAGCCTTTGCGACCGACAGACGTACTATCACAATTTCCACGGACACATGCATTGTGGTCTCTGGATAGTCTTCTAAAGACTGGTTAAGCGAATAAAAAATTGGTATATATCTTGGTCTACAAGAGGTGTCAGAATTGGGTACTCCGAGGTGAAAAGTATATCTTAGTAGTCTAGGAGTGCCAGTTTGCAAAGGTGCAAAATAGTGGTGACCATGTGTCACACACAGTCAGAAGTGATGTGGTCTAATCTGTAGCACGTCTAATAGTTGTGGCTTTCGCCATCACAGTCATGAACGATGAATGCAGGTGTGTTGGTGTGTGTTGGTGCGTGTCAAGGTAAATCCTTTTTGCCAGGGGAAACTATCGTAGGGCTGGCCCTTCGGGGAGTGGTAGTTCAATGTCGCGAACAGGTCTGTGAGACCGGGTGGCAATACTTATAATTTGTCAGAGATGTTAGATGGGTCTCGATTTCCACTAATAAATGTGGATGTTGACCCAATTGGCCTTCCAGAGCGTGGTGCATCTAAATTACCGGAACGGAATCGACGAAACCAAAATTACGCATGGTTGGCTGTTACAGTATCAAGACCATAAACACTATTCACATTTTCAGCCGCATGGTTTGCGTTTTCGTCTTTATCGATAAAAACTGTAAAATATGGTGTACTTTCTATTTAATGGTGTCCATCGTTGACGCACGCTCAAACAAAACTGAGTCAAGCAATCACAAAATTTTTTGAGAAATTTTTTTACTACGAAATCTTATCTTTCTAACGCCATCTAACGTTACCCGATCGCACTTATACCAAGCTAGTTCAAGATTACTAAAGCCATCTAGTGGAAAAATAATGGATTTATTTTTACTACACCTAATATGTGACCGAAAACCTAAGCTTTACTGTCGTTCCGTAAAATGTACCGTTACGCCATTAGTCACGGAGTTATAACTCCATGCAACGTTTTTGCATTGTTTTTACATGTTAACTTTTTGTTATGAGGTCAAAGAATCACCGAGTAAAAATTCCAAGCAAAAATATTGCATTTTTGTTACATAAGTTGCTACATACGTAATCAGGCGACGTCATAATTTTTTGTATTATTTTTGTCGAAAGGTTAAGTACAAATTCTTTAATTGAATTTTATAACATTTGCCGAAGCGTAAATACCCACAGAGAAATAATTTCTTAAGTGAAACTTTTTTAGCCGCGATGGGGAGTAAAATCGATGAATCAATTCGTCGATGAAACACTTCGCCGTGAAACGCTTCGGCGTGTTTTTAACATAGTGTTACGTAAAATCAAATAATTATAATATAGTATGGACACAATAGCCTTTCAACTGCTGGTTCATACATCGAGTAATTATAATATTGCCATAAAAATTCGAAGCAAATGGAGCATGTCTTTGATATTCATATTGAAAACATCAACCTTAAACAAAGAGATAAACACTGACTTCTGCTAAGTAACAGAGTTGTAATGTACAACATTTTAAAGCATTTTTCAAACTTTTGAGAAATTTTTGAACAGAAAAATAAAAAAAGAACTTATTTCTGATCAAAAGAATGTTGATTGTTGAGCAATAAAATAACAATCTTAAAATAAAAATTAAACTTTTAGTTTTAGGATATCGCTTATAATCCTGATCCCTTACGATCTCTGATTAAAAGAGATTTAATTTACTCTTGACATTATATGAAATGGAATTGAAATTTTTAGTGAGACTAAAAGAGTAAATCAATTAAGAACTTAAAAATCAATTTTTTTTGGGTTAAAGTTTCACTTCTACCGTGCGTGGTGGCCACACACATATTTTTAAACCCCTATGTTTAAAAAGCGTAAAAGGGGTGTATAAATTTTGCCACTCCGTTTGTAACGCCCATAAGGAGGCATGGCCGATATAGAAAAGTATATGGGTTAGTTGAAAAAAAAACGTACATAAAGATGTTTTCATGTTTTGTTTTTAAAGTTTTTTAAATTTTCCCGTTAGAGTAGTCAAATTAAGTGAAAAGTAATGGAGAATTCGAAGTTGTTTTTAGGCCCTGCAAAAAATAATTTTTTCTATGGTTTTTATACGATTTTTGTATTGAACGTCAAACATCAGATACACGGTAAAAATCACTAAAAATTTGAAAAATGTTGTAAATGAGAGCTGACTGTGATGTTTGTTAAATTATTTAATCAGTTAAATCAGCTTTTTCAGAAATCGCCATTTCAGTTACAAAAATAATAATTTTTTACCAAAAATACCTACATATTTTACAATTTTAATGGGAAAAAATTAAAATTTTTCTCCAAAAAGACATCAACATAGAGGTTATTTTCAAAGTAGTAGGCTTGTAGCAATAAATAATAAAAAACTGTTAAATAATAAGCAATTTCAGAAAAACAACAGAGTGACGTTCAATACTTTTTGTGACGTTCAATACATTTTGTTGCGCTTAACCAAATAATTTAAATCAAATTGGGAGTTAAACAAAAAACAGGTTTATTCTTTTACAAAAAAAAAAAAGTAAATATAAAGTATATAATTCAGCTATACTTAAAATTTTCATACAATTTTTTTTCTTTATTTCTTTACAAAATATTAAAAAAGTCAATAACTAGTTGAATTTGTATTGAAAATTTATTAATACTTCACGTGTTACAATATAACTTCTGAACCCTTTAGAACCACATCTTCATTTTATATCATTGGAAAGGTATAACCTAACGTAAAAACATGAAAATTATAAAAAATAAAAAAATTATAGCACGTGTTGCTGGCATGGTATTGAACTTAAACAAATTAAGAATGAGTCAACTTATTGCAATATTTTCAAAAATTTTGTTCTTTTCCTCAAAATAGATGAAATAACTTTTCCAATGATACTATATTACCGGTAATCGGTCTTAAGTTGATTTGAGCTACGTTATCTCCAAATAGACCCTATTTTGGCCGCAAACAATTATTCTAAAAATTAATAACTTCGAATTTAGTTTTCAAATAAATAAACCAATGCAAGAAAAATATTTGAGAGAAATCGGAGATGGTCAGTGCAACTGATAACTTCAATGTGAAATGGGCGATATCAGTTAGTAAAAACTAAAAGCAAAAATCAGGCCAAGCTCATACATAGGTACCATTCTTTTTGCTTTCGTTTATATTCTTCATTTCGTTCCTTATCTAGCTTTATTCTTTTCCCGATATCTTCGTGCTCTTTCAGCAGGCGTTAACTTTGCTATTTTACTCTTATATATACAAAAACGAAATACAAAATGACTACTTCAGCTGATGGTGTGACATATCTTAAAAGTGACGTTCAATAAATTTGCCACTTTTTAGTTTTTTTTTTTCTTACGAATTTTATTTTGCAAATATACGAAAACAAAGAAATACATCAAAACCTATGAAACGATGATTTTTAACTTGGAGTTTTTTGATTTACTATTTTTGCTTTAATAAAACTCCGCGTGGCGTTCAATACATTTTTACACGTACTTATCATGATGAACTGAGAAAACACAAAAAAATTTGCTTTATTATTATTT
The DNA here is from genome assembly GCA_943735915.1 of Pherbina coryleti. Taxonomy (NCBI): domain Eukaryota; kingdom Metazoa; phylum Arthropoda; class Insecta; order Diptera; family Sciomyzidae; genus Pherbina; species Pherbina coryleti. Next base: position 137,192,681 of record OX030949.1, read on the forward strand.
AATCGTCTTAATATTTAGAATTTCATGAGAACTAATCCCTGTACTTCCTTAATATAACTTACTTGTCATCTATACTTCTCCTAAATTAAAACTAACGAAGCGTAAAAAAAGTGACGTTCAATACAATGCTTGGGGACTAAATGTAAATCGAAATTGTCACCAAATTCGCGATGACAATGTTTTGAGAATAACAACAAAATAAAACAAAAGAAATAAATGCTATTATTATAAAACAGTTATTATTTGTTATTTTTTTGCATTGTTTTCAACTTTTGTTTGACGTTTTTCATCAAAAAGTGTAACTGGGGACACATGTTTTTGTATTAAGCGAGTACGAAAGAGCAATGTAACATTCTTCAAAACAAATATGCAAACAATTTTAGGATTCTGAAAAATATATTTTGTCAATAAATATTCTTCAGTGATCACTTTCTCATGCTTTAATTGTTTTTTTTCTTTTTGTTTTTACCTTTAAACAGAGTTAAAAGAGCGGGGACAAAAAAGAGCATTTTGTATGCAATTCAAAAAAGCATCACTACCCGAGTCGATTTAGCCATGTCCGTCTGTCTGTCTGTCTGTCTGTCCGTCTGACTGTCTGTCTGTCCGTCTGTCTGTCTGTAATTACGACTACAGCCGTAATTTTCAAGCTATCATCACGAAATTCGATATTTAAAGCTTTTATCTAAAAAATAAAGGCCAAGTTTGAAAATGAGCCAAATCGGATGAAAACCATACCTACCTCCCATACAAAGTGACTTTATCAAAACCGTAAAATCTCTTAGAATTCCACAAAAATTAATATATGGACTTGACATTGTGCTTTGCTATTTAATATGTACACACTTTTAGTATAAAATTCAACCAAATCGGATGATAACCACGCCTACCTCCCATACAAAGTGACTTTGAATATACTTTGGTTCGGCCGTGGGGGTATTTTAAATTCGGCCCAGTCGAAGATCATTTCTTACTAGTTTTTTTTTACTTTTGTCTTAAGGCCTAGGAACCAGCCTTTACTTGTGTATATAATTTTTTACCGCAGTACCTTAACATAGTGCGTAATAATTCCACGCATTAAAAAGTAAATTAATTTTATTCTTATTTTTAGCTTAAATATTTGTAAATTTTCTTTAAACGCCTGTATTCAGTGAATAACGCCGATATTTCATGCAACGCCGATTCATTATTGAAAACACTAATTTCAATTTTTTCGAGAACCTGCGCGGTAAAACGTAACGTTGTCACGTCAAAAATAATAATAGCCATAATAAAAATAAAATAAAAGAATAAAAGTTGTAGTTTGAAACATTTTTGTTAAAAACTTAAAGTCTAGCCTATTCTAGTTCGTAACCTCATAAAGTTAATAACTCTTTTAGACTGAAATTAAGACTCATGAATATGTTAAATTTAAACAGGCGCAAATGAACGCTTAAAAATATTAAATACACAATATACTGTCTAAAGTATTTTTGCCACACAATGGTTTTTTTGGCAGATTAATTATTGTCGGGATACTACGACTATGGGCGACTATGAACAGCCAAGACAGTTAATGACATTTTTTCATAAAGCTTCCCGAAAATTTCGTAGAGGATTTTGTGGCCAAAGCGTTAAAATTATTTTATTTATGAAATGTTTAATTTTGGTTATTTTAATAACCCAATCCGTGTGTTATGATAACAAATTCCGTCAATCATCAAATTAAATGTGTTTTCTGCGGTCTTACTCTGTGTATTTTTTACTTATCTCCATAACTTTAAGAAGCTGTCTTAACTTTTGAAGGGTGTTCTTAACATCATTATTATAGTCAGCGCTTTTTTGTTTAAAATTTGTGTAAATATAAATCAAATAAGTTTATTAAGTTTCGTCGCAAGTAGTACAGTCAGTCCTATTCCTTATCTTAAGCTTTATACACATCATATAATATGGAAGAGAGAGTGGAAAACCTTGAGGTGGTGAAGTCCCTACTGCTGACGCTAGCTATTGGATTGTGGATTTATTGGCTATGGACACGTCGGTTTTTGTATCGGTTTGCATTGCAGTTTCCAGGATTTTTTGGCCTACCAATTGTTGGTGTCTTTGTTGTTCGATTTTTTAATCCTAAAAGTAAGTGTTTCAATATAAAAATGTCTAGAATCACGAGCTGACTCATGTTCACTTTCTTTCCATAGAAATGTTTATTGCTATTGAAAAAATGTTTAAAGACTGCAAAAGCTATAATATATGCATTTGGATGGGATTGTATCCAGCAATGCTCACCTCAGATCCAGATATAGTTGAGAGGATTTTATCAACTACTAATTTTCCACAAAAGGCAAAATGTTATCGCCCATTGTTAAGCGTAAAGGGTGGTACCCTCTTCGCTGCTCCAGCAGATATTTGGCATCAAAGTCGTAAAGTTATCTTGCCAGCTTTTAGTCACAAGGTGTTGGTAAAATTTTTTCCAATTTTCCATAAGGCTAAAGTGTTGGGACTTTCAAAATTTGAGAACATGGTTGGAAAAGGTGATCATCAAATTCGTGCTATGCTGCGACGAATTGGGCTAGGAATAAGTATTGGTAAGTTTTGAGTTGACTGGGATACTAGTGGTGGTTGTGGATATTCTCTTGGTTACCATAATTTTCTATTTTGTTAACTCTTCACGGCTTTTATGAAACAAGGAGTTGATCTAAGCATTCTTTTGGGGCTTACAATTTTCTGTTTTTATAACACATTAACGACTTTTGAATGGAATACCTAGAGAGAGTTTTAGGCTAATGTGTTGAGGAAAGATGGGCGTGGGCCATTCGATGCTAGATTCGAACCCCAGCTTAATGCATACAATAATTTTGGATTGAAATTAATTTTTATTTTTGGTCACACCTTTCTTAAGACCTCATAGAGTAAATAAAGCTATGTGAAATTCTTGAAGATGTGTAGGTGGCATACAACTAGTAAGTCTTGTCCTGGCTCATTTATGTTCAAACATCTATTAACACGCACAATACCATTGATCATAAAAAGCTCGGTCGAAGTCCTTTCAAGGGCTGACATGCTAATGTTTTCTTTACATTTAAGAACAGCTATTATATTTCGTAATTTCGAAGAATGTACTTTAGAATTTTTAACTTTTGTGATTCACTGGTTCGCTGACGAAAAAATTTTCACCGTGGAGGAATCGTTCAATGAACAGAATGATAGAGTGTATGCTCTGTCACCACAGCTCGTTCCAAAAGTTCAAAGAGGTCACCACCCAGTCTCTGTGATGGTTTGGTGTCTCAACAATAATGTACCAGACTTCATTTGCACGGATCAGTGGCTACCAGCGGGTTGTCCAGACCTGAACCCATTGGATTACAAATTGTGGTGCATGTTAGGGGGTTTGGCTTGCTCTGCTCGACATCCAAATATCCAGTATTTAAAGCGCGCTCCTGTCCGAGCAGTGGAGAAATTTCCTATGTCGTGCGTGCTACGATCGATGACTGACCGGATCGACTTCGCTCGTGCTGGAAAGCAAATGGTGGCCATTTCGAAGAAGTTGTTCTACAATTTGAAGCTATTGAATGACTTTTTGTTATTTTGAATGACTCAAAATAACAAAAATAGTTTTGAAAAAATCTTTAGTTATCAGAAATAAAATACATATGATAAGTAATATTCTCAATTCCTCGGTTTTCCTTGATACCTACTTGATTAACTTGGAATTTTCGTATTTAGTTAAGATTTATAATAAATAGCAGCTCCACCACCTTTTTTATCGCATCTGTCTTTTCTATGAACATTATAACTGTTGATACTATAGATTATATAACTTATGTGACTAGACAACCACGTTTCAGAAATACAAATAATGTCAACTGATGACTTTTCAAAAACATATATTACACCGTCCAGGATAGCAATGTTTATGTTTCTGGCGCTTTTCGATTCGTCCTCACTTCGATGTTCGTACTTTGCCCTACTTAATGTATCGTAACTTTGATTCTATTCATTAAAATTTCATTTTTTATTAACGATTACAGTTACAGTCTTCCATTTTTGCTGAAATGTCTTAAATCATTTTATGTTTTTATAAATGCAAGGTGCTTACGTGAACAGAAAGAGCATTTTTCTTATTTAATGTGCTTTTAACTATTAAAATAATCAAAAAATCTTCTTACATGATTATTTTGACTTATTGGGTATAAATGCCAGGGTATTAGATTTGCAATGCTTGTAAGAAAACAAAATTGGTAAATAAATAAGTTAGTTATGGACGATAACAACATTGAAGTTATTGAGTTTCTACCCTCAGAACTGCAGCGCAATTTCTTGCCTCAGAATAGCAATTAAAATTTTTGTCAATTTTTGTCAATTTTTGTGTCAGCTGTCAAAGTGTTTCATACCTCTCTATCTATGGTTTCAGCACAGTGATAAACACTGACCATAGCGACAGTGGGGCGCCCCATACAAGTTAGATGAAACAATCTGTATTATGATTTTAAATAATAGGAGATGTAAAAATAAGTAAAAAAAATGTATGAAGAATCAAGGGCTATTTTTACCCCTGGGAAGCTATAGGCTATTTTTAATTTTCGGGAAGTTCACTAAAAACGCTCTTGCAGTGAAAATTCTTGATGCAGAACTTTTTGCAAAAGCATTTTATTGCAAATTGTTTGCTGAGGTGAAACACTTTTAAGAAAGTTTAATCAAGACTTTGTTAAGATGTGGTTTGTTTACGGATTCGGATCATAAAATTGATTTATCGACCTATAGTGATCTCACTGTGTGAACAATATTTTAATCGGTGTGTTATGGACCAGTGGCGTTCCTAGGGTTGGTGACAACCGGGGCGGATACTCATGATGTCACCCCTATAAAAAATTTCTAAATGCAAAAAGAAACCAATTCGATGAGGTTAAGTGTTTTATTATTATCTTTATGTTTTCCGAAAAAAAACAAACAACATATGAGAAACAATAAGAATTTGTAAAAAACAGAACAAAAATATTACATTTTCAGGTGTCTACATATTTAGATATGTAGGCATAAGGTAAAAAAAACTAATTAACTTCGCTGTCTTAAAAACTGACGGAACAAAAACATTACATTTTCAGGTACATATTTGTATATGTACACTAAGGGAAATAACGCATATTAACATTATCCACGCCTGAGTATATATTTCATTTAAATATTTACGTGGATAAATCAAATATTTTCCTTACAACTCGTTTTTTTCCCGTATTTCAGTTTTATTTATGCCACACACTGACACACATGTTCCATAAAGCTGCCAAGCAGCCGCCAAGCAGCAGCAGCATCGCACTCTGTTCCTGTGTGATGCTGCTACAGTTTCTTAGCACCAGCAGTTGCAGGTTTTTTATAGTTCTCATTTAGTTAATGTTGCAAGGGTAATATAGCATAGATATTTGGCAAATATGATTTGTGAGTGCGGTGGTGAGTGCGATGCATGATGAATTCATGTAAGGTGGAGTGACAACTCGGTATTTTCTCAAAAAAAAAAAAACCGAGTAAGCTTTGAATAAAGCAGACATCTGAAAAAATTTTCTCTTAAATAAAAAAATATAAAATAAACAGATTTTTTTATCAAATAAATTTTTTTAGCAATTTATCAATTGCAAATTTTTATACGCAATCCGCTGATTAATAATAAATAAATAAATATTGCTGGATGTGATGGCGTCCAATTATCAAATTGATCCGGGTGATCCAAATAATATTGATCCTAATATGGATGCTCAAGATATTATTGATTTTGATCCTGTCCAGGAGTCGTCTTCATCTATTTACAACGCTATCTGCAATAATACGTCGTTGCCGGAGTCTGACGATGAAGGTTCTATCGCTAAAAAGAGAACCAAACGCTCGAATAAAGGCACAATGAAGGCTGTTGATTTATCAAGTTTTTCATCATCTAATCGTTTTGCCCCGCTGGCGGATATAACTTTTGAAGCGACACCTGCATCTCAAAGAAAACAAAAGAAAAAAGCGGTAAGTTCAGACATTATCGATGTGGCAGCACCCTCCAAGGCTAAATTTTGCCCCCCAATCATTATTTATAATATCAACATTAAAAATTTAGTAGACCAATTCAAAATTAAAAACCCAAATTTTGATTTCAAAATTAAAAATGTTACCCTAAATAAATCAAATATTTATCTTAAGGACTCGAACCTTCATTCGGAAATTATGGCCCTGCTTAAGGCACAAAAAATTGAGTCATTCTCCTTTACTCCGAAAAATTCAAGACAAACAAGTCAAATTATTCGAGGTCTGCACTACCTTACAGACCTCATTGACATTAAATCGGAGCTTGATAGTATTATCCCAGATACTGTAGAGAGGTTGCAAAATTTCAAACTCCTTCTTCTATCAAAAATAATTTTGATACAGGTCTGTTTTTAATAACACTTTTTCCAGGAAAAAAGTTTGGTGAAATATCCAAAATAAAAAAATTACTGCACCAAGTTATTTCATGGGAGTCCCCAAAGTCAAGAAGTAGGGAGGTGCAATGCAAGCGCTGTCAGCAATTGGGTCATATTGCTAAAAATTGCAATAGATCTTACCGTTGTGTAAAATGTGAGTCCAATCTTGAACCTGGTGAGTGTTCTCTGAATAAAGATTCTAGTCTAAAGATTCAACTCTTTTGTATTAATTGTGGTACATCTGGTCATCCTGCCAATTGGAGAGGCTGTTCTTTTTAAAGGATTTCATTAAAAATAAAAAATGTTTAATTTCTGAAGCTAGAGCAAAACAACAATTGGCTTTTTCTAATGTCCAAGAAGCTGTTACTAGTCGTTCGTCAATTGTTAAAGGACAATCCTTCTCCAGCCTTTTTAAATCCCTGCCTAATCATGGTTCTTTTGATTCTGCTAAAGCCTATAACGTAGCTTTGTGTCGTGATCCTGTTAAAATTTCGCTCTCAAACTCTGCTAAACCTTCAATTATTGATAAATTTTTGAAAGTCGCTAAGCGAATTCTCAATCCTGAGCAACAAACGCTCGAGCAAAAAACACATTTATCTCATGGAATACGCTTGAATGATTATAATTTTTTGAGAGATTATAGTTCTCAAAGTGTTGCTATTGCTATAAAGAAAAATATAAAATTTTCTATTGTTTCTTTATCTAATGTTCTTTTCCCAAATATATTTTTAGATATCTGTGTTTCGATTAATAGAGTTAAAAAAAAATTATTAGTTGGTTCAACTTATATTCCTTGTAATTTTTCACCTGGTGCATTTGCTGATGGTTTAGTTTCTATTGCTAACCGTGCTTCAAATTATGACGGTTTGATAATTGGAGGTGACTTCAATTCCAGACATGTTTCTTGGAACGACAATATTAATAATTTAAGTGGTAAAACTTTTTTTAATTGGCTTCAAAATCACTCTCTTGAATTTTCAAGAATTTGTGATATTTTTCCTTCATTTCCTAATGGGTCTTCTTATCTTGATCATTTCTTAATTTCTACAAATTTATTAGATAATTTTAATCCAAATTATTCTATTAATAGTCTTTCTTCCTTTTCCGATCATTTTCCACTTTATTTAAAAATTGACTTAAAAGATATCACATTTGAATTATGTCAGCCAAAATTTTTTGTTTCTTATAAAAATACAAATTGGAATGTTTTTCGAAATGATTTAGCTTCTGTTATTGAAAATCATTTACCTCCCGATAATTTAAATTTGCAAAATTCTGAAATTGACTCTCATATTAATTTCCTAACTTCTTCCATTAATTCGGTCAAAGATTCACATAGTGAATTGGTTGAATACAAACCTTTTAATAATACTTCTCTACCAGGTTCAACTAAACATTTATATAAAATTAAAAATCGCTGGCAACGTAGACTTAAGAAAATATTTCATTCTAACTTCAATAAAACTTCAGAAGAATATAAACTCCTTGCAGCTCAAATTTCACTTATTAAAATATTAATCAAAGAACAAGTACAAATTCATAAAGCGAAAGAATTTAGTGAGAGATTAAAACTTATAAAACCTGGTCCTACTGCTTATAAAGAAATTTTTAAGATAATTAAAAAAACAAATGGCAAATTTTGTAATAAAATTTATAATGACAGTAATTTTTATACTGAAAATTCTGATAAAGTTCAAATTTTAAAATCTCACTTTGAAAAAGTTTATGAAAAAACAATTCCTGAAAGATCCGATATCTTTGAGTTAGAGTCTGATGTTCACAATACTTTAGATTCTTATCCATTTTCTATTTATCTTTTCAGTCCCTCTTTTACTTTATCCTCACCTTCTGATAATTCACATTTCGTTAATTCTGATAAAATTCGTCTTTTTACTCAAAATCTTAATGCAAAAAAAATCCTCTGGTCCTGATAATATTTCAAATTTTCTTATTAAAAAATTGCCTATTATTGTATTTGATTTTCTTGCAATTATTTTCAATAACTGTATTAATAACGGCCATTTTCCTGATTCATGGAAAATTGCTAAAATTATTCCACTTCAAAAAAAAGCAAATTGTTTTGAGGTGAACAATTTTAGACCAATTTCTTTACTATCTAATCTTGGAAAGCTTCTTGAAAGAGTTATACAAGATAAATTAGATATTTGTGTTAATGTTCAATATATTCCTGATTTTCAATTTGATTTTAAAAAACAACATTCAACTGTTCATGCTTTATTAAAATTCCAAAATGATATTATTCTAAATCTTTGTCAGCGTAAATGTACAGTAGCAGTCTCCTTGGACATAGAAAAAGCTTTCGATAAAGCCTATCATATTGGTATTATTTCTAAATTAATAAAAATTGGTTTTAATCCATCCTTTATAAAAATTCTTAGTAGTTTTTTAAACAATCGCAAATTTTTCATTAATATTGATGGCAACTCTTCAGATCTTGGTACAATTAAAAGTGGTGTCCCACAGGGTTCTATTATGGCTCCACATTTATATAGTATATTTATTCATGACTTTCCTCACATGCATAATGGATCCACAGGTATTTTATACGCTGATGATTCACTTGCATATGCTCATGGCTCTACTCCAAATGAGGCTCTTGCTATGGTTCGACCCCATTTGGAAAAAATTCATAATTTTTATAAAGATTGGGGAATTAAAATTAATACAAACAAATCGGAAGCTATTTGTATCAGAAATCCTTCTGGCAAATGTCATAGAAGTACTGTACCTCAAAGTAAAAATCTAAAAATATCTCTTTGTGATTCTGATATTCCTTTCAAAAATGTTATTAAATATTTAGGAGTTTCTTTCAACAATCTCCTAAGATTTAATAATCATGCTAATTTGATTTTAAACAAAGCTAGAAAAATTTTGGGTATGTTCTCTAATCTACTTAGAAATAAATATTTGCCTATTAATACTAAATTACTTATTTATAAAATTAGTATACGTTCCGTTTTAATGTATGCTTTTCCGATTTGGTTCACTATCTCCCCTTCAGTCGCGCAAAATCTTGAAAAATTTGAACGTAAAGTTTTGAGATTATGTGTAGATCGGAATTTTGAATCCTTCACTAAACGTTTTTCTAATTTTTTCGTTTATAATCGTGCTAACATTATTGCTTTATGTAAATATTTACTTTTTCACATGGAAAAATGTGTCAATAAATTACCTTACCTAGAAAATGATTTAATTAATTTTGTTTTTGATTCGCAATAAAAATTATAATTGGTCAAATATAAATTATATTTCTGCAATTGGAATAATTAATGAAAATATAGATTTTACTTTAAATTCGAGTTCTGCCACATCGCTAATACCTGAATTTTACCGTAAAGCTAGCCCGAATGTATATAGAGGCTGATTTTTATCTTAATATTATGTTTATTAAGTGTATATATGTAAATATTTGTTCCTTTTTTCCTTTTTTGTAATTTTAATTATTTTTAATTAGCTTTAAGTGTTATAAGATTTTCCATCAACGTAACTAAAAAATGTTCTTTTTTTGAGCAAACATTTGATTTTCTTTTTCATTTTCCTTGCCTCTGCATGCTTTCCTGTCTTGTAATAGAATTAATTTTGCTGTTCTATGTTTTCTTTCTATGTCACTTCTGCTTATTTCATTGTAATTGTTCTGAAGTCTCAATAAAATTTACTTACTTACTCGGTATTTTCTCAATAATGTCACTCCACTCTACATGATTTCATCATGCATCGTACTCACCACCGGACTCACAAATCATATTTTCACAAAAAGAAAATAAAATATACCACTAAATGGCTGATATGGCTGATAGGGACGCAGCTCGTGGGAAATATTCAAATAAATTGTTTTTCAATTTCAATATTTTTATATAAATTTTCCTTAAATGCGATAGTTTTATTTTCAAATAGTAAATATTTGAAATATATTTTAATATATTCGTGCATAATTTTAATATATTTCTTATAAATTCTGTTTAAATATTTTAATATTTTATTTAATTAAAAAAGTATTTAAATAAATTTTAAATATTTACGTAGTCGATTGAAGTAAATGCGTTATTGGTGCAAAAATGACTCGCTTTTTGGATAAATTAAAAAAGTTTTTGGATAAATTTAATACTTTTTCCCTTAGTGTAGGTATAAGTTTAAACAAAGAACTCTCATTAATGGCGTTGTCTTCAAAACGAACTTTTCTTACTTTATGAGCTTCAAAATTTGAAATCAATATTACTTGCAAGCTCGTTTTCAATGGATAAAATAGCAAGATCGGAAATCCTTGCCTGTCCCATGGAAGACCTTAAATAAGTCTTAATTAATTTTAGCTTTGAAAAACTCCTTTCGCATGAAGCTACTGATACACAAATTGTTAGAAATAATTTCAGTGCGACAAAATGGGACACACATTTTTTTAACGTAATGTATTTGTACCTTTTTCTTTCTGTTTGAGAAATTAAAAAAAATATCGAAATGGTGTCACCCATAAAATGGTGGTACCCGGGGCGGACCCCGGGGTTGATGTTTATGTTGATGATGTTGATGTTGATGTTGATATTGATGTTGATGTTGATGTTGATGTTGATGTTGATGTTGATGTTGATGTTGATGTTGATGTTGATGTTGATGTTGATGTTGATGTTGATGTTGATGTTGATGTTGATGTTGATGTTGATGTTGATGTTGATGTTGATGTTGATGTTGATGTTGATGTTGATGATGTATATGTTGATGTTGATGTTGATATTGTTGTTGTTGTTGTTTGTGTTGTTGTTGTTGATGGTGCTTTTCCTTGGTGCATTAACTTTTCCTTAGCTGCATGCAATTAATCCAGCAAAAGTGATGTATATGCGTCACTTTAGGCGGTTCCCTGAGGGACCTAATGACGCCGTCAACATATTTGTATTTTTATCATGTGCCCGAAGACCTCACTTTCATTTTCGTTCCTTAATATTTACCCTTACACCTGTAGTCACAGTGTAAAAATTCCATGCAACGTTTCTACATGGTTGTAGCATTTTTACTGCATTATGTGGTTGCCACCCTGAAATAATAACAATAAGAATTATTTTTGTAATTTAGTTGTGAGGCGTAATAACACATCTATGCTGTCGCAAAACAAAATTTACCGCAGCATGTCTCCTGAATGAGTCATAATTTCATGCAACGATATTACATTTCTGTTACATATGCTGCTATATTCACGGCCTGACGTCTTCAAAATTTTTTTTGTTTTATCTTTGCCGTAAGGCGAAGTATAAATCCTTCATTTTCCTTTTTTAGCATTTATCGTACATAGCTTATATACTCAACGAGTAAAAATTCAATGCGTCGTTTTATGAATGTTGCATTATCGATCTTTGAGCGGCTCTCTCTGTATGGGGACAGTCGGCGACGTCAGAAATTTATTGTCTAATTTTGTTGTGAGGGCTTAGAACAGGCATTTTTAAACTTAGTCCTAATACTCAGCGAGGAATAGTTCCATGTAACAAATTTTCAGTTGCTTTGCTTAAGCAGCTCCCACCGCTTCCCGATGAAGTTTTAAATTGTTGTATTGTTTTTATAATGATCATTTTTTTAATCATAGCTCTTATAATCCGCGAGTAACAATTCAATGCAATGTCGATAAATTTTGAAAAAAATCCCTTTTTCACGTTTTTTGGAAACCTGCGCGGTAAAACGTAACTTCGTCACGTCAAGAAATGTGATTTGATTGTTTGAGCTATAGTCTATTATTTTGCAATGGGTTGACATATATCTATTATTTAAATAAGAATACAAAACTGCAAGTCTTACCTTTGTCTTATAATATAAAGGTTTTTAGAATCAGAATCAGAGCAGAAGCATTTTTATAATATACCAAGTAAGGCAAGGTACGAAAATTTTAATTAACTCATTTTTGAGGTCCTTGACAAAAAATTCGAAGTGATACAAAAATTCTGTAAATGCAGTAAGTCATCATATATTACCATTTAATGAAATATTACGTGGGATGTCTTGTAAAGTTTTTGTGCAGAGCAGTGTTATTAATTATGGAAGAGCTTGCATTTATTTTATCGAATCACTTTTGAACTAAATGACACATAACAATGAAGCTCAGTATGGAGTTACTAATTGGTCAGGTCTTTCTACTGGAAAACTAGCACGGGCATTGGAAAACGGAGCAGGATTCCACCCATATAAGCCAAGGTTATGGTATCGAATAACTTTGGAAGTACAAGTCACAGAAACTCAGAAAGGAGTTACCACATGGTTATGTCCTTTTACTTGAATACTGGAAATTTACTGGATTGAATAAGGAAAATAAATAATGAAATTTCTTCTTTTAGAAACAACGCTGGGCTATGATTTGAAGGAAGGTGATCATAATGACGAAGAACTACTGAATAGTCTTACCTGGTAAGATTCTACAAAAAAGGTACGAATAGAAAGTACGAATATCTAATACTCCTTCACTCTTATACAGCATGATAGAACATACAATGATTGCAATAATTTGCTCCTTTTTGAATTTTGACCACATTTACCGAAACTTTTATCCGTATAACAAGTCTATAAATAATTTTTATAAACATGTGAATAAGGTTTGAGAAAATATTATATTATAAAAAAGTAACCATTAATCATATATGAACTGCTTACTTTTAAACACAGATAGCCCTTAACAGATTTAAAAATCGACACGATGGTAAAAATAATGACAACTCATCCAATTTAACTGAGAAAGTTGCAAGTGAAGAAGAATCCCTGTTGGCAATAAAGAAAACACCAAATATATTCATCGATCAAGCCTTGGATATCTATGAGAAACAGCAATTTAGCTGGAACGACGTTTTATGTGAATCTGCTACACTTATTATTGCTGTGAGTAGTTTTTGAATAAACGATAATTTAAAAATTTTAATATCTTCAGTATTTTTTTATAAATTTTCAATTTTTCAGTCATTTGAGAGCAGTGTAGTGGTTCTATTCTCGTCAATCGTTTTGTTGGCCATGCATCCAGAATATCAAGAAAAGCTTTATAAGGAAATTGCAAATTTTTATCCCGACGAGGATTTTGAGATGGAATACGAACACATAAAACAATTACCTTACTTAACAATGGTTATTAATGAAACTATGCGCCTGATTCCCCCTGTACCACTTATTGGACGACATGTTGTCAAAGATATTCAACTAACTAAGGATATATTTTTGCCAAAGGACTTGCAGATCATAATAGATATTTACCATTTACAACGACGCACTGATGTTTGGGGACCCAATGCGACAAAATTTTACCCCGATCATTTTTTGCCTGATAATTTGAAGGATAAGCATTCGCACGCCTTCTTACCATTTTCTAAGGGTTTTCGAAATTGTATCGGTACGAACACAACATTGAATTTTTATTGATAACTATCACTAATATAATTAATTTTTCGTTTCAAGGATATAGTTATGCCTATTATTTCATAAGTGTTTTGCTTGCTGGATTCGTGAGAAATTTCAAATATACCACTACGTTCAAATATGAAGATTTGAATTTTTATGATGATATTGCGATAAAATTTGTTGAAGAACCAGACCTTCAAGTACACCGTCGTGAAGCTTGATGATGTATTATGATTACTTATATAGTTGTCAGCAGATGTTAATGAAATAAAACTAACTTCTTCATATTTTCTCAAGATTATGTTGAAATCGATTTCTTCGCTGTATGGGTCGTTTGCTTAAAACTTTTCAGGTTGGAAGCTTTGAGTATTTGTGAAGTTAAGCTGTTTGCGTCGTTGATAATGATTCTGAAGTAAGATAATTCAAGGTGGTAGACTCAATATGGCGCATTTCATCTGGTAAAAGTCAAATTTGATAAAATATAATCAAATTCTGCTTATGATTTTAAAAAAAAGGTTGTATTTTCAAAGGTCGCCGTACAAAAGTTAACAAAGAAAGCTCGTCATTAGTCACGCCTTTATGGAAACGTATTTGTAATACTTTTGCAACGGTTGCAAAGACTTTCCCTATAAAACATATCCTATGTTTATCAAGAAAGCTAAAATTGGCTTATGGAGCAATTCAGTTATTTTTGAGCGTATAACGAAAATATTAACAAACTAACAAAGATTCTTTATGTTTCCTTTTATATTTATAAAGAAATAGATGTCTAATTTAAGAATTTTTAAAGTAGTTCACTTAAATTAATTTATTGAATAAAGAAGTACCAGAATTTTATGAATTTTTATATGGTATTAATAAGGGGTAGTTTCAAATAATTTTGATGAATAAGAAGCAATCAAGTGGATCTCAATTTCAAAATAATAAAATTATTTCTTGAGATATAGTTTAAATAAAAAAAAAAAAGAATCTTAAATGACAACATTTCCGATATTGTAGGCTATATCATAACTTTGAAAGCATTTAAAAATGTTTAAATCACCCCGATCATACATTTTTAATGGTTGCACTCCTGCATATGTTGATGCCAAGTGCACTCCTTTGTTGGCCTTCCAAACAACCGTAGAAATATCGTTGCCAAAAGTGGTGGCAACGAACTCCTCAGAATATCCACGAGAAATACGAGAATATCTTCCCCCCAGCTATTCATCCGTAAATACATAGTTTACAGTTTCTTACCCGGTTGCACTATATGTCAAATAACCTGTTTTTCTGGCCAAAATTATTAAACACCGAAATAGAATATTTTACCAAAAGAAAATTATTAAACAAGATAATTGTAAGTAAAGAGTTGTCTGCTTCAATAAAAAATCTAAAAATTAACCCTCCATGAGCCATTAACCCTTATACAACCACATAGTTTCTTAATGTTTATACAATTTTTTCTTAACAAACTCTGGTTGTGTTTCCAAGTCAGAAATCAATAAATTACATTGTAGGATTAAATATTTTGTAAAATAAAAATAATATGACATTTTTAAGACATTTTGATTACATATGTATATCACTTGTTGTTATAGTTTTTTGTATAATATATTTTTGCAATTAAATTATAGATTACAACTATATATTTCATTATCTAATTCCACGTTGTCTTCTACAAATTCTTCATAAATATGATCGTCATCATCATCATCATCGCCTTCATCATAAGATTTGTCTTCATACATGTTGTGCACTGCATCAGGATAACATTTCAGAATTCTAATACTTCGGGCGGTAAGGGAAGTCGTTTTTGCGCTGAATTCGATTTCTGAGATAGATGAAAGAAATTAGCGGATCTGATGTATCCATAGATCTATGAGATATGTCTTGCATATTAGTTATTCTGCTGTTTTTTCTAGCGTGGTGAAGCTTATATGCTTTATACATTTTGTGCCTACTTTCAGAAAACATCTTCGCCAAAACAGCCAAGTGGAAGTACAGTATTCTCAATAATGTGTTTTGAATATATTAGAACCTTATGTATAGTAGGTGTCATTGGCAATCAAGGATATTTTGCACGAATTATGTTTGAAAACAAAAGTTTTGAAATTTTTCTTTCTAATGGAAGCTGACAAGATAAGCTGATAAGTATATTTTTAAGTTGAAATATGACGTGCTGGCTTATACCGGCTATTAAGGAAAATAGTTCAGGTTCTGCAAAAGCTCTACGAGCTGTATTTCCATAATTTCTATTTCCAGACCCACCAACTTTAGGCCTATCAACTCGAAGAGGAAGCTTTGTCCAAAAAACATTTTGTATTTTTTCCTTTTTTTTAACAGCTAATTTGTCATCATTTGATCTTATTTGCCATTTCTTAATATCACATTTATATCCTGCATGAATTATGTACTTAAAGAACCGAATCCAATAGTGTAAAGGGCTTATGCCATACTTCAAGGCTGATTCTTTTGGGCGAAACTTGTCGGAACTATAATTACTTATTCCTTTGAAGTCTGTTGACTTAGCATCACATATAGGACATGACAAACTTCATCTAGTTCAAGTTCAAGCACATTCAACACTTTTCCATCAATAGCAGTTAAATATAATTTAAAAGTTACATGAACTATTCATCTTCTCCGATATTCACCTCTATTTTTTTAGATTTTCGATCTGCTCTTTAGTTCTAAATGTTCGTTTTTAATTACTTCCTCTGTCTCATTCGTAAATTTAAATTTTAAAGGTCGACAAAATCGAATTGATTAAGGCAAAGAATTATTCCAAGAATGCTTCCAGTCGCTAAAAATCTCAAAGGTATAATTGTTGTGGCCAAAATTAATGAGTCAGAAGTTTGTGAAGCACTTGAATCCTGAAAGTCTTGCTTATACTGGGAATGACCAGAGCTGCTATCAAAACCGTAATTTAGTATAAGTTCGGCTTCCAAATCGGGCCTTTTATTCATTATGAATTCTATAACTTCTGACTGCATATTCACAATTCTATGTGCAGTGTGCGTCAGAAGTGACTGCAAAATGAAATTTGCAAAAGTTACAGTAACTACTATATTCGCAGGTCTACATTTCGATTTAGCTGTAATCTACAAAAAAGTATTGTTTTTAATTAATTTTAAATATGTTTAAAAAAAAAAATAAATAACTGGCCATTTCAGACCTTGAAAGGACTTTGACCTAGCTTCTTATGATCAATTGTGTTGTGCGTGTTATTAAGTTTGTACACAATTGACCGAGAAAGGGACCTACATGTTTAACGCCGACTCCGAACAGCGATGAACGTAATGTTCTTATTCTCAAGAAGCTTTACATGGCATTTGATTACTCTCTGAGGTTTGCCATTGTCTGCAGAGAGGTGGCGGCCGTACAGAAAAATTATTTTAATTCAAATAATTTTCTGTCGCTGCTGGGGTTCGAACCTGGGTCTCCAAAGTTCGTTGACATAGCGGCCACGCACTTGAACCAACTACGCCACGGTCGCAATATGTTTAGCACGCCGCCAAATAATTTTTAATATTTTACTTTGCTCAAATCATATGGCGATGGCAACGCAATATTTGTACTTTGACAGCTTATAAGTCAAAAGTAAAATATTTTTAGACAAAAAAAACAAAACGAATCTGCGTATGCTTTGGAATATTCTGTAAAGGATTACTATAAAGAACATATTATTTGAGGACTTGTCAAAATCAGATTTTGGCCAATCAATGAGGTGGTTTGACCTATAGTGGTTTGGCCTGAAAAGTTCCATAAGAATATATACCGCGGCTTCGTAAATAAACCAAAAGTCCAAGCGATGTAAAGTAATTATCAAAATATGCTATGTGGTTCCGATGTGGTATATTTCGTTCCAAACGGACTACAACATTTGAAGCAGCTCCCTTCTTTAATGACATTATCGGCAGCATCAGTAAACACTTCAAAATTTTAAGAAAATGCCTTAATGTCACCCATTTATGGGGTTTATACGGCATATACAGCTTAATATTAGTTTAAGACATTTTGGTTCCACACATTTACTCATCGATACCAAACACTGGGACATTGGTACCGAGAAACATTGAGTATTTATATGCTTGACGATGGGACGGTATAACATGTTGTAGTCTCTATATGGGCGTTTGGAACCATCAACGAAATGTATATAGCTCCGAATTTTTTCAAACCGATTTACTGACATGACATTTTGTATTGGCTCAAGAAAATGTCTGCTCCAATATGATCGTACATTTGGGCATGATTCAATCATTATAAGGTAATCCAGATATTTGACGTTTACTCACAAGAATAAGAATGTACACCCTTATTTGAAGAGGAGAGCAAAAGAGCCAAATTTTAATGGCGTAAAAATTACTCAGTTGCCTGCATATCATACTTTTTCGTAGTACAAAATATTAAAGATACATTTGACTACTACGTTTTCTACTACTTGTTTGCTTTGAACCAAAATATTATTATGCTTGAGCTTTTAAAAATTAAAGGTCCCATTTTTAATACAAAATTATATTGAAAAATTAGAATTTATTATGCAATATACATTTCATAACAAATTTGTATGAATATTTTTATTATTTTTGAAATTTGATTTAAAATAAGTTATAATATAAGGTAGTCGAATATATAATAATATAAGATATAGACAGTTTAAATAAATAAATAAATAAATAACTGGCCATTTCAGCCCTTGAAAGGACTTTGACCTAGCTTCTTATGATCAATTGTGTTGTGCGTGTTATTAAGTTTTGTACACAATTGACCGAGAACCGGACCTACAGGCTTAACGCCGACTCCGAACGGCGATGAACGGAATGTTCTCGTTCTCAAGAAGCTTTACATGGAATTTTGATTACTCTCTGAGGTTTGCCATTGTCTGCAGAGAGGTGGCTGCCGTACAGAAAAATTATTTTAATTCAAATAACTTTCTGTCGCTGGGGTTCGAACCTGGGTCTCCAAAGTTCGTTGACATAGCGGCCACGCACTTTAACCAACTACGCCACGGACGCCACCAGATATAGACAGTTTAGAGGTTAAATTAATTGAAAATTTTGTTTAAAAAAATTTGTGCTGCAGAGTTTTGAAATCGTTTGTTTGAAATGTGAAATGTGAGTTTTGAAATGTGAATGTAATGATTATAATTTAAAAAATAAAAAATAAATAACTGGCCATTTCAGCCCTTGAAAGGACTTTGACCTAGCTTCTTATGATCAATTGTGTTGTGCGTGTTATTAAGTTTGTACACAATTGACCGAGAAATGGACCTACATGCTTAACGCCGACTCCGAACGGCGATGAACGGAATGTTCTTATTCTCAAGAAGCTTTACGTGGCATTTTGATTACTCTCTGAGGTTTGCCATTGTCTGCAGAGAGGTGGCGGCTGTACAGAAAAATTATTTTAATTCAAATAATTTTCTGTCTGGCTGGGGTTCGAACCTGGGTCTCCAAGGTTCTTTGACATAGCGGCCACGCACTTTAACCAACTACGCCACGGACGCCACATGATTATAATTTATATATAATAATTTGGGAAAACCAAAAATACTTACTTTGATAGAAGATAAAAAAAGGTGTTATTGATTTTTTTTCCTCTGTAACGACAATGTATAAAATTTTAAAATTCAATTAAATTAATTATTCACTGATGAAATAAACTGAAGTGGAATCAGCATCAGTTAAGAATCCTTGCCAAGCTCACCTCAAAAACCATATCTTGCTTACTATGTACTTTATATAAAATGAAACACTTCTGTTTTTATAGTGGGAAAGTAGAAAAAAAACCCACTTTTATTAACATATGAAGGTAAATATCACAATTACATGCTTCATTGCTGTATGTCTTGCGTTATTGCAATATTGGAAGGTGCTTCATTTGATGAGCTGAACATCTAAAAAAGAAATAATAAAAAGACATATTTTCTTATTATCTCCACATCGTTGACTAATTTTTTGCTCTCGCATTTTTTTATTGAGATCACGCAGTCTAAAATTTATCCTGGATTTAAAAAAAAGTTTGACGACATTTTCCGGTAGTGCAACATTTCGGACGGCTTTAAACATGACATCGCCTAAATGTTGAAGTGGAGAAATTTCTGCCCCGTTGTACATATTGAAAATGTCTTATAATTTTTTTATTTCCTCGAGGAATTGTGGCTTGGATTTGCACAAACCACCTTGCGACACCTGATCTACCCATGTAAACGTAGCAGAGTCTGTATCCTCGAATTCGTTCCTGATGGTAAGCTTTCGGATAATGTACCCAGATATAAATTCGAGAGCATCTTCCTGAACTTCGGAAATGTGGTGCTCAATGACAGGATCACAGAAGTCATCGTTGAGGAATTCTTGGCACAGTGCTTGCGAGATTGTCGCTTCTTCGAGATTGTTCATCTGAAGCGCTGTTGCTGAATATAAATCAAGCCATGGGGTATCATCTACCTCCACATTTAATTTTGTCTTGAGGATTTCTGTGTTTCTGGCTAAAGTATATTAAAAAATGGAAATAAATTGTAATAATGTCTTAGAATTTCATTGTGATGTAAAAGCATTTTAAAAAAGCCACAAACTTTATAAGTTTGCTTTTACATACCAAATAGATATTTTCGCAGCCTATACTTGAACTGCATTGGACTTGGATGATCATAAAGACCGCCTTGGCTTCTAATATTGCCAAAGAAATTTTCCAAAACATCTTGATTTAACCTGTAGGTTATTATATATTCAAAGCCGAATCTCTTTTTGAGATAATCATACAAAAAGATAAGTGATTGGTTTGATATAATTATGCCTTTTTGAAATGGCGCCAATGTTTTCCTGTTTGGTATGATGTTTTGCGACATTACTTGGCTCATTTGATTAATTATGAAGCTTTGAGAGGAAAGAGCAAGGCCATATGGTTTCTTCGCTTCAATATTGTTGGCGGTTGATAATTTAGAATTAAATATATCGAACCAGTCATTTGTGAGTTGGATGAAGTCCGCGCACTCACAGGGATTGTACATACATGTCATGGCCAATTGAATAACAACGCGTTTTGCATTTGCTGTTGTGTTTGACATAAGTTGCGCCGCAAGCTTAACTTTTTGTCTTCCAGCATCAGACAATTTAAAAGCAATGGATGTGTCTGATGTAGAAGTAAGTTCATCAGTTGCTTCACTGTCTGAGCTGTTATAATCTTGCCTTCAAAGATGAAGCCACTGTCGATGAAATTATTTCGAACGAGCTTTAGAAGGTGGGGAACATCAGCAAACACAAAGACTTTTTCTTTATAATTTGATGGATGTTGAAACCAGGTTTGATCTACCAGAAACAATTATATAAAGGAAAATGGGTTTTAACATTTTTAACACACTCATTTAATAAATATAAGAACCCATTAAGTCAAAAAGAATCTTACCAATAGAGACATTAAGCTCCCTACACAATGCTTGATTCGATGATCCCATGTCTGACATCATACCTACAACTGTGTAACCAGCTTCGTATAGCTTAGTTAAGAGCTGGAATAGTATGGCTTTTGTCATTTTTTGGTCGAACCCATAAAAAATCGGCTGTTTCCATGAAGCTTTTATGCCGCGGACGATTGCAACTTGAACGTAATTGGAAGGCTTTCGGATGCAACCAGTAAAAGTATCGTGCTCATAACACGCAGCAACTTTCATTTCATCAAATGAAATAATGCATAGCTTGCCTTCTGCCGGAATTTCATTTACATTCTTCAGCAAATCAATTATTTGATTCAGAATGCCTTCCTCGAATCCAACTTTTTGTACCAACTGTGCAAAGTTGACAGGCAGGGCAATGGGAGCCCTTTTTGTCGTAAATGCCTATATGCCCTGGGCCCAGCTGCGTGAAGAGTAATCGCAGCTGATACATCATCCCAACACCATGTAGTGTGGGTGCTGGGATTGTGTAATCTTTTAACTTGTCCCGCAGTAAAAATATTTTTTATATTTGCATTTAACGACTTCATATCCGCCAATTGCTCCTTAAGACTGGAGTTCTCTGCCTGCAGCTCTTCAATTTTTTTTTTTCAATATTTGGTTCTCAAAAATTGTTCCAGCTTCAACAAATTCAGATCTAAATACAATTAATTTTTGTTTAATTCTTTTGGAATTTTTTTATTTTTGGTTTTTTATTATTTTGTAAGATATGATACATAATATACATATGACCCATAACACGTCATACACGATGCTTCATGCAAGATACAATAATTACAAGGTAGCATTGACAACTGACTATTTCCTTACGAACTGCGTCCATTAAATGTTATGTGCCTATATATTCTACTTTTTATTTTCTTTGTTACTTTTTTCGTTCTCTAATTTATACTATTTTTGACAATTGAAGCAAAACGAAAAAACTGTCACTCCTACCTTGTATAATTATATCATGGCTTCACGCATAAATCATATATCATAATCATATATAGAAGGATTGTTACAAATTAAGCCCAAAAACCCGTTCTCAATTGCTGGAAAATTTGTACAATTTCATGAATTTACAATCTCGAATACACAAGATTATGAATTGCCCTAATATTGTCTGAACGTTTGTATAACTTCAGAATAAACAAAACACATTGCAGGTGCGCATAGAATATATAAAAATTGTCAAATTTGTCAAAATACACTGAATTTTATGCATTGAATTTAATTAACAATAATAAAAATAATAAATAAATGCAATTAGACTATATTTTATGGTTTATGGTTGTGCTTATATTGCTAATATGCCTTCTAAGTGTTTTGCTCCATAGGGTAAGCATAAGTTACTTACTCAGTCTGTGAACCGCAGTCGATATTGCCTGGCTCCTCTACAGCCATATTTTCCATATGTATGGTTTTAGAACTGTAAAAAAAAAATATTAACGCATTAAGATTTAAGAATCTTATTTTATTACTTACTTGGATTCGTTCGGTTCAAAACTTGTCACCTGTGGTATAAATAGTGTGGGAACAGCACCGCTCTTCAGTCGTCTGCGCTTCCCACCAACTGCGTCTGAAAAATCGCCGGGTGCGAAATGTTTTTCGCATAATTTAGCTGACGCTGAGAACTGCATCCCACATATTTTTCGCACCGCTGACGCGTTACCGGATCCAACTGCACAGCGTACTTTAGCACATGCTCACTGCTGTTCACATATGTTGTCCTACATATCCCGCACGTTGAAGGCATTTTTTATTTTAAATTATTCTCACTATAAGGCACACAATAAGGCACTATAAGGCACACAGTAATTAAATGTTAAAGACGCTTACAAAATTTTATTAAATTTTCACTATACTCACACGAAAAATCACGAATTATATTCACGTCAATAAAATTAATAAAAGCACACTTGATTTTTTTTCTTTTTAAAAGAAGTACAAACATATAGAAAAAGTACTTTTTTCTAAAAAAAAGCACAGCAAAACACTGAAACATTACTTTTTGTCGGAAAGACCACACAACCCTGGCTGCTATTTTTTCAAGAGCGTAAAAATTTTTTTGTTTACATAAAATAAGGATGCGTCAAATATCTGGATAACCTTATTATAATTGAATCATGCATTTGGGAAACGATACACGGACATAAAGATCAGTATGCTGATGTATTAGGTTTCATAGCAAATCAGATTCAAGAATTCCTCATCAACCAAATATGCAAAGCAGTAGGAGTAATAAGGAGTTCTTAAATGAGAAAACTTTCAAATTTGGGCTATGAAACACCAACTCTCCAATATGCAATTGGAGATTTTTTTTTGAGCCATACCAACTTTTGACGTATAACATATCCATTTTATTTCGATGCACAGTGGGCTTTTTAGAATGATATTTGCATTATCTCAGAAACTATAATAGCTACGATCCTGAAATTTTGTACCAATAATTCTTAACCGAAATTAAGTAAAAACACAAAGTAGACACCTAGGTCAACTGCAACGCCTACACTAAGGGAAATAACGAATATTAACATTATTCACGCCCGTGCATAATTGTATTTAAATATTTTTGTGGATAAACCAAATATTTTCCTTACAAGTAATTTTTTTCGTATTTAAATTTTATCTAACTTTTTCATATTCTCGTTTTATATTTTGCCTCGTTTCACTCGTTTCGCTGCTATCGTGTGTCTCGTGTTGTTTCCAGGGACAGAAAATAACGATTTTTCGTTAGGTCCCCAAGAGAAAAATGTTCCTTTTGCATAAGTAATGGGGAGAAGCTCCAAATCCCCAAAATTAAAATCCCCAATTTTGTTCAGCGTCCCCAAATATAATATAAAATCTCCAAACACATAATTCCCAAACACAAAATCCCCAACCACAAAATTCCCAAATATCCCCAACTTAGCAAGCAAAAATTTCTTATAATTTCTTTACTTTTCCTATTTTGCATTTCTCTTAACAATTTTCTAGTATTCGTTGATTTTTTAATTATATTAAACTTCAAAACTTCAAAAAAATTGGGGCGAAGCAATACCAGTAAAAATATCTAAGGTGCAACGTAACAAAAAGCTAAAGAGAGTTATTAAAAATAAAAATAATATGGGAATTCAATATTTAAATATTTATTGACAATACATTAATATTTTACTATGTAATTAATTAAAATCTTAGTTCTTATCTTAATCTTAATTTTAAAAGGATTATATTAATTTAGTCATTATAATTTTTAGTTGGACTTTGAATTATAATTCCAAGTTGCATAAATTAATATCATTTTAGAAACAAATAAAATTATATTAAAAATAATTAGCTCAAATTAATTATTTAATATATTTGCTTGCTAAGCATACCCCACCAAATTTAGTTTAACAAGCTTGGGTTAGGTTGAAAATCGCCGCGATTGGGGATTTTGTGTTTGAGGACTTTGTATTTGGGGATATCGAGCCCAACCCAAAGTAATGGGGGTTGGTCATACATATTAACCCTCTCCGGCGCTCCCTAAAGGTGTAGGGAATAAATACACAAAAATCATAAAATTTGTCTGGGAGCTCCCCAGATGAGTGGTTGGAGGTAATAGGTCCCCAAGGGAAAAATTATCCTTTTGCTAAAGTAATAGGGGTTGGTCGTGTATATTAACCCTCCCCGGCCCTCCTTTAAAGTCCCCCTCTTCAGGTGTAGGGAATAAATACCCAAAAATGAAAATGTTTGTGCAACTTTTGGAAATAAGGAAAACAAACAAGCACCGAAGAATTAAACACTTAAAGGTGTTTTTAGTACATAAAACATCGAATTAATGAGTCATCCGTGATACATTCCTAATCTGGCATCCAATGACTTGCTTTTGTTCCCTCATATCAGGAACAAAATGCGTGGATAACGTTTTTTTGACGCCAAAAGAAGCCGGTAATCCGTTCAAAAACTATGTTTAGGTGTTGTCTCAAGCGAAAGTGGATAAATGTTGATATATTGAACTAAATGACAAATAGTTCAAACGCAAGCAAAAATGTATTAATCTTAAAGAAGAATATTTCTAAATACAATAAAAGGTGCGTTTTTTTGGCATCGCTATATACGCTTAACAATATTTTTCATACAGAAATGCTTAGCTAAGACAGGATAATTTTAGCCGCTTAGCTCATAGTTGGCGATAGAAACACTATTGCCAGATTAAGAAAATTATACTTTACGTAATTTATTGGCAGCACTTTTTGAAAATCAACCCTGCTTAAGTCACATCTGTTATAAAAAAAGTCTATTCTAGAAAAACAAATATTTGCAGCAAAATGGATAAAGACGAATGGTGAGTTATAAATTTTTTTTGGCTGTTTAGTCAATACTAAATGTTCATAAAATAACATAATTCTTATATTTTTCAGCAACAAACGCAAGAAATGGAGCCATGAAGAGATTCTTTGTCTCCTGAGATGCTACCTGGCAAGGAAGGATGAATTTCAGCACGCCAGAAAGAAAAAATTTGCATACAGCAATATTCTGGAAGATATGGTTTCTGAAAGTGTGACGGTCAGCAATCATATGTTTATTGTATACATTTTGCTTTGTTTACAATAGATTTTCTTCTATTTTAGGACTCTAGTACTACAACCACTGCGCTGTAAGGGAAAATCGTCTGACAACGCAAGGCAGACGTGTGCCTCTCCATGCATTCCGCCTTATTTCGAGGAGCTAGAGGAAATATTTGGGAGCAAGCCATTAATATCAAATTCCCATACGGTAAACTTGGGGAGAGCGCCCCCTACTAATGCGGATAATGATAATTTAGACTTAATTCAAGCAAAGAAGATACAGAGGTTGAATTTCTGTTCAAGCCAATACGAGTGCCAATAGAAAAAGATTTTGACTTGTCTTCTACGTCCGCTGTGGCTCGAAAAATAAAAAGAAATTCTCCTCGTGAGAGCTTTAATCCGCTAAGCTGCAGCTTAAGCAAAAACATACAGAAGACAAGTTGTCTCAACGTGGAGAGTACTATCGTGTTCAAGGGCGTAGGCAGGATGAACATTAATTGGGGAAACACGTTATAAATTTCTTTTTACGATATCCTTAATTCATGCATTTTGCGAGTCAATGAAAATAGTTCAAAATTAATGTATGATTAATTTTTTATTTTAAATTATATATGGAATTACATATAGAAAGTACTTTCAAAGCCATCGATATAATAACAAAATCTCAGATTTGCCCCTCCCCCTACCCCTCCTTGGCTACGCCCTTAATCGTGCTATGCTGAACTGTTTTAATGAGAAGTGGCCTCAAGAAGCCGAAATTATAAAACAAAATGAAGAAAAAAAGATACAGTAGTTTCGACTAGGTCGTAACACAAGACGTAGAATTATTCAATTCGCTTTTGATGACATCTTTTTTAAAAATATTTATTCCATACACCTGAGGATATGACCTTTAAGAGAGTGCCGGAGAGGGTTAATACGTATCACCAACCCCCATTTCTTTTGCAAAAGGAACATTTTTGCCTTTGACACTTATTCCCTCCGACCACTCCTTAGGGGCGCTCCCATACAAATTTTATGCTTTTGTCGATAAAACCGGAAACTGTCCATAAATAGGTAGAAAACTTAAACAAGCAAACAAAATTTTTTCAATGCTATCAAGTTCAACAACCCATGTGTCAAAATTTCACTGTCGATAATATGCCCGGATATTTAATTGGCTGCGTTTGACATTTCATTAACAGATTCTGTTAAAAAAGTATGCCCCTCAAAATTACTCAGTATTACTGGGCTACGCGAGTCTGTTAAAAACAACATGCCCCCAAAAGTATGCTTTTTTTTAATTATAAGATTTATGTCTTCACGCTAGATGGCGCTGTCTTCGCCGTCGAAAAAACCGGAAGCCGTCGATAAATAGGTAGCAAGTTTAAGCAAACAAAAACATCAAATGTTGGCTTTAATTTCATGTAATTGTGTAAAATTGATATAAGTTAGACAGTTCTAACATGAATTTTTGTCGCATTGAGGATCAAGCAGACCAACAAGTGCTAAGATCAACATTGTACAATTAGTACTTTAGGCCCACCAAAGGCTCAAAAAGTAATGTAAATACCGACACCTGATCACTATCAACCACCCTACTTACCTCCGAGAACGACGTATTCTACGTCAAAAAACTTTCTTTACTTCAAAAAATTTTAAATAAAAAACAAGTTTCAATTTCTTTTTCATAAAATGTTTAATCATAGTTTAGTTTTTTCATCTTTAGGCGGCTCAATGCAAGTTATAAAATGTTTCTTTCTAATAGGTTATTGTAAAGTAAATCACGCCGATTTACTTTTCCCATGATTTCTTGAGGAGAATCATTATTTATAATCTCCGCGAGTGGGTCTGCAATAGTTTCATTGAACACATCATCTTGAAATTAACATATGTTATGCAAAACGCATGCATTTACTATAATATTGGTCAGGGTGAGCAAGTTTGTTTGCTCTGTGAACTTTAAGAGCCTCCGAAAACGACATTTTAGTAAACCAAACGCATTTTCTACTACCATTCTTGTTGACGAATGAATATAGTTGAATTTTTTTTGGTTTTCCGTTAGATTTCCGTAATCTTTAAACGGTGGTACCTACCAACGTGTTGCAGGGTATGCAGAATCCCCCAATTTAAATTTTCCACCATGGAACAGCTCATCATAATTAGTTTCCGTTCTTTTGAAAAGATCGGATCTGCGAAGAACTCTGCCATCGTGGAGTGACCCTGTCAATGAATTTTTTGTCTGCATCAACAATTGCTTGTAGAATCACACTATAATTTTGCTTTCTGTCGAAGTAGTCTTCTTTTCCTACTTTCGGTGCTTTTATTGATATGTGTGTGCAGTCAATAGCCCCAATCACACTGGGTATTTTCTGTTTCTGCTCGAATTTTTTCGACGTTTCCTCTGCAGCAGCCCCTTTTGGCTATTTCACAAACTCTTGTCCAATCGAAATAAGCCAAGTAGTCACGCGACGTACAGCAGTCCACGCAGACGATTTTGAAACTCCAAATAAATTGCCAAGCTGTCTAAAAGTTACGGTGTTACAGATGTACATGCAAACTGTCGTCCTACTTCCAATTTTCGATCTGCCTCCATTGAATAGTTTCGGCAAAAACTCTGACTGTGAAAAAGTTGCTGAAGGAAAAAGTGTTAACCTCATATACGCAAAAATAAAGATTGCATTCATACCTATAAGGTATTCAACAGTTGGTCGCTGCAGCCGCATGTGGTACCTGAAGTCCTCGTAGCTAAATGAAGCGATTGTTGCTGCATAATTTTTGCATTTGGGATGATCCTCACGCTCGGATTCTTTAGATTCGGAACTAGAGCTTGAAGAAGATGAAGGTATTGAATAGAAAATGTTTTTTAGGTCTCAATCATCCTAAATGTTGTTTCTCGAGCTCTCCAACAATAAAGCCAATACCTGAAATACAAAAACATGTGCTTATTGTAGAATTTCTCTTTCATATTTTCTTTTACAATCCCAGCGTTATAGCCAAATTTGTTTTTCTTACTACTTGTGTTTCCTCCGAGCTATCCATTTAATCAAAAATCTTCACAGAATACAATTTATGTCAAT
The DNA here is from genome assembly GCA_943735915.1 of Pherbina coryleti. Lineage (NCBI taxonomy): Eukaryota > Metazoa > Arthropoda > Insecta > Diptera > Sciomyzidae > Pherbina > Pherbina coryleti. The sequence goes on from OX030949.1 coordinate 137,221,467, forward strand.
TTCAGAATATTTCTACAAAATGTTGCTATTATAAATAACAATGTTCAATATTTGACAGTAACACGCAATGCTGCCAAGTTTTGAAGAAAAAAGTAAAGCGATATATTAAGCGCCGATGAGCGTTTTTTTTTTGGACAAGCGTATATAGAGATGCCAAAAAAAAAAACACCTAAAGGAAAAAATTCGCTTTTTATATTTATTCCCGAAATATACGAAATATATGTATATAGCAACCTATGTAGGACTGAAAATGTATACATTTCTTCTAGACATGCTTGCAAACACAACAAAAACAAAAAATAAATCGTACCAATCTAACCGACACAGCCCGCGCAATTTCAAAATTTGCGTTACTTTTAAACACACCTCGTGTATAACTCTATAATTCCAATTTTCCTTATCAAATCTGGTTTTGTACAAAATGGCGACTCAAAGTTAATAAATGGGCTGTCAGGATAAGAATTGACTTTGCTTGAGATGACTCTTCTGCCAAGAATTATTTTCTTCAGTGCTTAAAGACTATTTTTTTCTACTTATAGGTCAGATTGTTGAAAGAACTGATGGGGTAAAATTAACGTGATCAACGTTTCCAAATTATTCAAAATAAAGCTAAAAATTTCAAATTCTACAAATATTATTTGCAGCACTGTACAATAGAAGATTATTATAAGCAAATAAAATAAAAATAATTGCAGAAGCAGGAATTCAACGAGCAGTTAACAGTAATTAAATAAGCAAGTCCAAACGAACATTGCCAGCTTTTTTATTATGTTGGATCCACGATACGAACACGTACTTTGGCTGCCATGGTGAAGTTTGAACCGTGAATGGTAAGCATTTAACTAATGACGACATGTTCAAACTGACGATAACAACAGCCACAGTAGCAGCAACGGCAACGACGAAGTTGACAGACCACAGTTAAGCATCAACATACATAAACGTTGCAGTTTATTAGATTTTTTTATTTAATAACATATTGACAAGAATGTTTGATGTATACGTAATTAACAAAATTATGGAAAGTAAGATAAGCCATTATCCGCGATATTATTACAAATTATCGCATCTTACAATTAATCAATATTTTTTCCATAAATTAACAAAGAATAAGCTATTTAAACTAAATTGTCCCAGAAATATCAATATAACTAGAGGATGATCTCCTCTTCGTTGGGTAGATCCAGATACTTAATGTACGTTAGATACGCCGTCCACAGCATGCTGAAGAATGAGGTAACAATTACTTGGTTACGCTGCGGTACGAATTTGAAATTAATCGTTTGCACACATGGCCAATAAATGATGCCAACTTTGTAGGAATCGAGGAATTTATTGCTTACCTGCGGAAAAGAAGAGAAAAAAGATGAAAAAGAAACTAAAGAACAGAAACTTTTTATGATGAAAAATAATAGTTATGCAAGTTCGTGCAGAGAAGAAAAAAAAAGAACAGCGCAGCAGTAGTTTTGATGAAGAAAACAGATCTAATTTATTATTTATGGAAACATTGTTTGGGCAAGACGATGTTTTTTCTCATTCTAAAGAACACATTTGAGCTTAACGCACGACTTGACTTTGTTGACTTAAAATATAATAATTATCTTTACTACTTCGTGTGTTTGGTAATCTCGAGATTTAGGTAATTCATAAACTTTATGAAAATTTAATTTACCTCTTTTTCTTATCCCGATTATCCCGGGATTGCAAAAACTGTCCAACAATGAATTCTTTTGTACAAAGATAGTGTACAAGGGAGGACGATCATCACAAGGCAACGCGTGAGGGTCAAGGGGGCGATCTTCACATGGCAACGTGTCTGACTGCCTCAACCTGGTGAGGCCAGTATTATCCATGTGGAACTCGTCTTAAGTCTACTCAAACCTCTACGTGGTGTTCTCTAGAAACGGCAAACTGACAACCGTTAGTTTGACGGCTAACCTGAGCGGCGGGCTACCTGTCTTTAAAGGGTTGTGCGTTGGGTTTGAAGCCCACCACGTAAAGACACATTTCAATGAAAAGTTTAAGAAAAATAGATAAAAATTATCCCCAAATCTGATGACGACTACCGCAAACGAAAAACTAACAATGATTTACGTACGGTACAAAGCTGATATCACTGCAATCCAAGAAATGCGATGGAAGGGACAGGGTTGCTCACGGCAATCATCCTCTGATATCTACTATAGCGGCCATGCGGAGAAGCACGAATTTGGATGCGGATTCGTGGTTGGCAAGAGACTACGACATCATGTCCTGCGATTCACAGCTGTGAACGAACGACTTGCCCTAATCTGTATCAAGGTAAGATTCTTCAACATAAGCCTGATTTGTGCGCACGCTCCGACAGAAGATAAGGAAGATGAGACCAAAGACAGCTTCTACGCGCCTTGAAGAGGCCTATGAGCGCAGCCCCCGCCACGACATAAAAATCGTGCTTGGTAACTTCAACGCCAAGGTGGGAAAAGATAATATCTTTGGTCCAACAGTCGGAAAGTTCAGCCTCCACGACAATACTTCCGATAACGGAAGATTGACAACGCGAAACATGATCGTTAGTAGCACTAGATTCAAGCATCTCAATATTCATAAAGCAACTTGGCTGTCTCCTTATCAAAAGACACGCAACCAAATTGATCACGTTTTGATTGACGGAAGGCACTCTTCCAGTGTTTTAGAAGTACGCACGATCCGTGGTGCCAATATAGACTCGGATCATTATCTTGTCGCAGCCAAGATCCGTACACGCCTGTGGGCTACCAAGAATGCGCGCGATCCAGCACTGAGAAAGCTAGACGTCGAAAAGCTGCAATCAAAACAAACAGCCGAAAACTTCCCTACATGATTCTCACTCCTGCTTCAAGAAATCACTCCTCCGATCGACGATATATGCGCGCAGTGGAATCACATTTCCCACTCTATGCGTACGGCTGCAGAAGAGGTGATAGGCTATCACCGCCCTCGCCGAAATCAGTGGCACGACCAGGAGTATCGCGACGCCACCGCAGAAAAAGACGCAGCCTACAAAGCCACTCTGCAGTCGGTTGTAACGTGTGCTGCTAAAGAGCGATACAAAGAGAATAGGAGGGAAGAGAGGCGCATTTTCAGGCGAAAGAAAAGGGAAGCAGAAATGCGTGAGTGCGAGAAAATTGAGATGCATGGTGACAGGAATGAGGTCCGAAAATTTTTCGAAAAAATAAGACGCGTGGCCGATGGTTTCAAGACCGGGGCGTCTTCCTGCAAGGATGAAAATGGGAATCAAGTGACAGATATCCAGAGTACACTGATGATGTGGAGGGAACACTTCTCTAGGCTTCTGAATGGTGACGAAGACAACAATCCCGCCAATACAGATGATATATTGGAAACTCCAATTGTGGACGACAGCGTTAAAGTTCCGCTACCCGAAAATAGTGAAGTCTCAAAAGCTATAGCTCGCTTTAAAAACAATAAAGCCGCAGGGGCCGATGCCTTACCTGCTGAGCTCTTCAAAAATATGGTCGGAAGAAAGCATTCCAAATGATTGGAACCTCAGTGTGCTCTGCCCAATCTACAAGGAAGGCGATCCCACCATTTGCGCCAACTACTAAAGTGGGATAAGCCTTCTTAATATCGCATATAAGATTCTGTTGAGCGCATTATTTGAAAGATTGAAACCCATCGTAAACCAGCTGATTGGACCTTATCAGTGTGGCTTCAGATCTGGTAAATCCACCATAGTCCAGATATTTACGCTACGCAAATCTTGGATCTAGGGTCTTCTTATCTTATCTAGGGTCTTAGATAAACAAATCGACACACACCATCTTTTTGTCGATTATAAAACCGGCTTCGGCACTCCAATAAGAAATCACCTATACTTCACCATGTCTGAATTTGGTATTCCAGCAAAGCTCATCCGTCTTTGTAGAATAACACTGAGCAACACCAGCAGCACAGTTAAAATGAGTGGATCTTACTCCTCCATTCGATACCAAACGAGGTTTCAGACAAGGTGATTCCTTATCGTGCGACTTTTTCAACCTAATGATGGAGAAGATTATCCGAGGTGCTGATTTGAGACGCAGTGGACCGATATTCTACGAAAGTATTATGCTGCTGGCGTAAGCTGATGATATCGATATTATTGGCCATAATACGCACGAAGTCAGTGAAGCATTCTCCAGATTAGCGAAAGAGTCGAGTCGAATGGGTCTTGCAGTGAATGCAGATAAGACGAAATACCTAGTGTCAACAAATAAACAGTCCCAGCGTCTTGGAATCCACGTCACTGTTGACAACATCTCCTTCGAGGTTGTTAAGGACTTCGTCTACCTGGGATCCAGCAGAAACTCTTTCAATGATGTCAGTATTGAGATAAAAAAGGATAACTCTTGCTAACAGGTGTTTCTTTGGGCTAAGTAGACAATTGAGAAGCAGAGCCCTCTCTCGACGAACAAAACTCACGCTCTATAAGTTACTAATCATGCCCGTCCTATTATATGCAGCACAAACTTGGACGTTGAGCAGTTCTGATGAAAAGACTTTGGGAGCCTTCGAGAGAAAGATCATTCGCAAGATCTTCGGTCCAATCTGCGTCAATGGCGAGTACCGAATTCGACGGAACCACGAGCTGTATGAGTTGTACGCTGACATCGACATAGTTAAGCGTATTAAAATCGAGCGGCTCCGCTGGCTAGGTCATGTTGAGCGAATGGAAAACGACACTCCAGCGAAAAAATATTCGATTCGGTGCCCGGTGGTGGTCAACGCAGAAAAGGACGTCCACATCTTCGTCGGAAGGATCAGGTGATGGATAACCTGACCACGCTTGGTGTTTCCAACTGGCGCTAGCAAGCGCAAAACAGAAGTGGCTGGCGCAATTTCTTATATACAAGGCCAAAACCGACCTACGGTTGTAAGCGCCAGATAAGTAAGTTAATATGAATTATAACAAGGACTTGGTCAAAGGATAGGAAAAGGTTTCGGGCAAGGATTCAGGCAAGGATTAGACAAGTATAAAAAGAATTTAGACAATATTAAAAACATGAATAAGTAAAAAGATTAGAACAAGTGGGAAGTAGACTATGAGAGAAATTTGGACAAGAACTAGAACAAGGATTTTAACAAAGATCAAAACAGAAAGTTTGACAAGTATAAGGTGAAATATAGGGATAAAGATAGGTATGGGGACAAGGTAAAGGACAAGGGAAAGAATACGGATAATAATAAAAATGAGTAAAAAGATGCGTTGTAACATTAAAACCTACGGGTGGGTCAACGATACAGTCAACTTCTTTTTGGTCTTCATTTTCATATCAAAGCATTGCGAACTAAACACTATCATCGTCATGATCTTTTTCCTATCATCTTAGTATAAAGAATGTTCTGAAAGAGTTTGCTTGATATATTTGGTGTTGTTTGCTCATAGCTTCTCGAGAGAAAATTTTATGCATAACGAAAATAAAGCATTGTAAAAGTATTATTCCGCAAAAACTATACCGATCTGATATTTTTCGTTGAATTATGTCACCTTTTTCACATAAGCTGAAAAAAACTTAAATATTTTAGACTGACTGCTTTTGGTTTCGAAGAGAAAAAAGGTGAAAGATAATAAATTGGAGAAAATTTTTTGTCTTATGACATCTGTGGGTTAAATAAAATGTCTAATTTTATTAAAATTTAACTAAGCTGAAATTCGCTTTATTTTCGAATATAGCAAAAACGTTCACTTTAAGCCATTTAATCCAATTAAAAATCATTTCTAGATCAATTATTCTTAAATTTTTAAATTATTGCTTCAAAAGTTGGTTTGATTAACTTATTGTTTTAAAAGGTATCTCAGCTTTAAGCTATTGAATTTCTCTCCCTTCGCGCTACACACATTCATGCAACAAGCACTTGTCAGTGATAAAAATTTTAAAAGTGTCAACTTTATCTTCTTTTGATGCTCTCACACTCTGCAGCCAGCAAAAACTGCTAATTGGGCGACCAAAACTGTCAATTTCAACAAAAAAGTTGTAAATAAACGTTAGAGTGCGTTAAGCACTTCATCAAAATGTCGTGAGAAAATAAAGCAACCCACATGCTTGGCTTGACTTGACTCGACTTGGCGACCATGGTGCAGCCAGTCTAACTCGAAACCGCTTTTAGCTGATAACTGCGTGGCCAAGAAACACAATTTCCACTCTATGCCAGCAGCCATGGAGCCCGGCCATGGAAGAAAGGAAGCAAAGTCGTCAACGCTTGAATGACTTAATGTGCTCCAATTTAATATGGGGGGCAACAAAAACAAAAAAAAAAAAAGAATACGGGTAAATATAAAATAAAAAAATAATAAAAGCAAAACAATCAGCGCGCCAGTGACGGGCGTCAAGTATGTCGCCTGCTCGTATGCGACCAGAGCAGACGACGCGATGCACAAACTTACGTACATAACGTACATACAGCAAATGACAGACAGACACATTAAAATGCTGCTTACTCACTTCACGTCTCGCCTGCGACATCGTATGGCCATCCATCAGACTCATGAAAAAGAGGAACGATGTTATCGCCATCGGATCGTAGGCCAGCTGCTCGGTGATGGCTTTGCAAAGCGATGATTTAATGTCCGTGCGGGGCCAACTTGCGCCAGCCAAGCGTATCCAGAGGTAGAAGGTGGGTCCCATAAACAGGCCACCGAATAAACTGAATCTGCAAAAGAGTGAGGTGGCATAAATGAATCCACGTTATTATCATGTTAATAAATATATTCCAATTTTGAGTGAAAGTAACACGCAACAAGAAATACATTCTTACTTGAAACATCTAATCCAGTCGTAATTATGGAATGTCCGTTTCTCCATCAGTGTCTGTTCGATGAGACAGCCGCAGGGCCAAAGCATCGCATACGAAAGCATGCCGCGCACTATTTTATAGTCACGCGTAAATTTGCCTAATCGATGCAACATCTTGGTGTCGAAGCGATGTCAGCAGCTGCGGGTAATGGTGGTTATGACGCCGATACTGAAGAAGGAGTTTTAAAAGTTGCTGTTTTGAAATAAAATAAAAAAATTATATTTTTAAAAGGTGGATTTCTGAGATTTCGAGCTTAAAATAATATGTTCCAGCACTTTTTGGTGTTACAGTCATCTTGTGTAAATATTAACAAATATGTAAGAAGCTTCTTAATAGGAACCTAGTTTGATATCTCTAAACATTCTTGGAGCTTCCGAAAGGGTATCAAGAAAATTAAATGGACGGAATTGAATAGCAGAGCTTGACACATGGAATACAGAACATAAGAAAGCGGTAATCACCAGACCTTTCACATCTGTGATCCTTAAAAGAACATTTCTTATACGTTAGAAGATTTCACAAGATTATTGACTACCATGACTATTTAACCGACTTCAAAAAGGAGGAGGTTCTCAATTTCGTTGGTTTGTCCGCTTTGTTTTTTTTTTTTTTTTAAATGTATGTACATCGATAACTCCTACAGCTCTTGCCCGATTTCCGTAATTTTTTGTCATGATATTTTTTGAATTTTTTGATACCATGAACCCAGAGGTCCTTTTTTTAAAAAGTGGGCGATATTCGACAAAGGGGCGTGTCAATATAAGAAAAACACTGTATTTCAGTTAATATTGACACTAGGGTACTGAAATTTACAGTAAAAATACTGGGGTAGGCACAATTATTACAAATTACGGTCAATAAAGTGGGCGTTATTTGAAAAAGGGGTGTGGTCATATTTAAAAACACTGTATCTCAAATAGTATTGACACTAGGGTGCTAAAATTTAGTACAGGAGTAGACACAATTTTTAAAAATTACTGTAAAGAAAGTGGGCGTTATTCGACAAAGGGGTGTGGCAATATTAGAAACACACTATATATCGAATAATATTGACACTAGGGTGCTGAAATTTAGTGCATGGGTAGGCATAGTTATAACAAATTACAGTCAATAAAGTGGGCGTTATTTGACAAAGGGGTGTGGCAATATTGAAAAAACACTGTATCAAGAAAAGTATTCGCACTAGGGTACTGAAATTTACTACAGGGGTAGACACAATTTTTAAAAATTACTGTAAAGAAAGTAGGCGTTATTCGACAAATGGGTGTGGCAATATTAGAAACATACCATATATCGAATAATATTGACACTAGGGTGCTGAAATTTAGTACATGGGTAGGTACAGTTACTACAAATTACGGCCAAAAAAGTGTGCGTTATTCAACAAAGGGGCGTGTCAAAATTATAAAAATACTATATCTTAGTTAATATTGACACTAGCGTACTAATATTTGGTATGCAGGTAGGTGGGTAGGTAGAATCATTAAAAAAGTGAGCGGGATTGAACACAGCGTGTGGCACTTTAAGGAAAGTACTATATTACGGTTAATATTGATACTTGGAAACTGAAATTTGGCACAGGGCTAGGTAGAATCATTATAAGGTACGGTAAATACAGTGGGCGGGTTTGGATAAAGGCCGTGGTACTAAAAATATCAAAGAAGCAGAAATGAAAAATACCCAACAAACTTTCAGGAATTAACAAAACAAATTTTTTAAGAACAAAGTTTCATGTTTAAAATTTTCCCCAAGACTAACTATGACATAAAATATTTCATATTCTCAAAAAAGGAAGAAATAAAAACTTTTTAACAAAAAAAAAAAACGACCTCAAAATCACTACAAAGTAAAAAAATAATTTTAAATAACTTTTCCCACTCATTTCTTGGTCATATTTTAAAAGCTATTTATATGTATTATAATATTGGAAATCTTATCATTTTCATTTTTTCTATTTTGTTTTATTATCATCAATATATTAATTGCTTTATGAATATAAAAGTTTTGAAGTCGGCGCTCATCTTTGATACACAATCATGATCTTTTACCATCCGTGCACTATTTGGTGCCTTGGTGACACTGTAGTAATTTTAAAAGCTTTGTACACTTTAAATTTCTCACTGAACTGGTTTGGGTGAGCTTGTAAAGCTCATATTGAATATGACATAGTGTGTAACAGCTGCACAAATAATGCATGGAACACATTGGCTACATTCAGCGTACTCAAAAATTGTCAACTGAAAGAAAATCGCTAAGAAGCTTTTATATTCATAAAGTTAATAATATTTTTATGATAAAACAAATTAGAAAAAATTAAAATAAAATGATTTCGATACAGTAAGATAAGCGCCGACTTTAAAGCTTTTATGTTCATAAAGCAATTAATATATTGATGATAATAAAACAAAATAGAAAAAATGAAAATGATAAGATTTCAAATATTATAATACATATAAATAGCTTTTAAAATATGACCAAGAAATGAGTGGGAAAAGTTATTTAAAATTATTTTTTACTTTGTAGTGATTTTGAGGTCGGTTTTTTTTTTGTTAAAAAGTTTTTATCCACAAAAGTTGTTACTTTGCTTAGGATTGTATAAAAAATAAACATATTTCGGTCTTTTTTTATATTTTGACTCGACGACGTTACATTTCAAAGCGCAGGTTTCCAAAAAGGTTAATAAAGGCATTTTTTCAAAATGCAACGGCGTTACATGGAATTATTACTCAATTAGTATAAATGCTATGACAAAAAAAATTGAACGCCAGTAAAGGTAATTTTTACACTCTTTAATAAAAAATAAAAAGGAAACAATTAAAAATGTTGTTGTGACGCAAATGGACTGCTTAAGCAACCCAAATGAAAATTTGTTACATCGAATTATAACACGCTATATGTAGGTGCAAAAGTAAAAATAGACAAAAATAGACTAAAAATTCATAATGTTATAAGGCCGTGGAGAGAGCCGCTCCAAGATTTAAAATTCAGCTATCATGCAATGGCGTTGCATTGATTAATTACTAGGTGAGTATTTGCACAACGATATATATAATAAAACAAAAAAGAAGGATTCACACTTGACCTAAACACAAGAATAAAATTAAAAAAATTATGTAGGCTTCAGGTCGTGGATGTAGTAGCGTATGCAACAAAAATAGAATATTGTTGCATGGAATTATTACTCGCGCATTACAGATGCTATGGTAAATTTTATTATACAACAGCAAAGATTGCGTCTTTGACCTCATAATCAAAACAAAAACAAATATTTTTGCTTCATGACAACATGGAGTAAACCGCCGAATGCAATTTAAATGCAACAATAATGAAAAAACGTTGCATGGAATTATAACTCCGTGACGAATTATGCTACGGTAAATTTTATGGCACCCTAATAAAGGTTAGGTTTCTGGTTAAAAGATAAAAATAAAAAAAAATTAAAATTCGATAGCGTCATGAAGCTCCGTAGGTAACTGCTCAATGTAACGTAAATACTCCATTATTGCATGGATTAATTGCAAAGCGCTAAAGTTAATGTTAATGTTACAAAGCAAAAGCAAAATAAAAATCAAAACTAAAACATGACAGATATTAGAACATGGATCCAATTCCGAACAAGGATTAGGACAAGGGTTTCGACAAGGATTATAACAAAGATAAGACAAAAGACGAGATCAGGAATTTAGTCATGGATTAGGAAAAGATTCAGGCAGGGATTCAGACAAGGACTTAGACAAGAATTGGAAAAAGAATTTTGATAACATTAAAAAAAAAGTTAAGAAAAAGATTGGGGCAAGAATTGCGATAAGAAGTGGGACAAGGACTAAGATATCGATTTGGACAAGAACTATTATAAGAATTAGGAAATTTTGTTTTTTTAGCTTTGAACCAAGGATTTCAGGTGGAATACCTATTTAGTCAAGTCTGCCTTAGTTCGAAATGGGGTGAAAGATTAGTTGGAAAGAAAGGTCAATCAAGTGAAACACATGTGGGATGTTCTAAGCGTGGTGGAAAGCCAAAGAAACATGTGAATTAGAATCAGAGGCAAGTGTTATGCCTTTAACTCAGTCAATTCAAGTTATAAGGCAATCTCATCCACAAACTTCTCTACCATCAACTACAACTTCAAGTTGTAAATATTGATTAATTTTCATTTCAGTTGATCAGAAATTAAGATAGAAAACTGCAAAATGGGAAATGCTTTAAGCGTAGGATCATGGCCTGGCCAGGAATCGAACCCGGGACCTTTAGGGTAGCAGTCGAGCACGCTACCTACTCGAGTACCGAGGCCGCTATAGCCGTTTTAACGTGACAAAAAAACGAAAGTTTCCATAAAAGTTTTAAAAAGCTTTTTTGTAAAATGTGTCGGTGTTACATGATTGCCGATACAATTGCCGAAATTTGTTATTCGTTGAGTATAAGTGCTAAAAGAAGAGTTATGGTACGTCAGTAAAAGTTTATTCTTAGAGCTTATAACTAAAATCAAACTAAAAAAGTAAGGAATGTAATATCTTCTGATTGGCAGAAGCATTTTGCTGATGTCAGTGTGTATTGGCAATAGGCGTGGTTTAATTATGTCATTTGTATGGAAAGTGGTGGTGGTTGAAATTTGAGAAGGCAAATGCACTTGACTTCTTTAAAAAGTCAAATGTAAAAAAGCTTATTTTTCTTTGCCAAATGCGATGGTTTTTACTTCCATTCAATTTCAAATCTTTTCAATTGCGTTTTACTCTTGTCCCTGGACTTTTTACGCCATGACCTGTTGGCCGACAGACCCACTTCAGCCTTCCTTTGTGCACGTTCACCCGGAGAAGTCCACTACTTTGACTATTCCTTGGTCTCTGGTATGTTGTGATGTTCGTTTCGTAGCCGTTTCGTCTACCGTAACGAAATGGTGAAAAAACTCCTTCTCATTGCGATTGAACATCGCCAAGCACTCTTTTGAACTGATCACATGGCTTCGCTAATGGTCGAATGTGAGCAATCGCGACACCCATCGCGCGGATAGCTTTTTCAAGTTTAAATATTCATGTAAAGTGTGATTTACCCACTCAGTTGAGGTGCCTATATCCTAGGCAATCTCACGCACTTTCATTCTCCGATCGTCCAATATCATTCCATAGATTTTATCGACGATTTCTGGCGTGACGACCTCTTCTGGACAACCTGAAGCGTCACGTTCAGCGTTACTTGTGGTGGTGCGACCATAACGGAATTCAGTTACCCACTTCTTCTACCATTGAAATTGATGGTGCAAAGTCTCCATAGCATTTTTATTAGCCCTTTCCTTAGTTTTGTTCTGTTTTTTTTTAGTTTTCATTCATTTCTCCAAATTGCATCGGCGTTGCATGGGATTTTTACTAAATGAATATAGATGTTATGATAAGTCTAATGACACAACAGTAAAGCTTAAATATTTGACTTTATGACAAAAAAAAAAAAAAGATGTCATTGGAATGCGGAGCGAGCTGCTTAAGCAACGAAATGGCAAATTTGTTACATGGAATTATAATGTTGGTATAGGCGCTACGGTAAAAAACATTATGCGCCAATAAAGGCTGGTTCTAAGCCCTTATGACTAAATCAGTCAAAAAAATGCATGATATTATGATGCCGCGAAGAGAGCCGCTACAAGATCGATAAAAAGCATCCATTATGCAACGGCGTTGCATGGAATTATGACTAGCTAGATAGAAGAGCTACGATTTTTTTTAATACAGCAAATAATGGTTTCTTAACCTCAAAGAAAATAAAAAAAACTTTTTTTGGAGCCACGAAGGCAACCACTTAGTACATTAAAAATGCAAGAGCAATGCAAAAAATGTGCATGGAATTTTAAGTCCGTGACTATTGGCGCCACAATTAATTTTATAGAAAGATAGTGAATTTGAGGTTTTATGCTACTTGGTAAAAGTAAAAAAAAAAAAAAAAAATATAAAATTAATGGCGACATGAGGCCTCTCAGGGCACCCTTTAAAGTAACCTAAATACACCAAATGCAATAGCAAAAGCAAAAATAAAAATAAAAATAAAAATTAAATTATAAAATTAAATTGAAATTAAAAAAAGCATAAGTATTGGCATAAGGATTAGAAGAAAAATGAGGCCAAGGGTTTGGATAATGATAAGAACCTGGACTAAAATAAGGAGTAGGACAAAAATTTGAACCAAGATAAGAGCATGAAGTTGGACAAGGATTGGGACAAGAATTCAGACATGTATTGTAAAACAACTATAACAATGATTGTGACAACGGTTGATACAAGGATTGGGACATGGATTTAGATATTTATTTATTTATTATTAGCTTAATACAAGAAGATATGGATTAAGACGCACTTTCTGCAAAATTTAGGACACGATTGGGAAAAGTATGAGGATAATAAATTGAACAAGGATTTGGACACGCATCAGACAAAATTTAGAACAAATATTGGGAAAACACAAGGAAAAAATTAGTAAAGCGATTCGAACAAGGATAAGGTCAGGAAATTAGAGTTGGTTAGACCAAGAGTTTGGAGAAAAACTACGATTAGGATAATTATTTAGACAACTATAAGACCAAGTATAAAGATAAGGACTAATGAACAAAGAAAAGTATTGGGAGATAGGGAAAAGAATAAGGATAAAGATAAAGATGCACTCTCACGTCAAAACATACCAGATAAACTGCACGATACAACTAACTTCTTTTTATTTACAGATTTTGCTTTTGTAAATTTGATTACTTTTTAATCTTCCTTTACAATTTTCATAAAAATGCCTTAAAAATCTTATAAAGGCATCGAAAACCTTTATAAATTTTTCATTTAAATATCAAGGACTATCGAAGGAAAATTACAGTTATATATTGTTTCAATAAGCTTTCATCTTTCATAAGCAATAAAAGCATTAGTATCAGACATTTCGTGGTGCTTTTCTACCATTGTAACAATTTCAAGGTCTTCACTAAGTGTTCTTTCAACATGTACCGACAAGTGGTATTCTCTTCCCTCACTTGAACTCTCCCTGCTTCTCCATTTGATGCAATCAATTAACTTTTGATAATATTTACACGCGTTTCACACCACTTTGGCAACACTCACGCGCCCTTTGATGTTGCGTCATGAAAGGCGGCAACCGCTTCGGTGTAAAAACAAAACCAACAACAAGAAAAAAATATAAAAAAAAATCAAAGTAAAGAACTACCGAAAATTGTTTTTGAACCATAACGAAATAACATTAAATAAAGAAATGCAATTAAGACTAAAACGTTTGAAGCCTTAACGAAGAGGGAGGCAGAAAAATGTTTGTCTTTCTTGAAGAAAAAAACCGAGAAAAAACAATATTGAAGAAAATGAAAATTTAATCAAAAATGTACACTGTTGGAAAGATTGAATTAAATTTTGATTTCGTTTTTGTAAAAATAAGTGCGACGCTTGAAAGACGAAAGATAAGACAAAAAAGTACAGAAATAAAGCAGATATAAAAACAGGAAGCAGCGATAAAAACTATCTGCAGCAGCAAAAGCAGCTGCTGCTGTTGAAGAATCAGCACGCGGTGATGCAAGATAAACGAAATGCGGGCAGACAACACAAGGTAATAAGAAAAAGAAATATATTTTAACAAAAAAAAAAAAACAGTTGAAGCAACGAAGCAAATAAATAATGGAATAAATACAATAAATAAATATTAAAATGTTGATAAATTATGCAAAAAAAAAAAAAAAAAAATTAAAACAGGAAACGCACTGTATACTACTGTCTGTCTGAGAGGAACAGGGGAAACAAGGCAACAGGTAATGAAAGGCTGTAGATCTCAAGGTTTCGTGGAGAATTGCGTGTTTTATTATTGTGATGTTTGATTTCGATTTGGACACAGATTTAAGACGAAATTAAAAGCAGGTTGAATTTTGTATTCTTCATGGGAAGCACTTTGCAGCAACTCATACAGATCACATTTTAAGGTCTGAGAAATCATTTAAATGAGCGATAAGTATTTATTTTTTCTAATTTTGAATCCTTTTTTAAATTCTCTAAATATTGTTTTCGAGAATTGTACTTTTCATTCTTTTAATAAGTGTTTTTTTTTTTTAGTTTATTAATTTTTGTTTTTTTTTTTTCTAGTTCATAATTTTTTGAAGATGTATTTTCAATTTTGTCGAATCCTCCAAAAACTTACGAATTTTATATTGCTGGTCATATTCATATAAATTTTCATAATTACTGGTGCCATTTCGGATGCGTCACTTTGGAATTTATTTATTTTGATAACGAACTTGTAATCTGCGACCCCGAAAATCTCACAATACAATTTCTACTAAACAAAAAGTCGGGAAATCCATAAAAAAATTACTCTTAACAGCTTAGTACCATAATACTAATATTTACCAATATAGAATGTAAACTATGCGAAATTATGGGCTTGAAAGAAAAATATCGGGTGGGTCATATAAGGATAAGGGTTAAACATACTTATGATACATATTTTCCTTTATAATGAAAAGTATGTAGTATAAACAACAATCGATTGTATGACAAAGCCACTTGAAACTATTTAAAGTGATCAGACAGATCAAAAATTCTGCTTCAAGTATTGCAGGGATATATAAGTTGACCAATAAGAATCATCTCTCTGTGAGAAGAAAATTTCTATTGAACATAAAAAAAAAAAATGTTTTTTCAAGACAATACTAAAGAACACAATAACGTAATTTTGCATCATCGTATTCGATCCATACTATATGGAAATGAAAATTGTTCTAAAAACTTCATTCGCTTGAAAGCTTTTCAATTTATACCTCGTCAATATACGCGCTATGTAAGAAACATCAAGTGTTGTCTTAACACTCAACCACGTTAAAAATAATACAACATTGACTGAGTGGAAGATAATTCAATGAGAAGCAGCAAGTGTTTTGTCAGTAATTATTGTGGTTTTTCAAGGAAAAAGAAAATTAGTAAAACTACAACGACAAACCGAAAATAATGAACATTGTAGAAAATACCGGGTAAACAAATTTAAATAGTTCCCAAGAAAAAGCATTTTCCATATGTTCAACACCATGTGCGCTCGTTCGTTGACGACTCTGACCCTAACCACACGCGCACTAATTACTTGAGAAAACACAGCACGTCGTTGAGTCGACATTTTTTATACGTACAAACTTGGCCATAAATAAATACATATGTGTAGTTGTTGTAGATGCATATTACAGGTACTCAAATGAACAGGTACACGCGGTTTCCGCCCCTTTTGTACCCTTGCCCGTTAATGTGTTTTTGACCGGATTGTGTTCAAACATAATTAGTTGGCATGTTTTTCACATAAGCTAAGAAAAAAAACAGAGTTTATATATTTTGTTTAGGCTAAATTATAAACTAGGTTGATACAAAAAAAAAACTTATTATTTTCATTTCTGTTTGTGCTGTTGATTATCTCGTTAAGCTCGTTATTAATTTGTTTGGTTTTAATTAAAATATGAGCTTGTGATAGCATTTTATGGGGTCCAATATTTTTGCGATTAAATAAATTGTATGACTTTTGTTAAAGGTTTAAATACTAGTCATAATTAAGTGTTTAAATCTTTTTAGATAATTGTTAAGGGCAGCATATGTGGAAAAAATTGAAACATTTTTAATTGCCTTAGACGTCATCTTTACAATAACGTACAATAAACAATAACGTTCAATACTTTTCCTATGAATCAGAATGAGTTTTTAAAGACTAAACATCTTAAAGCTCTGACGTCTTTTTTGCCCAAAACACCGCGCATTTCAATAAAAATGTGCAACATGTGTTCTTCACTTTCGTGCAGGAGAACAGTACTTGTATTCTAGATTCAAAACTAGCACGCTTGGACACTTAAACATCTGTTGGCAATTAGATTGTTTTTAAAGAATAAAAATAAACAACAATAAATGCTCGTCTGCGTGCAAATGCGAGAGCAAAGGGAGAATTTATTTATTAGACATGCTTTAATGTGTCATATCATATCAAAATCTTAGATATTAACAATTTTGAATTTTTTAATTCAACTTTATCCCTAAATTCGGTTTGAAACATTACATAAATCTTTGTTGAGTTAGTCAAGAGATACGGATATTTTGGAATGTCTCGGCAAATGTCACAAGAAATTATAACAAAAGTTGGTGGGACTCATGTGTAACCATCACATGTCTCATATGTGACACTATTTAATGCTTAGATGATAAATGTTCTCTCCTTTCAGTCTATGTTCTAAATAATGTATTTGAACAAGAAATGATATGAATCTGATTTTTTGTTTTTTTTTTTTTGCATAATTATTGGTATTCACAAGCAATTATCTACAGAATAGTATACTTTTTCTTACTCAAAATTCAGGGAAAGATCTTTAAGCTTTTTGAAAGAAATTCTTCAAACTCTTACGTCGAGGTAGTGACTTCGAGTTTTTTTAAAGTTTTAAGTAGCATCTTGCAAAACAAATTAGAAAACATGGAAATGATAAGATTTCTTATATTATAATACATATAAATAACTTTTAAAATTTTACCAAGAAATTAATGGGAAAAGTTATTTAAAATTATTTTTTACTTTGTAGTGATTTTGAAGTCAAGTGATTTTTTGTTAAAAAGTTTTTATTTCTTCCTTTTTAGAGAACATTTATGTCATAGTATTTTTGAGGAAAATTTCAAATATGAAACTTTTTCATAAAAAATTTGTTTAATTAATTCCTGAAAGTTTGTTGGGCATTTTCCATTAATGTTTCTTTACCATTTTTATTAAAGTGCCACGCCTTTTTTATAATGCCGCCCACTTTATTGATCGTACTTTATAATGATTCTACCTAGTCCTGTGCCAAATTTGAGTTTCCAAGCATCAATATTAACCGATATATACTACTTTCCTTAAAGTGCCACACCCTATGTACAATCCCGCCCACTTTTGTAATGTTTCTATCTACCAGAGATCTGCATGAATGGATTCATTTGATATTTCAAGTTCCTTTAATTTTTCAACTCCCTGCAAGTCGAGGCAGGCAAGCAACAAATTTGCGCGAATCATAGGCAGAAAAAATCAAGTCGCCAAATGTAGAAAACTTGAAATGTAGAAACTTGATATGTAGAAAACTTGAAATGTAGAAACTTGAAATGTAGGGAAAAAGCAATTATTTTGCTTACAAATCGTCTATTTTCAAGTCTGTTTACGAAGTTCGTGGAATTAACTTCGTGTCGTCAATGCAAACTTCGTTTCTCGAGTTGAGAAAACAGTTTGACTTTAAAGAAGTGTCGACCACAACAATAACTTTTGTCTCATTTACTCTTTCGTGTATACGAGAAAAGACAAAGTGTTGCTCCACCAGTGATGTGATTCTGATTTAGTAAAAAATCCCGATAAGATCCCGATTTAGACCTGTTTATCCCACCAAAATGACACGAAAAACCCACAAAAAATCCCACCCAAATATTTATACCAATAAAGATTTTTATGCAATTTTCGAAAAGAAATAAGGATGCCCACCTGCTGAACAGGCCCATCTACTACTGAACACTGTGAGTTCTAACGTCTGTATGATGCACCAATGTGTAAAGTGTCGCAGTAACATCTCATTGAATGTTCACTTTTGATAAATCATTGAGATAACGTGTATGCTGCTTTAGCCCCATGGCCGTTGAGAAATAAAATATTCGAATAAAACGAAGCTGAGCAAAAATAGTTCATCTCTATTTAGTGAATTTCAGAGTGTTTCTTATCGATAAAAAAAGGTGAATATGAGTAGAATTCTATATTTAATGTTTATTTTTCACAATTCGATGAGTAATCGAACAATATTGAAAAATGGGAAAAAAATATTTCACTTCATATCGTAATGGCGTGCCTGACCACCAACTGAACAAAACCACCTTCCGGTCCACCTTCCAAACAAATTTTCAGAAATCGTGCTAGTTAAAATAGTTTTCGTGATTCTCGTCCACGTTCAGATAAAATTTTAGAATGGTGTCGCCTAAAAAAAAGTGAAAAGAAGAACGAATATAAATTCTGATGCGATGGCTGCAGCCATCAAAGAAATTCAAATCTATTTTGTTTAAAGTTCAGTGAGTCATTGTGAACTATTGATAGAATATACTTTTTATAAACTCTCAAAAACTAGTGTTTTTACTTCATTTTCGAATTTTTTTTCAACGATTTGTTTTAAGTGTTCAGTAGCTGGGCCGATTTTTTAAGCGGCCGATTTCGAGACTTTTGCTAGATCGACTTCCAAAATTATAATTTTTGGAAATTTTAAATTCTGATTAAAATTCTTGTAGTTATTGAACTTAGATTCCAAATGAAACCAAGAGCTCTGAAAAATTATGTTTTAAACCAAAGGTATAGCCTCAAAACAAAATGTGTTTAGTAGGCGGGTATCCTCCCCTATATTTTTTTAACATTACAATAATTTTATAGTTTAATAATGTAATTTTATAAAAAAAAAACAAATTTTCCGCAGAGAAAAAAATACCTAAAGTTAAACTCTGCGTTTTTTATAAAAACTCTCTTAAGTGTATGAAGTAATCGTAAATTTCTTTCGTTGCATCAAAATGAAACTGAGCTTATATTATTGTTTTTAAACAAGGATCTTATTTTCATTAATTTTAAGCCTCTTGAATATACATATATGTATCTTTCTTACATATTTAGAATCAATGAAACAGCAATTAAACGAAAAATTTTGAAAGATTACAAAAAAGTGATACCAACCAGTTTTGGTAATTTGCACATTAAAAAATTATGATTCAGTAGAAATTCCCACCTAAACATCTGAAATCCCACACGTTCTCAAATAGGCCAAATATCCCGAAATGAGACCGAAATCCCACCAAATCACATCACTGTGCTCCACACTCGTGTGTACTACGCGGTCGACACTGCTTTAAAGCATTGGATTGAAGTATGTTTTTTTGTTTTTTTTTGTTGTTGTTGTCGTTGTTGTTGTTGTTTATTTTTTATTTTGTCACTTTGTATAGAAAAGTATAAGTAGACGCTCATCAGTAGCTTTCTGCGGCAGCGCAGTCGCATAGACTTGAAAACAGACTTGAAAAGTAGAAAGCTTGGTTTTTCCTACCAAATAATGTAGAGTAGAAACAAAATAGAATCAAGTCTGACTTATGATTCGTTTTTCAGAAGCAAGTCGAGGCTTGTAGGGTAGAAACATATCAAGTTTCTACAAGTCAAGTCGAAACTTGATTATTTTCAAGTTACTTGATTTTCAATTGACTTGTTGCAGATCTCTGCTATCTACCCACTTACCTGCATACAAAATATTAGTACGCTAGTGTCAATATTACGACGGTCCCTACGAAGACTATCTCTTCTTTAAGCGCGATCAAAAAAATCCTTTTTTTAAACTGCGGCGAAGAAAATCTCCTTTTATGAAATGCGGCGAAGAAAATCTCCTTTGGGAGTGTGACGTTAACAACGCTATATTTTTAAGGAGTGGGAACAATTTTTTTGAAAAAAATTATGTTTTCAAATAATTATTTCTATTTATAATTTCATCTTTATAATTCCTTACAGTACTCTATAAAATGATTTTTATCAACAAATAATACAACATAATGATATCGACTCATAACCGCCAAAATATCTTAAGCGCCAAAAAGAAAATTTTACAGGAGAAGGTTTTTTTTAATTATCTTTGCTATTAATTTTATCTTTTATCTCTTATCTCTTTGCTATTAATTTTATTTTAATAATTTTATCTCTTATATTGATTAATTTCTTTTAGAGAATTTCATCTTAAGCGACACTTTGCTGTCATGAAAAATGTAAACAAACATGTAGTGTGTACTTAAGCTAAAATTGCTTTTGGTTTAAATTCATTATCTAATTTCGTACACCTATGAAATTTTGACAGACGATGTAAACCATCGCAAATTATCGATTTTCATCAAAAAACATAAATCGGATATTATGTCGCTTAAGATATTTTGGCGGTTATGAGTCGATATATTTCACATGATTGTTTCGAAATTTTAAATAAAAACTTTTTTATAAGAGCAATGAAAATTTTCGAAATTTTCTAACACGCTGTCTAATACGAAAAAAGTAAGCATAAAATAAAAAGATTTTTTCGCCGCATATTGATTAAAGAGATTTTTTTTTGCCGCATTTTGATAAAAGTGATTTTTTCAGCCGTATTTTGAAAAAAGAGATTTTCTTCGTAGATTAACTGTAATATAGTCTTTTTATAATATTGCCACACCCCTTTGTGTAATAACGCCCACCTTTTTGACCGAAATTTGTAGTAATGGTGCCTACCCATGTACTAAATTTCAGCTCCCTAGTATCAATATTATTCGATATATAGTGTGTTTCTAATATTACCACACCCCATTGGTGAATATCGTTCACTTTCTTGACCGTAATTTTTAATAACTGTGCTTACTCATGGACTAAATTTCAGTACCCTACTGTCAATATTATTCGACATACAGAGGTTTTCTAATATTGCCACACCCCTTTGTCAAATAACGCCCACTTTATTGACCGTAATTTGTAATAATTCTGCCTTTCCCAGTATTTCTACTGTAAATTTCAGTACGCTAGTGTCAATATTAACTGAAATACAGTGTTTTTCTAATAGTGACACTTCGAATTAATGGTATCTATCTGTTGACAAAAAATTAGGAAAATCGGACAAGTGCTTTAGGAGTTATCGATGTACATACATTTAAAAAAAAAACAAAAAACGGACAAACCAACGATCTTGAGAACCTCATCCTTTTTGAAGTCGATTAAAAAAGAAGCGCTGCGATGATTTTGTCATGTAATTTTTTCTCTATCTTATGACTATCTAATAATCAGTATACATTTTGTGTTGTTAATTTATTTTTCAAAGTGTACCATATCATAGTTGTAACGCCAGAACAATAAGTTTCATATTCCTTTAATTTTTTTTTATTGAAAAGTACTATGTTTTTTTATTGCACATACTTGAAAATATAATTGTGCAATGTTTTTATAATGGAATAAACGTGAAAAATTTTAATAAATCAACCTTAATTCCAAAATTAGTTAAATTTAAAGTTTTTATTTACTTTTCGTTAAGATATTGTTCCAGAAAAAGGGAGAAACAAATTAATACGGAAATGTGCGTGCATGTGTACGTGTAAATTTTCTCAAATCGAAAATGTGTGTCTTTGATAATTTAACCCCCCCCCAAGATTTTTTCCAGATTCGCCGCTGCTTTCTTGTGGATTTAATAGAGCACAATGAGGTTCCAATCGTTCGGATCGCATTCTACATAGAAGCTCATGAATGTATTTAAATAGATCTTCGCCTCCAATTTTGAAGAGCTTCTTGTATAGGAAAAGGAATTTGAACTTCCACCGACACTGTTGTCGATGCCGATTCCTTAATTTTTGCCGATGCTAACGTAAAACTGATACCAATTCTAAAAATCATCATCTATGTTAATATCGAAACGTTGCCGATACGTTTCCACGTGATACGATGTCAATTCCGCTTCTTGAATTTCATACTTACGATTTTTCGCATTCGAAGAATTAATTCATTTAGTAGCATTACATTTTGGTCTTGTATCTTATTAATAATATATGAATAGTTTTTATTTGAAAAATACCACTTAGGGCTTAAATGCATCTATGTTTTCATAAATGGACCGAGCAAGTAGGTACGTTGGTGTATTCCATCTAAAAAATCCAAACATTCAAAAACACAAATCTAATCAATATTTATAATTAAAAGAAGTGTAACTATATTAACATCGATATGAGGGAGAAATAGTTTCTATTCCATAAACTGATATCTGATTAAAGCTCCTTATCGGAATTCGAATCCAAATCTGCCCCGCCTCTAACTTGTCGATATAAAAGGGTAGAAAAAAAAACGATTAAATATGCCACTTCAACTACGTAATGCACAGACCACGTACCCTGCAGCAATAAAGAAACAGAAAAAAAATCACAAGCCAACCTTTAACAAAAAAATCACCCTCTTTGCCCAGAAACAAAGCAAAAAAAAAATACTCTAAAACAACAAAATAAAAAAAACCCCGTACAATTTAACAAAAATAATGATTGTTTAAGTGCATAGAATTAAGTTCACTGCGGGACCTATGCACTGCATGGTGCGGTACGCGAGCTGTTGTTGGCTGCCGCCGTCATTGTTTGCGGTTACAGCCTGTGCGTCCAACTACACCGCTGCGGGCCAGCATTAAATGCGAGCTGATGCGTAGCGATAACAGGCAATATATTTATTTATAAAAAAATATAACAACTTGTTGTTGTAATAGTTGTTTGTAGCAAGTTCAAATTAACAGCAACTAAAACAGAAATAACAAAAACAACAACAACAGGGAGAACGACAACTGCACCCTTTTGTTCATGAGCATTCAGGGCAGTCGAGTTGCTATCTAATTTTGTGCAGGCAGGCAGGCAACAAAATCAAATAAAGGCCCACAAAATAAAAATGAAAAAAATAAAAAGAAGCGCACCAACGGCAATGACGGCTGCTGCACTTTTTCGATGGCCCGATTGGGATTGCATAGATGGATGGATGGACGGACGGACACACGGTTTGTGGCAGCAGACGGCAGAGCCGGTTGAAATGTTCTTTTAATGGGCTCGTAAATAATTGCGGAAGTTCAGTTCATTTTAAAGGTTCTCCTTGACTTGGTTGGTTGTTGTTTTTGTTTTTTTTTTTGTTTTCGAATTTTGTTGTTCACCCTATTTCAATGCATATTGCAGTGAATTGTTCTATAATTGTTGATTCAGTTTGCTGGCTCGTTGAATACATCCATCTTTTGCTTTTCCTCCTCCTACTTCTCCTGGTGCAGCTCTTCATTTGGTACGCTCAACGACTTTGATACCCTGTGACAAATGCTGCTGACGTGCATTGAAAATGTCATTGAGCTGCACGAAATTGTTCCAATGGAACGGGCTTTTATACTACCACCGCCACCCCATTTCATCCCATTCCATTTTTGCCATTCACTCAAGCAACCGCCATCGTTTGGCGTCTAATGACGTCGAATTTCAAGCGGGAAAGTCTGACTTCCCATTGCACTTTGCTTCATACACCGTTTATATTGTGTAAACTCCCAACAACTACAACAACAACTATATTAAATTGGATCCGAACCGTTTTTGAATTGGGCACAATTGTCTGATGATTGCATGATTGGAACAATCGCCACATGACGAGACGAGACAAGACGTGGTTTTTCGTATGATTATTCTTATTAATATTTTTTTTTTTATTTAATATTTTCTTTTCATTTCATTTTTATTGGAACGTTCGTTCGTTTTATATGCCTTACGTGTTAACACAAAATAATAATAATTCATTCCTCGTCTGGCCAGATAAAGTTTCGTTTAATATTTATTTAAACTGTAGCGCAGATTAATTTTTACAGCCAGCTATAGATGTTCCGCGTTGATATAAGCGACGGGTACGTTTGCATGGATATCGTTTGTTTTTACAGCTGTTTTGTGATAAGAGGAAGAAGTTCCGTAGTTGTTGAACCGCTGAGTTCAAGCGATACTTGAAGTGTTGGGAAAAACACACACAATATTTTTGACAGTAGCCCAAAACCACTTGAAGTTATCAGCGTTGAGAAATCAACTGTATGGTTAATGTTACGCATTTAAGTGGAAAAAGGTTTTTTTTTTCAAAGCGTATTAAAAAAAAAAAAAAAAAATACACAAAGATCCGACATTAAAAAAGTCAACACAGCCGAAAGTAATAATTTCAATGAGTAAAAATTGAAAACTACTTTTAAAAGAAGTCTGTGGATGTAATTATTAAGACGTTATGTTTTTATTTACAATTTATTTCTTTGAGAAATAAGAAATACATAAAAAAAAATAGTTATATGATCCCGTTTAATATCACTCCTAAATCAAAAAGGCCCATGAGCTCCTATAGTAAGCCAAGAAGTAATCTTAGTTTTGCCCTAAGAATTCCAAGGGGAAAGTAAAACGGTAAAAGTGTGCTAATACCCCTATTACATTAGTCTTTTGAACTTATCCTCTCTCAAGTTGATGTCCGCGTTTCTCATCGACAAATGCAAGAGTTGACCGTCAACTCTTGCCCAATGTAAAGGGGGTCTAACGAGTTGTCTGAGATAAGAACGGAAACGAAATCTTTTTTAAAAATTAAACTTTCTGGCAATCATTTACTTTTAAAATGTATTAATTTTTAACCAAATGACGAAATTGGAAATTTCGGAAATATGTAAGTGGCGGCCGTGGTCGAGTGCGTTTAGAAGTGCGTGAACAACTCGATGCCAATTCGAAGCCAGGTTCGAGCCCCAGTTGACATAGCGTCCTTTAGTGTTTAACGTAGACACCTGGCCTGTGAGCTCAATTCTACGTGCCCCTTGGCAAGAAGTCTATGGTTCCAGGAATTGATGACCAACAGATAGATCTTCCGGACGTTAAATCCAAACAATTTATTTTATTGACATCCTTTCGACCATCTCCTGGGCTTCACTTCACATGACTTCAGACGTGATCAATATATACGCGAAACAACTCTTTTGTAGTTGTTTCAATACCAGATACACACCACACTATATGTATACGGTACACTGGATAATTAACATTATTGAAAAGCAACAGTACCAGTAATTTATGGATTTATGGATGGCTGGTGTTCTCACCATCCACATTTATTGGTAAAATTAGAGACCGACCTAACATCTCTGACAATATATGAAAACTGCCATCCGGTTCTAGCACTACAGAGCTCCACGCCGACCAACGCTGATCTGCTCGCGACGTTGATCTTCCACAGCCAGCACGATACTCTCCGAAGAGTCAGCCCTGCGAGAGTCTTCCGCGAAAAAAGGGCTTTACCTCGACTCAGCACTTCAACACCACTGACACCTAACACATGATTGTAATGACTTTTAATTCACCAAAATCAATTCTGAGTCACCAATCAACATCCAACAGCCCTTCTATTTCTCACCACCATGCATTCTCTGTCATAATACCAACAGTAGATTGCATCTTTCTGACACTCCAACACTCCGAAATTATTATATAGGTATAATTTACTATTTTATCTCTTCGCATCCTCTATGATACTCCGAAAGAACTATAGTAAGCTATTACAGCTCATCGTGATGTACTGCCCCTAAACACTCCGAAAGTACTATAGCAAGCTATTCCATCACTTTGTACGCGACACTCCAAAAGTACTATCGCAAATTATTTTATTTCATCGTCTTGTGCTGCTTCTCAACACTCCGAAAGTACTATAGTTAGCTATTTTGTTTCATCGCATCCATCTTAAGTAAGCCGTTAGGTATCGTTTGGTAGCTCTTCATTGAATGCACTCAAGCAATATACCATTTTTCCAGTTATACTGCCGCCCCATTTTTGCACCATCAATTAATACACCCAAACGACATGCCAATGGGCCAGTGGTATTATGTTCGCGTTAGTCAAGGTGTAGACTATCCCTGCGCAAACAAATTTATTTGGCATAATTACTACATGCAAAGAAAAAAAAAAGTTTATTGCCAGTTTGCCACAAACGAACTTCGTTTGTCGTGGTTGGGATCGTTATTTGCAAACGTTTCAACAGTTGTCATAATAATAGTTCAGTTGCGAGAAACGCGTCATTTAGTTGCAGGAAATTAATTTCGTTTGTCATAAACGCCAATGATTTTTAAATTGCAGCAATTGAAAAATTAGTTTTTCCCTGAAAACGTCCTTTGTTTTTCCCTTCGTTGTATGAAAACAAAGCCTATAATTCAGAGTTACTTTACGGAAAAACTGTTCTATCTAAGCAAATTACCAATTTAATACGCGGACGGAGATAGCAACAGAAGTGCAATGAGTTCCATGCATAAGAAGACAGACGGACATAGGGAAAAAGACATTTTATATAATAAATAATGACCGAAATAGCTTGCGGTATATATATCCATATAAAAAATATTTTTAAATTGACAAGTGAATATTTGGTTGTGGCATATACAACTCGCAAAAGAAGTGTAGTTTTGCGAATTTTCAGTTCAGCAAACGAAAAATTTCTTTGCGTATAGTGCTTTGAAGGCATAAGGCTACTATTGTACATCAACGGTTCCATCTACTACCAAGATTTAGGTAACCACGCCAGGCTCAAGGTGGGCCTGAGCCTAGCTGACACAGAAAGCTTTTTCCAATTGAAATTACTTTTTCTGATCGACCGTTACATCTCCAGACAATGGGAAACTTCAGAGAATATATAAAAGCTATGTTAAGCCTCTTAAAAACGTGAACATTAGTTTTCGGAGTTGGAAAAACTAGAATGTACAGTTCTTGATCATTTGTGTATAAACATTTAATAACACGCTCAAAGAAATTTCATCATTAGAAGCTCGACCAAAGTTCTTAAATGGGCTAAAAAGGCAAATTCATTCGTTTTTTATATTAAAAGAGAAAATTTTAAAAATATGTTTATTATCCTTTCAACACGCAAGACTGAGGTAGGCTAGCCAACTATGAAAATTGCTTCCGATGTCGAGATTTACAAAATAATTTAATTAAATAGCTTTTCTATGACTTCAGATAGGAAGTGAGGTTGTTACAGGACAGAGCTGTAAAAGATTGAATCATTTTCAGTTTTCATTCTCTTGTTTAAAAATTCAAAAGCTGAACTCTTTTTTTGTAGCATTCAAAGTGTGAACTCTTTAGGCTTAAGTCTTTAGGCTGATTAAAATTGTTTTCAAGTCATGAATTGCAAAACGTAAAAATGCACACTGAATTGAAATTTTAACGAGTGCAGCCACCGATGGCTTCAGACACGATGGCTGCAACCATCGATAGTTGCAGCCGAATTGAAATTTTAGTGAATGAAGACAGCGATGGCTTCAGCCGCAAGGATTTGTTGTTGTCTGAAGTGGTTTTGTGTATGCGTGTGTGACTGTTGGGCATGACTCTGATGGGTTGCAATTGGCTTGATAGAAAAGAAATGGCAAAAAAAAATGCAAAATGCTGCTTTATATTTAGTAGTATTTCATGGTAGTAAATAAAATGTCCAGTGTTTCAGAGTTGAAAAGAATGATAAAACTGAGTGCATTCATCGTATTTCTTAAGCCTACAAGAATGGGATTGATATTTTTCATAAGTCCCATTTCTTATAAAGCATTGGGTGTGCATTCTTTTATCTTCAAAGAATGATGAATTGTGCATTTGTAATTCATTTACTCTACAGAAGCATAAGATTGCAATCTGGTTGATGCAGCTTTTGAATGATTTAGAGTGTGTGCATTCCGAAATGATTTAATCTTTTACAGCTCTGTTGCAGGATTGATAGAAAATCGGAAAATCTTTATGAAAAATGCAGCAAGGTCTAGTCAATCCTCGTGTAGCAACTGGTACAGGTTCGCAATGGTAGAAGATCGCAAAATAACAAGGTTCAGAACTACGGATTGTAATGGAGGGGGGGGGGGGCGATATACGTGTATCGGCGTTTTGAAAGTTTACGTATGATTTTTATTTTAGGGGGGATTTAAGTTGCCCCCTTTTGAACATTCTTTAAGTGAATCGGCATAGGAAACCATGTGACGCTTACATTTTGCGTATAGAATGTGCTGAGCAGATTTATGTAAAATACTACGAGTAGTATTTTTGTGGAACGTTTTAACCCTCTAAATTTTCAATACATGGGTCTTTTTTTACCCTTTTGTTATAAAAGAAGGATATAACGAAGTAAATTGTTCCTCAAAAATATTTTTCATAAAATTTGATTTTAAATACACTAAGGGAAATAACGCATATTAGCATTATCCACGCCTCAGTATAAATTTTATTTAAATATTTACGTGGATAAATCAAATGTTTTCCTTACAACTCGTTTTTTGCTAGTATTTGAATTCTATTTCCCAGTGGGCAAAAGCAAGGCTTCGAAGCGCTACTTGCAGGCCTTCATATGGATTTTGAAGACCTTCCGCACTCATATCCAAGCCCATTAACTTTTTTATATGAAACGAGCAAATTTTCTAGGCCTTCCTCTCTCGCGACTCTAAAGAGGCCTGCCAGAAGCTCTTTTTTGAGAATGCATGTTAAAAGACCTTCTTTATGAGGGC
The DNA here is from genome assembly GCA_943735915.1 of Pherbina coryleti. Taxonomy (NCBI): domain Eukaryota; kingdom Metazoa; phylum Arthropoda; class Insecta; order Diptera; family Sciomyzidae; genus Pherbina; species Pherbina coryleti. The sequence goes on from OX030949.1 coordinate 137,250,331, forward strand.
TTATAAAAGCACTCTCAAGTTAACTAAAAATAAAAAAAAAATGCAGTAAACTGTTTTTTGTTTTGCAATTTCTATTTTGAAGTGAAACTTTCTTAGGTCACTTTACTTCATTTCGTCACACGATAGAGAAGAAAGATATATTTGATAGTAGAGAGAATGAGAGAAATATATAAAGAGTATATATATGACTGAAAAAACTTCATTGTCACCGCTGAGAGTCGAACATGAGACCTCAAGATTTCAAAACCAACGCCTTATCTATTGAGCTAAATCCTCCATTCAAGAATCTATTCTACATACCAATTAATCAAATTGCTGTAGATGCCCAGCGAAATAATAATTTCAGAGTTGTGGACCTCATATTTTTATATTTATTTTGTTCACAAGTTATCAAACGGTGAAATAGCAGAGCGGTAAGACGTTTGACTATAACGCCAGCGGTCCGAGTTCAAGTAAAATTTTCTGGCTTTGTTTTTATTTATGTTTTTTATAGGAGAGCGCTGTGCTCTCCTTGGGCTAACACTTTATGATATGTTTCACTTCTTTTGTTTTGCGTTGCACAGAAATAAAAAATTTTTGAGCCGCATCCATAGGAAGGGCTTCTAGAAGTGCTCATTGGTACAGCGATATTAGGAGGTATAAAGATGCCAATAGTAGTAGTCTTAGCATGCCTTCTTTTGTTAAGGCCTAGTATAATTGCCCACTGGGTTATACCACACACGTACACACATATTCCACACAAGCAAGCAGCAACAGCATCGCACACGTATACACATATTCCGAAAAGCAGCAACAGCATCGCACTGTTCCTGCAGTTTATTTCTTGCATTTGCAGCTTTATAGTTCTCATTAGGTTTTGTTGCAAGGGTAATATAGCTTGCAAGTTTGGCAAAGAATAAAAATGATGTAGGGTGGAGTGACAACTTAATATTTCCTCTGAAATATCTTACACCGGTTGTCATTTACCTACATATTTTTTGTATATTACTTTTTCGTTCTCTATTTAATACTTTTTTTAACAGTTGGTGCAATATTGGGGCACCAACTGTCAAAAACAGTATAAATTAGAGAACGAAAAAAGTGAAGTGAGAATAAATTATACAGGCAATGGCATTTGATCAACGCAATATGAAGAAAATAATACCATACAACCATTAATAACATATTCAATTTAAATATGTTGTTTTTTAAACTCAATATTTTTACATAAATTTTTCTTTAAATGCGATAGTTTTTTTTCAAATAGTAAATATTTGAAAGATATTTTAAAAAAATTCATGCATAATTTTAATATATTTTTTATAAATTCTGTTTAAATATTTAAATATTTAATTTAATTAAAAAAGTATTCAAATAAATTTTAAATATTTACGTAGTCGATTTATGCAAATGCGTTATTTTGGATAAAATAAGATAAATTTGGATCGCTTTTTGGATAAATTAAAAAAGTTTTTGGAGAAATTTAATATTTTTGCCTTAGTGTACATGGCAAAAATTAAATTTTTTGCATTTTATTGTATTTTTAAAAAAAAAAACTAGTATTTGGCCAATCCCGTATACTTATAATTTTGCGGAAGTGGCACATCGAAGCAAAGGTTGCCTGTTGCCGATCATGTTGCAACAGTAGTGTTAGAGCAGTATAGGATGGAAAAAGTTGAAGTAGGGTTAAATTATTCTGCATCATGACAATGAGAGCTCGCACACATCTGCTCAAAAAAAAACCTTTTTATATAGCCAAATAAAAAGACTTGCTTCTGAATCAAATTTACATATTTCTTTGGCTTTTCACACTCTTAGAACATCCTAGATATGTTTCACTTGATTGCCTTTTCCTTTCCACTAATCTATCACCACATTTTCGAACCAAGGCAGACTTGACTGAATAGGTATTCCACCTGAAATCCTTGGTTCAAGCTAAAATAAAAAAATAAAAACTTTGGCACCCAATGATTTGTTTTTATTCCCAGAAATAGAAAATAAAAAATGATGTGGTCAACGGTTTTCGACATTCAAAAAAACCGGGTGAGGTTGTGTTATTTTGTTGTTAAATCCTTCCTTTTTCCACACTTCCGCTTTAAGGTTGAATCCTAAAGGGAGTAGTTAACAACAAAATAACACAACCTTAACATGCTCTGATAGCGGTAAACTACTGTGATCGTGATGATTGGTGTAGCGGCCAACGAAACAGTCTGTCTAGTCTGCTGTGTGATTTGCCTTCATTGTCTCGATGTTGTCTTGTTGTCAACATACTTGGCATAAAGCTCAAATTTGTTTTTAATATAAATAATGAAAGGTCATATTCTAATTAAAAAAAAGTTTTTAAAAAATATTTTTGAGAAGCGTTTCGGAAAACGAGCTTTAAATATCGGTCACTAAATACAGAAGAGGCACAACTCGAAATTTTCCAAAATTGACTTTTTGCAATAAATCAATTTAAAGTACACATGTTTAATTACAGCAAAAATTTTATTTTCATTATTATCTTCTTTAACTGGTAAAATACCGTTATGACTGTTTTTATGTGTTTTGAGTTGCTGCTACAGGTGCAACTAAAGAGTATTTTTTTTAGTTGCGTTAATGTTATGGAGAACAACTGATAAATCATAGCAAACATTCTTCTACATAGAACTTCTTCAGAGTGGAACTACATTTTTTTTTTTTAAATATTACAATTATTTTAACATAAAAATTTTTTTTTTCTGTTTTTTATTTAGTGTGCGATATGTTGAAAATATTTGAACACAAATAGTTCGATTTTTATATCATACTTGGAATGTTTAAACATCTTTTTAGTCGATATGTGAAATGAAGTAACCCCTCAATTCTTCATAAAATTGAAAAATTACGATTAAAACTCTTTGAATGGACAAAAATCAACAATATTTCTGACTCGTATCTAGCGCAGCCCACAAACAATTGAGTAAATATTTACATAAGTCGGTATTATGAGCCGTTTACGGAAGGCATTACGTGTCATTAGCATGGCTGGGTTGATTTTTTTATTATTTTTTTTTTTTTGTTATATTAGAGGCAATGATAATTAATAACAATGGATTAAAATTCGCCACGCATTTGTTGCTAAAATTATTATTTCTCAAAACAACAGCAGGAGTTGGATGGCCTACAGTTAGCGTGGCAGATAGACAGTCAGAAATTCCATTGGCATATATTGCCTACACTGTATATAAATAAATAAATGTACATATTTTTTTGTGTAATCTGGCTTTCATCATTATTTATTGCAATCACCTGTTTTAAATACGAATTGAGCTCATACACAAATAAATAAATAACAATACTTTGCATTTTTTTTATGATTTTTGCGCGTGCTTAAAAAAAAAGAAATAATTTTTTTACTAATTGTTAGAGAAATAAGCGTTGCAGATAATGTATGATTTATGGCTAGCAACTTAAGTAAAAGGCAATGGATGGCGGTTGTTAGCCGTTGGCGGGTTAAACAATCTGGTGGGGCAGACGTGGTGTAGACAAGGCAACAAATGATTGAAAAAATCGAATTTTGCAAGATAAAATTTCAAGAATGAGCCAATACATTGACATTTATTCAATTACCTCAGTCTCTATTGTTGTTGACATATTGCTGCGACATAAGCACAAACATACAAACACAGAAAAATACAAACATTGCCGCAAATGTGAGCAATGTGCAAAAAGTAGAGCAAGTTAAAATAACAAAATCAATGGCAACCCCCAGCGAACAACATTTGAAGGTAGCCAGCCAAGATAATAGCAACGAGTTGTTGCCACACCAACGTGCTGCAGCAGCATCACGTGAAAGCATTAGCTTTCGCAATAACAGCGAATCTCACGTAACCAACGTAACACTACGTTACGTTTAGCAAACTGTGGTAAACATGAGAAAGTGTGGGGGGAATTGTTCTTTAACATTTTGACACAATGTTAAAAAACAAGTATTTTTGGCGAAAAACCCAATATATACGAAAAAAATGTTTACAATAACGTCACGAAGTTGTGAAAAAATGTCGAAAATTAAAGAAAAAAAAAAAAAATATAAAGACACAATGCTGTGACGTAATTTGATTGCTTTTCTAATTTGTATCTATTCTTTCATAGTTTTCGACATCTTTGCATAAGTTTGTATTCTTTTGAATTTAGCCCATTACATTTTATTCAGGGAGGAGTCAATCCTAGCCAGCTCATCTGCTCTTTCATTACCATTAAAGATCCTGTCATCGGGGCCTGACAAGCTTTCCCTATAGCAAGGAGTTCTGCCTAAGTAAGGTAGACGAAAGAATTTGGCAACGCTCAGTTGCTTTGAGTACATAGCAGCTCCTACTCTACAACACATCTTGGACCCATCAGTATAGAAGGTAACGTCGAAAACGGCGTCAGGACGTTAAACTCCGTTCCGTCAAACCGCTTTTGTTGGAAACATACCAGCGAATGTCCTCGTGAAGGCAAGATTCGGAATGGCATTACCTGTCCTAACCATAGTCCAATAAGTCCCGAGACTAACTAATAGGTGGCATCTCTAACGAAATATCGATATAATATTTCGATAGTACCAACCTTTAAACAATATGTGTAAATTTTTCATGACAATCTAACGTTTAGTTCAGAAGTTTCAAAGATTTAAGTGACGCTACTGTTGATATTTTCAAAATAATGGATTCAAAGCAATTCCGTGTGTTGATTTATCACTGTTATTTTTTATGGGTAAAAATACCGTCCAAGCTAAGCAATGGCTTCGAAAGTGTTTTTCGGATTCTGCTCCATCAAAAGCAACCATTTGGCGATGGTATGCTGAGTTTAAACTTGATCGTACAGATACAAATGATGCTGAACGTTCAGAACGCCCAAATGAGGCAGTTGTACCACAAAACATAAAAAAAGTACACAAAACGGTATTGGCCGACCGTTAAGTGAAGGTGCGAGTTAGCGAGTTGGCTGAGGCTCTGAAGATATCGAAAGGCAGTGATTTGTCGATGAGAAAGCTGCTTTCCAAATGGGTGCAACGTTTTCTCACACCGGACCAAAAACAACAACGTGTCGATGATTCGGAGATCTGTTTGGCACTGTTTACAAAGAATAAACATGAATTTTTGTGTCGGTATGTGACAATGGATGAAACATGGATCCACGATTACACACCGGAATCAAAACGGTCGTCAGCTGAGTGGAGAGCAACCGATGAAAGCAGGCCAAAGCGACCAAAAACACAATAGTCGGCTGGAAAGTTTATGGCTTCTGTATTTTGGGATCGGCATGAAATTTTGTTCATCGACTATCTCGAAAAGGGAAAAGCAATCAACAGCGATTATTATATAGCATTGTTGGAGAGTTTGAAGGATGAAATCGTAAAAGAATTGGCCCCATTTAAAGAAGAAAAAAATTATTTTTCACCAAAATAAAGCATCGTGTCACAAATCGATGAAAACGATGGCGAAAATCCACGAATTGGGCTCCGAATTGCTTCCTCATCCACCGTATTCGACAGAGTTGGTCCCCAGCGACTACTGGTTCTTTGCTGACCTTAAAAAAAATGCTTGCGGGCAAGAGATTTGGCTACAATGAAGAGGTGATGGCTGAAACTGAAGCGTATTTTGAGGCGAGGCACAAATCGTTCTACAAAACCGGTATTGAAAAGTTAGAAAAGTGGTGGAATGAATGTATTGCTCTTGAAGGAACCTATGTTGATGAATAAAGAAGAATATTTGCAAAAAAAAAGTTTTTTTATTACTTAGCCTCGGGACTTATTGGACCATGTGTATTGACCATCACTTGTGTTAGTAAAGGCTAAGTACATATTTTGCCGTGTCCTTAAGGTTTGTTTTCCAATTCGACAAATTTTTTCAATTTGATTGAACTGCTTGATGCATTTAATTTATCATGTAGGCCAATAGATATCAGGTGTGTTAGGACATTCAGTGCCTCCAATGGGCATGATTGAATTCTCCCCGTGATTCCTATACCTGCACTGAAAAAAAAAAGTTAGCTTAAAATTAAACACAATGTGTTCAAAAAATGTGTTGTTAATTTGACTTTTTTTTCATATGTTTTTTAAAATTTTTAAATACATTTGCTCTTACTTTGACGAAATTTGTTGCAAGCTATTTTTTAAACACAAATATCGTCAAATTAATAACAATTGTCGTCAATTTTAAAACATTTTTTTTCAGTGTGCAAACCCCTGAATCCTGGACAGCTTATTTATGTTTTATGCTTTACTCAGAGCACGCCAATACTCTGGTGAACCGTAAGTTAAGATTTTCTCTATTAAAACAGTGCCTAACCTAAGGAGTATTAAAGGCTTAAGGCCTCATTTTTACCAATTTTTTGTAGAGGTATTTAAAGTTATGTAGGTCTCTTTAATCCTTTATTCATTGTTACTCTTTCCGCTGAGTTTTCAATCTAGTGTGACTATCAGATATTTGGTACCTCTAGATAGCTAGAGTGTGTAAAGTTTAGCCCTGGTATGTCGAACCTTGATTTTTGTGGTGAACATCATCAGTTTAGCCTTGCTAAGATTCTCTTCAAAGCCGCACTTGGTCCAGTGACTGAAGTTCTCGAAAGATCTTTTCTTAATTTCTATTAATACGGAATGAAGCAGACCAGATACCATTAAAATCACATTATCCACGTTTGCTACCACCTTAACACAACTAAAATATCTGAGATATACCAATATCCAGAATTCTCTCCAGCGTTTTTAGTACAAACAATGAGATGCTAATGGGTCTGAGATCCTTAGCGAATCCGTGACTCCACTTCCCAACCTTCACAAAGAAGATTTCCTTGCCTCTTCTCCAGTTTCTTGGAGTATATTTCAAGCATATAGAGTTAGAGAAAATTGGTACACTGAACTCTTGCAATTTGTATTGGTATTATTGGTAGTATGCCATCCGAGCCTGAATATCTGTAGGGTTTTTTAGTTATTGATAGCCCACCATTGATTTTATTGATTTCGCTTTTGCGAAAATGTGTATTGAACAGGTATTCTAGCATTTCAGCTATAGATTACGGCCACGTACCATTCACATTTTTTTAAGGATTTTTGTAGGACTGGATTGTTCTTTAGACAAAAATCTGCTAAAATCTGACGAGTCTTTAAGGTTGTGAATTGAGTCGGTGTATTCTTTTTCAGGACGCTATACTGAGTCACGGAAGGGTTTATGAATATGAATATGAATATATGAATATGAATACGAATATGAATATGAATATGAATATGAATATGAATATGAATATGAATATGAATATGAATATGAATATGAATATGAATATGAATATGAATATGAATATGAATATGAATATGAATATGAATATGAATATGAATATGAATATGAATATGAATATGAATATGAATATGAATATGAATATGAATATGAATATGAATATGAATATGAATATAAATATGAATATGAATATGAATATGAATATGAATATGAATATGAATATGAATATGAATATGAATATGAATATGAATATGAATATGAATATGAATGTGGATATGAATTTGAATATGAATATGAATATGAATATGAATATGAATATGAATATGAATATGAAAATGAATATGAATATGAATATGAATATGAATATGAATATGGATATGAATTTGAATATGAATATGAATATGAATATGAATATGAATATGAATATGAATATGAATATGAATATGAATATGAATATGAATATGAATATGAATATGAATATTATGAATATGAATATGAAAAATAAACCCTTCCGTGACTCATTATAGCGTCATGAAAAAGAATAAACCGACTCAATTCACAACCTTAAAGACTCGTCAGATTTTAGCAGATTTTTGTATGAATATATATGTACAAGAGTTTTATTTTTTTAGAATTTACATTATTTTCAAATTGTACCGTATTTAAATATTTATTGTTTTCTGGAAATGCATTTATTCGTTGATATGAACGAATTTTGTATGACGCCACTTATATCTAAACAAACTAATTCGTAGGGATATAAATGAAAGCTGATATTTTGGAATTTGTTTTGAATTCAATAAATTAACATTAAAAATAGCAGCAGTCAGTTGCTTAACTTGTTATATTTGAGTTGGAAATTAAATGCAAAATCTAATTCTATGGAAAAATTCAAACCGCATCAACTTCACACAAAATTAATTATTTTATGAAGAAATTTAATCTGTATCAATTTATGGAAATTTTTAATGATTCATGTGGTTAGAGTTGCCTCAAACAATATTCTCCACATATTGCGGTTCTTTGCACAGATACACAAAAACACACATTGTTTCATAAATAAATTATACAGACAGCAAGTTGCACTTGTGTAAATTATTAACACTTCTATTTCATCAGCATGCATTTCACACATTTGTTGACATTCAAGAACCCGTATCATTATAATTAAAGGTGTCACGATTTTTTCCATAAAAAAATTATGACAGTTATTTTGAAAAAAATTTAACACTTGATTTGCAATGCGTTCAAAATGGATAGATTAAAGAATACTGGGAATATATATTTTTTTAATTAAAATATATATGAGGTTGATATACGTAATATGTTGATTTCGAAATGTGAATTGTTTGTGTGCATGGCAATACTCAACATTTTAGAACGAAGGCGCATTTGTTCAAAGTTTAGAAAATTCATGAACAAGTTTTAAAATTCAAATCATGACATTTGTCATGAATTTTGTATGGCATAACCTTGGTTTTTATCAAATTTTCCAAATTAAAACCCAGAGTATGCTTTATATATCAAATCTGATGTATAAAAAGTAAAATTAATGCATTGATTTTTGTGGAATTTTAGAAGATTTATTACTTTTATGATGACGTCACTTTGTACGTGAGATAGGTGAAGTTTTCAACCAAGTTGGCTCATTATGTATCGTAATCATGGTCATAGACAGAGAGATGGACTTGGGTGAACTGACATAGGTGGCAACACATGATGGTACTTGCCTTGACCACAATCCCTTACCGTACTGATTACTGTAAATTGTAGGTAACATTCACCAAGAACTACGATGCTTGCGACCTCTCTTGCCAAAAATGCCACCTTTACAAGAAATTCAAGAAACATTGTTTATGGAAAGAATAAGATAAGAATTTGAATCGTGTTAATAGCTAATTAATTTATAAAATGCCTGAATAACTTTAAAACATAAAGGTATTTCTTTTAGAGGTTCAGTTTTCCGATAATGATGAAACAGTCATACTGTCGTTAGCTCTGGCAATTCTTTTATCATTAGTGCTCAGTTTGGTTTGCCATTTATACTGAATAGACTGACGCCATAACAACACTTGCAAATTGTTCAACTTTATTTCGAAAACTGGCTGAAAATGGACTGAAAATCAAACCACTGTTTTATCGCAGTATTCTGTTTAGTGACTCACTCATATTTGGTTCAGTGGGCATGTCAATAAGCAAAACTGTGACATTTGGAGTTCAGCAAATCCACAAGATATTCTCAAGGCACCACAAGAAATCACTGTTTTATGCTTCATAGTCCTATGGAATCAATGGTCCTTACTTCTTTAAGTATTAGATCGGTGGGAGAGTTACCGTCAACGGCAAGCGCTATAGAGCCATGATGTTTTTGCAATGGAATGGCAGCACATGCTATACAGTGAGTCAAACGGAAGGAAACATTTGGAGAACGCGCTATTTCTCGTAACAGACAAGTCAATTGGCCGTGTGATATCGTGTGATTAAACACCTTTGGTTTATTTTCTCTGGACTTATGTGAAGTTATTGATTTACAAGAGCAACTTGATAAGTCAGTCACTTTTTGAATAAGAGGCATATTTTCGGCAAAAAAGCATTTTATTTCTCAACATAGTCTCCTCTTAGATCGACACAGTTAGTCCGATCGATACATCTAATTTTATTAAATAAAAGGTTCAATCAAGGTCTTTAAAATAAGCGTTTGTTTCAACCTCTTCATTCGATCCAAATCTCTTACCGCCGAGTAGTTTTTTCAGATTTCAAAATAGGTAATAGTCGCAGAGGGCTAAAATTCCAATTTTGGTGGATGGAGAAGCAGTTCGCAGCTCAATTTATAGATTTTTGCCATGGTGAATACAGAAGTGTACTATGGGGTATTTGACCGATTTAACGGCCAAAATTATTTTATGAGGTAAACAGTTTCTAATCATGTATGCATTTTGATTTTTGATATCCTTAACCCATTTTCTACCACTGTTCGATTCTTCGAACACACAACAGCTTTGATAACAAAAAGTAGAATTTTCTTTCCCGTGGTAGAAAATGGGTTAATATTGTACGACCATTGGGTCATATATGATTAGCATACATTTTTTTTTTTCTAAGGCTAATATTAAAATTTTTTTGATACAGTTTTTAGATAAAAAAAGCACGAATCGGAAAGAGAGGAAAATAAATTAATACCTATTTTTTTTTTAATGTAAACACCTCCACTGTTAAGTTTATGAAGAAAAAAGTATAGCTGCGGACAGCCGCATTTAACGAAACCCTTCGGATATCTAAAATTTCGCCTTCGACTTCGGCGGCCTCGGTTGTCGAGTAGGTAGCGTGCTGGACCGCTACCCCAGAGGTCCCGGGTTCAATTCTTGACCAGGCCATGGTCCTACGCTTTAAACATTTCGCATTTGCAATTTTTTATCCTCATTTCTAATCAACTGAAACTGAAAATTCATCAATATTTACGACTTGAAGTGGTATTTATTTGATGGTAGAGAAGTTTATGGATGAGTTTGCCTTATAACTTGAATTGACTGAGGTAAAGGCATACCACTTGCCTCTGATTCAAATTCACATGTTCCTTTGGCTTTCCACCACGCTTAGAACATCCTACACATGTTTCACTTGATTGCCCTTTCCTTCCCACAAATCTATCAAAGGCAGACTTGACTGAATAGGTAGGTAATCACCTAAAATCCTGGTTCAAGCTCAAAAAAAAAACACCTTTCTAAAAATTATATCACCATTAATTCGGGTTCTCAGAGTTATGAGCGCATAAAGAATTATTTTTAAAGAAACATAAATTCTCAAGTATGACATATGACATCTCTGAGGCTTGCAATTGCATGCAGATTGGTCGCCGTGATGAAAAAATTTTTTGTTTGGTGGGATTCGAACCGCGGACTTCGCGAAAAGGAAAAGACTTCGCGAAAAGGAAAAGACTTCGCGGACTTCTTTCTTTAGAAGAAAGGAAATAAAACGTTTCTTTAAATGCACATAAACCACAATATTTTTCTTAATTCTAAAGAGCTTTTTTGACCTATTCGTTAACCTATCTATACCTGATAGATAATTTTCAGACCCAGTGTACATTGATTGCATTCGTTAGATTAGCATATGTTTTAAAAAACATTTAAATTTAAATTGTTTTCAAACAATAAAACCGAATTTATGCCACCCTCGCTACACCCACACCAAAACACGTCATCCGTTCAACGTTCACATTAGATAATTATTGCAACAACTTAATCATGACTCGAGCACGTGTATAATCGCAAAATCACAGCAACGACAACCAAAAAAGTAAAATTCTAAAATTCTAGGAAGCATCGACAGAGAAAAAAAAACGTTTAAATTAAAATTGAATGTATATTAAAATCGATTGCCAGGGCAATGTAATTGTTTTGAGCTCAATTCTAATGCACATGTATATCGTAGTGTTCTGTATGTTTGTATATTTAATTAACATAATGACATTATTTGACAGTACGTAACGACAAAAGGCATGAATGACTATGATACAGAAGCCAAACTAACCCAAGCGACAAATGCTTCAATGGACGGCGAAAATGTATAACACAGGCCTACAAATTAGAAAGTATTTTTCTTTCACGAATGTAGCAGCTGATTCTTCAGTTGAAGGATATCTTATTCAAATAAGTGAACTTCACGATGTTGAGATAGTTGAGGTTAAACGCGAAAATTTACTTCTTCAGGTACAGCTGAGAAATGTAAAAGGTGCCAATATTTTTTGTTTATCTATTTCCTACAAAATACTCCATTTAGAAGTACTGTTCTCCTTCCAAAATGTATGTTCGTTTCGTCAATATTGATTTTTCCCTATAAAATTCTTTATTAAGAAGTACTCTTCTCCTTCAAAATTAGACTATATTTTCTTGATGACCATGATCTTTTCTAACAACATCATCAGTTTTTGAAAATATTCCTTTTACGGAATTAATCATGCCTTATCAAATATGTCTTACTGTGGAAGACAAAATCTTAAATTGCCATGCCATTATTTTAAAAAGGAATATTTCCAAGTACTGATGCGGTTGTTAGAAAAACCCATATCGACAGCTTATATTTAATATGACCTATCTACATTTTCCACGTAGTTCTTTTTTATTGCAAAGAAATCATTAACTCATCTGTCACTCGTGAGATTAATTTCAAAACGAAAAAAAAGATACAGCAGTTTGGACTATGTCGTAACTCAAGACGTAGAATTATATAATACTTAAATTAGAAACAATCGAATTATAGACTTCTTATTGATACTAAATCATAGAAAAAGTTGGTACAATTTTTGAATTTTTACCATATCATATATTAATAATTTATTAGTCAAAAGATAGTTCAATTTATTACATACCATTTTAAGTACTTAGGTTTTTTATACAGTTCAAGATGAAATTTAATTATCATTGTTGGAAATTTTTGTTGAAATTGACTTATGATAGGAAAAGTGGGAAATATATTTGTGACAGTTTATATTGTCAATCTTACAAATACCATGTCGACACAGGAACAGGAACAACCCAATGTTGTTGAAGATATTTCAGACAAAAGGTTTAAGTAATTTAAAATCATAAAACGTAAAAACTTCTAATTTTTCAGTTGTGATATATCTAATAGTGCACGCTAAACAAGTGCGCATTGCGGTGCGTTCTCAAGCGCAATGAAATTTTATTTTACGCACACCCTAAACAAGTGCGCTGCGGAAACAATCGAAAACATATGAAACAACAACAACTCATTGCTCTTTGCTCTCATATTTTTACTTTATGCAGCCAACTTCACATCCGAACGCACTGTCAAAATTGGAAATTCGAATCATGTTGCGGTAGTCCGGTGCGTGTTTCGGTAGGCTTCATACAAAATGTATGTGCATGAGCTGATTTTGACAGTTAAACCACGCACTCGCACTTGTTTAGGGTCCACTGTAAGTTGAAATCTCCTGTATTGAAATGATCGGTATTGAGTCAAAACCACTCTTTGCCAATAAGGGACAAATTTTGCTAAAGCCTTTACTATAAGCGAGTAAGCTTAACCCTTTCAGTGCCAAATTAGCCCTGGCTATGCCAAAACCGCGTGGTCGCATGAGTTCACTCGAAATAACCTTAAGAAACATGTTATAAAAATTAATTTTCGTATTTTTGATTTTCTCTTCTTAATCATCACATTTCAATTATTAAAAATGTATTGTTAAAAAGCGGGGTGTCCCAAACTAGAAGCAGAGCCACAAACCAAACTGTTGCCGTATGGCAACAAATATGCCGAAAGGGTTAAGAATATAAAATTTATTTTTTAACAGCGAACATGTAGCGGCATTTTTTTCGATACCCAGTACGCTGTAGAGTCGAAAAATTTGTTCAATGCTAGCAAGTTCAACAACCCATTTGGAGAGTTGAAATGCCAAAATATCGCTGTCGATTATATGCCCGGATATTTAATTGGCTGCGTAATTTTGACATTTCAATAAGAGTACACTACGACCTCGCTTAATAGCACAGTACGATTATCGCAACACTCAAAAGTTTACATGGTTCACTCAGTAAACGCAAATGTAAGGAAAAAAAAATTGCAAAATTATCGCAACATACATTTGCGTAAACTTGCATAAACTTTTACCTTATTTCCTTTCAGTTCTTCTTTGCTTGCAAACTACATTTTTTATACAGGAAAAATCTATCTAGTTGCATTGAGGAAGGTTGTACTGTAGTTGCTTTTTTCTCCACACAAAAATTTTGACTCTGCACTGTGTGGAATTATATGCCGCGGAGTTTTTGTTTCTACAGCATACTAAGCTTTAAACAAAAAACCATGCGCAAAGCAAACAGAAACATCAAATGCTGGTTTTATATATTTTTTTAACTGGCAGTGCTCTCGTGCTTTAATCAGCAGTACTCAGTACATACATATATTCTATTATATACAAGAACCAATGCAGTCGATAAATAGGTAGCAACCTTAAACAAGAACCATGCGCAAAGCAAACAGAAACATCAAATGTTGGCTTTAATTTCATATAATTATGTAAAATTTATATAAGTTAGAGAGATCAAACATGAATTTTTCTCCCAGTGAGGATCAAGCAGACCAACAAGTGCTTACATCAACATTGTACGATCAGTGCTTAAGGCCACCTAAGGCTCAAAGTGTAACCTAAAAACGCTATCAACAGCCCTCCTGACCTCCGAGAACGACGTAATTCTACTTCAAAAAACGTTTAGCATAGTTTTAATCGTTAATTCTTTTACTTATCTACTACAATTGTTTTTTTTTTGTGAATGCAAATCGACTCATCTACACAATTCGAAAATTTCAACAAAATCGTGGTAGATTACAATGCAATTGATTATGCATCATCGGCGGAAGACGAAATTGTACAAATAACAGGTTATTATATAGCCGAATGAAAATATTATAAATAAAATATTAAGACATTTACGCAGATTTTGGCGATAACTTGCCAATTGCCCTCATGCGAAGAAAAAAGAAAAATCATGACTCTAAGTCTAATAAAAGGACAGAAAACGCAACCAAGCGAATGAGTGGCAAGCAATACTTTGGGTTTTCCACTTTTGGTGTACAAAAAACCCAAAAACCAGAAAAAAAATTGATCCAAAGTGCTCGTCAGCTTTTCGTTTGAAAAGCAAAGTAAAACACTGTCACAAGTTTGATGAAGAAACCAGGAACAATATTTATTTATTTATTTATTGGCCAAGCAAGGCAATTTACTTATTCTAACAGGTTTTATTTTTATTTTATCTTTTTATTTTTTTTTCTCTCCCCTTTCCTTGTTTTGGAGTACGAAGATATGCAATTCGATGTGGGCGCAATCCGCCCACCTAAATGACATGATTTTACGAACACGTCAAAAAGAAAAGGCAAGAAGAAAAGAACAAATAAAAGTAAAAGCTACTTACTTACATACTAGTATATTTTATACATATTTAGTAGTAGAAAAGGAAAGAGGAGAAGGAAAGTAAATAGAAAGAAAGCTCAAAGATTAGGTTGATAAGGAACAGAAAGAGACTTGGATAGAGATCGCTTGAATGAGGATTTAGACATGGAAGGTGAGTAGTGGTCGGATATACTATTAAATTCTCTACAGCAACGGCTGATGGGTTCATTACTTGCATATGCAGTATGATGCTGATATTCAGTATGTCTTGTTCGTCTTATAGGGTCATTGGGGGTAATCTTGTTAGAGATGTATTTGCAATTAGTTATACCGTTTAGAACATCAAAAGTAAAGCACGAATCCAATACCGTTCTTCTTATTGATAGCGGCATCAAATTTAATAGACTGAGTCTGTGTTCATACGGTGGAAGGCTACAATATTCGCGGGGTTTATAAGTCTCTCTCAGAGCGAATAGGACAAATTGCTTCTGTATGGATTCGATTCTATCACTATGGGATTCAAAAGCTGGATTCCAAATAAGTGGCGTCCGTGGCGTAGTTGGTTAAAGTGCGTGGCCGCTATGTCAACGAACTTTGGAGACCCAGGTTCGAACCCCAGCAGCGACAGAAAATTATTTGAATTAAAATAATTTTTCTGTACGGCTGCCACCTCTCTGCAGACAATGGCAAACCTCAGAGAGTAATCAAAATGCCATGTAAAGCTTCTTGAGAACGAGAACATTCCGTTCATCGCCGTTCGGAGTCGGCGTTAAGCATGTAGGTCCAGTTCTCGGTCAATTGTGTACAAACTTAATAACACGCACAACACAATTGATCATAAGAAGCTAGGTCAAAGTCCTTTCAAGGGCTAAAATGGCCAGTTATTTATTTTTTTTTTTATTCAAGTATTGGGCGCACTAGTGCACAGTACAGGGATGTAGTGACTCATACATTCTTGAATTCATGTGCTCGTCTTTTAATAAATCCGAGCTGTTTGCTGGCCCTGGATACAATTTTATCATAGTGTAGATTAAAACGCAGTTTGTTGTCCAAGACCACTCCAAGATCAACTATACAATCGACCCTGTTAAGTTCGATATTGTTGAGGCGATAGTTGTAATTCGTAACTTGGTTTCTACGGAAAAACTTATCACGTTACACTTATTTACATTGAGGTAAAGTTTGCTTTGGGTACACCACGTCTCAAGAGTTAAGAGGCTTAATTGTAAGAAGTTGACATCTTCCT
Source organism: Pherbina coryleti (assembly GCA_943735915.1). Taxonomy (NCBI): domain Eukaryota; kingdom Metazoa; phylum Arthropoda; class Insecta; order Diptera; family Sciomyzidae; genus Pherbina; species Pherbina coryleti. The sequence continues at coordinate 137,266,694 of OX030949.1, forward strand.
GCGATTTAATTACGTGGTACATTTTTAGGTCGTCCGCATACATAAGATGTGGAATATCCTTCAACACTATGGATATGAAGATATTGAAGAGAAGAGGACCAAGGTAGCTACCTTACGGTACTCCAGAGGAGACCTCGATTTTTTTTGACAAGATTCCTTGGAATTTAACATATTGGGATCTACCATGGAGATAAGTTGATAGCCAACTAAGTAAAGATCCAGAGAAACCGAATTTTTCTAATTTATATATTAAGATGCCATGATCAACACGATCGAAGGCTTTACTGAAATCAGTATAAATAGCATCTATTTGGTCTCTATTCTCCATTTTGCTAAAGACATCCGAAACCAAGATCATGAGGTTAGTGGTGGTAGATCGACCTTTTCGAAACCCGTGCTGCTGTTCGTTTAGTCGAGGGTTGGCAAGGCGTGTTACCTTGGCGCATATAATTTTTTCAAATAGCTATGGAATGGCTGACAAAATTGCTATGCCTCTATAATTTTCAATTGAACTTTTTTCACCGTTTTTGTATATTAGTATTAGTTGGGAAGTTTTCTAATAAGAGGGAAACACTCCAATAGAGAGTGATTTGTTAAATATTATATATAAGGGCAAAAGTAGTTGGTCTAAGCATCGCACCAATAACGTGGGGGGAATTAGGTCTGGTCCAGGTCCTTTGGTTGCATCTAAGCCCTTTATTGCGCTTGATTTATTTTCTCGATGTTTTGGGGCATAAGCTGCTGGGAGAGGCTAAGAAAGTTTTATTAAAGACCACGCTAAAATTTTGCCCAGAAAGCGTATCACAGTGGAAAATTAAAAAAAGTCACAAAGCTGTGGGTATTAGATACCTCATGGGTATGCAGACTTACAAGTATGTAAATCCATGTACCTTTCAACTTTATCAATTGGGAGAAATATGCAAAAGTACTGGGTAAAAGGGAATTATAAGGAAAATTCCGCCGTTAAAAAAATCTAAAGAAACTGCTTCGAAAATTTTTATAAATGAATATATGGGTAACTTGACAAACTGGAATGTCATTATTGTTGGATGGATACTAAAAAGAAGTACATTGTAGCAACGTTTAAAACTAAAATAGATATTTATAAGGACTATGTTGCCAAATATTCAGAGAAACAAGTTCAACCAGTCTCAATTTTTACCAGAGGGAAGACGTCGTGGTTTCACAATGGATGCACAAGCAGTTAAACTTTGCCCCAAAATTAATGCTTCAGCTATTTATTACAAACTGTTTATAACTTGACCACACATCAACGTACAAATTTTTGGTGGAGCGAAACTAATGGAGACTATTCGTTTCGACATTCATATCCTGTATAATACACTACTTAAAGACATATTGCTTGTCAGATACACTGCCTATCGTAATTGTTTCCGATGGGTGTGGCTATCAAACTCGTAAACTTGTATTATCAAATGCACTGTCCATTTTTGCAATTAAAAATAATAAAATAATCGAGCAGAAATTTTTGGAGAAAGGACACACACAAATGGAGTGTGATAGTGCTCATGCTAAAATCGAAATAAAATTTAAAAATCAGTCAATATATATATTCCAAGCGATTACATCGGGATAATTAAAGAAGCGCATGCAACAGTGAAAATTTATAACAACATAGTAAAAAAGCCGTTTGAAGCTTTATATTTGAATTATGATTTCTTTCGGAACTTAAACGATGCTAAGCTTTTGCGCTTTTCGAGTATCAGACCTGGCCGTGCCAAAAATCATCTTACAGTTTCCAAGCTACGATCACTTAAATATCTCACAAACGGCGAAGTTAAATTCAAGTTGGATTTTGATGAAGATATTATAGACGACGATATTAGAAGATTTTATATACTATATTAGACCAAAAAGCAATTTTTTGCTTAAATAACTTCTGACATAATCGCCAAGCATTCAAAAATTTAACCTTGTTGGACTGTGTAATTTGCAAAAAATACCGACATTCATTAGCTCTAACTGTTTGCCAATCAACCACAGAAAAATCTACACAATGATTGATTAAATGATTGCTTTTACCGAAAGAGAAGAAGCATTTAATTGGATTTATTACAATAAATTAATTTAAAATTAATCATTAGATGCTCGAGTGACGTGAGCTATTAAAGTCGACTTAAAAAAGGCCTTTGGGATGTATCTAAATATTTTATATAAATGTGACAGCACTATTTTATCATTAAAATTATGGAGCGATATAACGCGTTAAAGGGAAAGGTTAAGGTCATATCAAAAAAATGTTGAATTCAACATTTGTTCCCTCATAAAAGTAAAAAAGAGTTGGCTGTGCCGTGGACACACCCGTAGGTTTTGACGTGACGAAGTTTCTTGCTGTTGTTGTTAATGTTGATGTTGATGTTGATGTTGATGTTGATGTTGATGTTGCTGTTGATGTTGATGTTGATGTTGATGTTGATGTTGATGTTGATGTTGATGTTGATGTTGATGTTGATGTTGATGTTGATGTTGATGTTGATGTTGATGTTGATGTTGATGTTGATGTTGATGTTGATGTTGATGTTGATGTTGATGTTGATGTTGATGTTGATGTTGATGTTGATGTTGATGTTGATGTTGATGTTGATGTTGATGTTGATGTTGATGTTGATGTTGATGTTGATGATGATGTTGATGTTGATGTTGATTTTGATGTTGATGTTGATGTTGATGTTGATGTTGATGTTGATGTTGATGTTGATGTTGATGTTGATGTTGATGTTGATGTTGATGTTGATGTTGATGTTGATGTTGATGTTGATGTTGATGTTGATGTTGATGTTGATGTTGATAATGATGTTGATGTTGATGTTGATGTTGATGTTGATGTTGATGTTGATGTTGATGTTGGTGTTGGTGTTGGTGTTGGTGTTGGTGTTGGTGTTGGTGTTGGTGTTGGTGTTGGAGTTGTTGTTGGATTTGGAGTTGGTGCTTTTCGTTTAGTTTTTTTTTGCTTCCCCATTGGTTGTGCTCTAATTTCAATTAATCCAGCAAAAGTGATGCATATGCGTCCCATTAGGCGGTTCCCTGAGGGTTTTTGACACGCCGTCAAATTTTTTTTTTTATTTTTGTCATATGCCCGAAGACCTCACCTTTGTTTTCGTTCCTTAAAATTTACCGTTGCACCAGTAGTCACAGAGTTAAAAATCCATGCAACGTTTTTTCATGGCTGTAGCATTTTTACTGCATTATGTGATTGCATCCCTGAAATCATGACAACAAAATTTTTTTTGTAATTTAGTTGTGAAGCGTAATAACACATCCCTGCTGTCGTAAAACAAAATTTACTGTAGCACTCCTCCTGAGTGTGTAATAATTCCATGCAACGATATTACATTTCTATTACATAAGCTGCTATATTCACGACCTGACGACGCCGGAATTTTTTTTTATTTTTGTCGTAAAGCCATATATAAAGACTTTATTTTCCTTTTTAAACTTTTATCGTAGGTTATATACTCATTGAGTAAAAATTTAATGCAACGCCGCTGCATGAATGTTGCGTTATCGATCTTTGAGCGGCTCTCTCAGCTCCCCATGATGTCAAAAATTTTTTGTCTAATTTTGTTGTGAGGGCTTCCAATAGGCCTTTATTGGCGTATCGTATTTTTAATCCTAGCACTAATACTCAGCGAGTAATAATTCCATGTAACAAATTTTTAGTTGCGTTGCTTACGCAGCTCCCACTACGTCCCTATGCCGTATTAAATTTTTTTTTTGTTTTTTTAATATAGTCAAAGAATTAACCTTTATGGTCATACTATTTTTTTAATCATAGCTCTTATACCCAGCGAGTAACAATTCAATGAAACGCAGATGAATTTTTAAAAAACTCATTTTTCAACTTTTTTGGAAACTAGAGCAGTACAATGTAACTTCGTCACGTCAAAATTTTTGGTTAATTTTTGAAATAACTTTTAAATTAAGATGAAAAAGTCAAATGTAAGATCAAAATGAATATATTTATAAGTTGTCGTAATTACGTGGGTAGTCCTAGAAGTACTCGACCTTACAAAAAACAAAGAAAACACAAAAAAATTTGAGAAATAATATCTTTATTACTCTACATAGTCTTTTAGTTCGATACACTTTTCCCAGCGCTGTTCTGAGTGTTCCAACTGAGATACCCTGTTTATAGTGAGAACCGTCAAGCTCACCAAAATAGCCATCAGCCGCAGGCTCCACCTCCTCATTCTTGGTAAACCACCGAGCCATTTTTTCAAGTTTGGAAAAAAACAAAAAAATCTGAGGGGCTAATCTCGAAGTTGAACTCATTGATTTTGGCCATCGCGAAAAAGAATATATGAACTGGTGCAGTGTCTTGATGAAACTTTAATTCTCCCCAAATGCGGCCGTTTTTTCATGACTTCATCACTCAAACGCTGCTATAAGATCGCTTAATACCACAATAAATCCTTTTTTAAGATAATCAATGAAAATTACACGCAAAGAAATTTTTCGTTTACAAAAACTGAAAAATTCACCTACTATACTTAGTATGTGAGCTGTATTTGCCGTTAACGAATATTCAGCTGTCATCAACTTAAAAATACATTATATAAGATATGTATATGCTACCACAAGATATTTCGGTCATTATTATTTGTTATGTTTATTATCTTTATCCCTATGTCCGTCCTTTTTCTTATGGATTGCACTCATCGCACCTCTGTTGCTATCTCCGACCGCGTATTAAGCAAATTACCAATTTGTCCAAAAAGCAACTCTGAACTATAAGCGTTGTGTTTATATACCGAAGGGAAAAACAAACGACGTTTTCAGTTGGGAAAAACAAAATTTTCAATTGCTGCAATTTAAAAATCACTTACGTTTATGGCAAATGAAATAAATTTCCTACAAGTAAATGACGCGTTCTTCGCATCTGACTATTATTATAACAACTGTTGAAACGTTTGCAAATAACGATTTCAAGCACGACGAACGAAGTTCGTTTGCGGCAAACTGGTGATAAACGTATTTTTTTTTTCTTTGCTGGTATCATACGCGCATCCCAAAAAAATGACATCATGACCTTGCCTACAGAAGGAATTGTTTTGGCCTTCTTTGATACTGATTCTCCTCTTTCAGTTCATTCTTTTGACGGTACTTTCGTCTCAGGTGTGAAGTGATGGTTCATCCATGATTATAAACCGACACAAAAACTCTGTTTTTTTGTTGTGAAACTTTGGCAAACACTCGATTGAAACAATCTCACGACATTGTTTTTGTTCTATTGTGAGTAATCGTGGCACCCATCTTCCGAATAACTTTCTCATGTCCCAATTTTCAGTCAATATGCGATGTACAGCACTTTTTGAAATGTCTATCAAGTCTGCTATCTCGCGCACTTTCAGTCGACAGTCATGCTTTACCATTTTGTAGATTTTCTTCAACATTTCTGGTCTCCTCATTTTGGGCGTGGTCCCCTCAAATGGCTTTGTTTAAACTCTGTCATCCAATTCTTTACTTTTGCAAACGAGGGAGCAGACTCCTCCAGAGTATAATCCACTAGCTCCACTTTAATATTGGTTGGACTGAGGATTTTCAAATGAAAGTTTTGTTTCATTGAAAATTTTTGTACTTCTGGGACTAGGTCGTTAATTATTTAAAAATTTTAATTATTTAAAAATTTATATTAAAAACTAGCAGGGTACCCAACCTTGTTCGGATTGGCTTAAAGGGATTATATACCCAGAACTTTTTTACAAAATTCAAGACTCAAGAATATGTGGTTAAAATTTCAAGCCGATATATAAAAAAATAACAAAGTTATAGCCTAGAGAGTGAACCGCCTTTGATTCAAGAGCGTTTTTCTCGAAACCATGTTTTCAAAGTCGGTGACCAAGAGTTCTCGAAACTCAGTGGCCCGATCGTTTTGATTTTTTTGCAGGCTTATTTTATTCATAATAATCTCGTACTTGTCATAGGAGTTTTTTTTTCGTAGCTTTGTTCATTAGTTATACTCGTATATAGGCAAAATAATGACGAATTTTAGGTCGAAAATCGTTACTTTACTTTCGGATCCGCCATTTTGTGAAAAATCAATATTTTTAAAATCGGCTATGACAAGTACGGTTTTTAAGTATCTAGTTTAATAATATTATTAATTTTTTTGTTTCAGATGAATTTAGGAGGAGCAATATTGGTCACCGCTTTTCACCTTTTTTTCACAGCGCTCTACAAAAAAAGCTGTAACTACCTTATTAATTTTTTTTTATAAAAAAAAAACTAAACACACTCTTGTTTTTTTTGTGTAGAAAGCAAAAAAAGAAATTTCAAAATTTTTCGCTACTTGGACTCATGACACCCACATACCAAGTTTCACTATCAAAAGCTGTACAACTCGGGAATTATAATGATTTCAGAATAGTGGTCGTATCTATAGTGCTACTACGCTCACTTTTAGTACATTTGCTGACAGTAAAGATACGACCTAAACTACCAAATTTTAATTCAATACGACAGAAACCGTCTGACATATAGAATTTTTATTGATTTATGGGCGGTAAAAAGGGAAAAAAGTTATAGAAATTGATCGTAGTGGGCGTGGATTAAGGCCAACCGAACCAACATTTTTCCTAATGGTTTATTTTAATACATTGCTCCTTCATAATAAATTTCATCATTTAACCTAACACCCAAATAGCATATTCGATTATAAAAGCATTTACATCTCAGGAATTATAATTATTTATGAATAGTGAGCGTACCTCTAGTCAGACTACACCCATTTTTAATACATTTGCTGAGAGTAAGCATACGAACCAAACTTCCAAAGTTTAGTCCAATACGACCGAAACCGTTTGAAATATACCATTTTGATTGATCTGTGTCTGTAAAAGGGTGCGTGGCAATCCATTTTTGGTAAAATTTCCTACAGTAAACATAGAAACTAAATTACATAATTTTAGTCAAATACTACCAAAACCATTTGAAATAGAGCATTTTTATTGATTTGTGGGCGGTAAAAGGGGGTGTGTCAGCCAATTTCTCATAAAGTTGCCTACAGTTAGCATACAAATTTAACTACAAAATTTGAGTTTAATTCGGCCGAAACCGTTTGAAATATAGCATGTTTATTGATTTAAGGGCGGTTAAAGGGGGCGGTTAAACTGTACGAAAAACCCATTTTTCGTACAGTTGCTGACAGTCAGCATACAAACTAAACTACCAAATTTTAGTCTTATACGGCAGAAACCCTTTGAAATATAGCATTTTTATTGATTTGTGGGCGGTAAAAGGGGGCGTGGCACAATTAATATTGCCTATGTTCAGCGCAGTAATTTAAGGCATCGTTTGATATAGGTTTTATTCAAATCTGTTAAGTAGTTTCAGAGTCTATTCCAAATATACATACATACATACAAACAAACAAAAATATTATATAGAATTTTCTCAAATTTTCATGATATTTTTTTTTTTTCGGCGGGTAAAAAGTATCCCAGTTCAGGCGGTGGCCACTTAAACAAGGATTAATTTTTTCTTTTATTTTTTCCTCAGATGTTCCAGACTGGTGATATCCTACACCGTCAATTTTTTGGCATTTTTTAAAATCAATTCAAATAACGTCAAAAACCGCTTCAAAAATTCTGAAAAAATTTTGTGTATTCTTTAAATGTTAATAAATATATGTGCAAAATTTGAAAACGATATCTTTTTTCCTTCTATTAAAAAAAAAACCCGTAAAAAATTGTTTTTTTTTTAAATTTAAAACCCCTTAGTCCCCTTAATCAACAAAGTGAAATTTGTAGTAGACCTCTCAATACAAACAATGGCAAAAGCAAGTTAAGAACTTCATCACCGTATTGAGAATATTGCAAATCGCGTGAAATCCGCATTCATCATTTTGATGAGAAGTTGTGATCCATGAAGAGAAATCGGAGAGAATGGCATATTTTTCTGATTTATCTTTATTAAAGTTATAGAAAATAAAACTGAAGATATTTAGGAATCAAATGAGAGGGAAAAAAAATTAGTCTTATTCGCAATGAACACTTCAACTCGATTGCATAACTCGATTGCATATATTGCAATATATTGCGTTTTTTTGGCATTGCAGATGAGACAGAAGTCTTCATCTTCGTCTTCAGAATGTGAAATCACCGCTGCTGGCTTGAAAGATGTACGAGGGCTGCACTTTTTTGGTTGTGACATCACTTCTGCTTTCCTCTTTTGTTGCTTCTCTTCTTTTCTGCGTGGTTCAGAGCATCCCACTAATGGAGGTTCACAAGTCCCCATATCGGACTTTAGCAAAATGGTCGCATCGCCATCGGCTTACTGAATGTTTGTACAAAATTTATTGCCTTGAATGTTTTCCGCTAACTCACCTTTGGAATCTACTACAAAATGGGTTTCCAAATACCACGACCACAAATAAGTTAGAAAACTTTTGGTGTGATTTTTTATTCGCTAGTTACAACCACACTAAGAACGCATGTTGAGGCGACAAGTGCCAATGAAAAAGTGAACTTATGTCAAGAGAGGCATTTGTGTTTGTTGGAACATTTCTACCATAGTGTTATTAGCAAGGTGATCTCGAATTTTTCATCTCACTCAAAAAAATTTCACCTACACTTGCCAAAAACAGTTGATGGCAATCTGTTACAATTTTTTTATTGAGTGCAAGTAAGTGATTTGATTATTTTTTTGTAAGTAGTCTCTTTTCTTTTCTCTCTTTGTCAAAATTTTTTGACAGTCGTAGGGAAATTTCTTAACGTCACGTTCACCTTGTTAATTATGCCATGATTTCTACTATCCACTGCATGGCGGATATTGCCGTGGTTAACAACTTCCCATGGTTCACAACTCCGCAATGTCCCCTATACTTTTATTTCCAGCATTATTTAACGGAACTTCGATCAACAAAACTTTTAATAGCACCGCGTGCTTAAAGCAGTGATGTTCACGTAGTACCACGCGTGGTGAGACCAGTGTTGCCAGAGGCCGAGCTCCAAATATCCCGTTCTCTTCTTTAAAACGCCCTGTTTATCCCGTTTTAAAAATAAAAAATCCCGAAAAAATCCCGTTCAAAGACCTTGCACAAAGCTTCATGTTTAATTATTTATTTATTTATTTAAGAAGAAAATAATCCAAGATACTCTTGGAAAGGTGAATATACAACGCAACTTTTTTATGCAGACAGATTAGCGTTTTGATTAAAATTTAACTCTCTACTGCCAATTTTCTAAAGACGTGATTTTTGGCTCTTCCAAAAATGTGGCTGGTTTGTGAAAAATCTGACAAATACCAATAAAAGTCGGAAAATACGAAGTAAATCACCATTAATATTATAAGTTAGAGGCAAAACAAGTCATAATGACGGCAATTAGGCTAAAAAATCGTAATGAATGGAAGTGTTTAATCATAATTTTCTTCATCTTCATCCAAATCGATGTCGCAATGTTTGCATGTGAAATACGAACGCCTTCCCATATTGACGTACTTCAAGTGAATAGGCCGGCCACATGCATTCGATGGAGTTTTTGGGTGTCAGTTCTTTAGGCAAAAACCTCAAACAAATGGTGCAAAAATCAATATCCTCATCAGATGGTTTTGATGGTTCTTTTGCCTTAGGACGCTTGGATGATGTTGGTTGTGCCTTCTTCAGTGATGCTCTTGCTAGGGATTTTGACTTTTCTGCTGTTTTTTCCTGCTTCAGATCATCAATTTTGTCTGGAACAGTAAGCTCGTAGCTCTCCATTGCCTTTCGCAAAAGTTTTCACAGTTTCAAACACGATGTCTGCCACAGTTGAAAGATTGGCAATATGTCAATTACTTACTTACTAACTTACCTGGCGCTTACAACCGTAGGTCGGTTTTGGCCTCGTATAAGAAATCTACGAAAATATAAGGAAAAAAGAAACGAAATTCCCTCGATAATTAGAGAAAGAAAAAAGTAATGGATCACAACCCATCCTGGTTCACAGCCCAGCCCTCTCTCCTAAATTTTTGAAATTAAAAAAAGAAGTTAAGAAACCCGACTTGAGCGAAAATCCCATTTTCGGGCTCAAAATCCCGTGCGCCCTTTTGAGGTTTAAAAAACCCGAAATATGGGCGAAATCCCAGGTTCTGGCAACACTGGGTGAGACTCGAAAACTTTATTCGAGAATCGAAACACGTACACGATTGAATCCACGAAGTTCTCTCAATCAGTTGGCGCTGAAACTTCAAGCAAGAAGTTTCGCGCCACTTGGTCGTGTGTTTTGCACACCACGAAATGTTTGAGGCATATGAAAATGCGTTATTTGCAGAATTATAATAATAATAATGATTATGATAGTGACAATGATAACGATAATGATAATGATAATGATACTAATAATGATAATGATGATAACAATGATAATCATAACACAATTCTTGCTTAATTCCTGCACAACAATTTTTATCAGTGCAGAGAGCTACAAACACAAGCACAAAAGTCGAAAATTGTAGTAGAATGCGTGTGATTGTACTGGTTTAAAGCTTAAAAATATCAGTGAGAAGTAGTGTTTATTATACAAGGGTTACTACATATATTTCGGGAATAAATATAAAGACTGAATTTCTTTTCAATTTGTAATAAAAAACTTGGTAATAAATTTTTTATTTTTCAATTTTTGTCGTTGTACTACTTGAGACCGTAGGAAAATAAGAAATATTTCTTTAAATAAAGAAAACAAACAAGCGTCGAACAATTATTATTCATCAAGACAATGGGCACTCAAAACATCGAATAAATGGGTCATCCACCGTGCAGCTCTTATTTGGCACCCAATGGCATTTTTTGTTCCCTCACATCAAGAAATTGCGTTGACAATGGTTTTCGATGCCAGAAGAAGTCGTTGATGCGTTCAAAAACTGTGTTTTGGAGATGTCTCAAGTGGTATGGGATCAGTGGCGTTCCTACGGGGGGGAGTGTGGCCCGCCCCGGGTACCACCATTTTAAGGGTGACACCATTTCGATATTTTTTTTAATTTCTCAAACAGAAAGAAAAAGGTACAAATACATTACGTTAAGAAATATGTGTCCCATTTTGTCGCATTGAAATTATTTCTAACAATTTGTATATCAGTAGCTTCATGCGAAAGGAGTTTTTCCAAGCTAAAATTAATTAAGACTTATTTAAGGTCTTCCATGGGACATGCAAGGCTTTCCGATCTTGTTTTTTTATCCATTGAAAACGAGCGTGCAAGTAATACTGATTTCGATGAGGTTATTTCAAATTTTGCAGCTCTTAAAGTAAGAAAAGTTAGTTTTTAAGACAAGGCCATTAATAAGATTTCTTTGTTTAACCTTATACCTACATATACAAATATGTACCTGAAAATGTAATTTTTTTGTTCCGTCAGTTTTTAAGACTGCGAAGTTAATAAGTTTTCTTTTTTACCTTATGCCTACATATCTAAATATGTAGACAAGTGCGGGTCAATCTGTTCGGATGAGAAAAAACCAAAAATGCGTATAGCAGAAATGTAATCTATGATGAATTCTTAAAAAATTTCCCCAAGAAACCATAGGTCTAAAATCAATCCCAAAATCGCACATATCGAGGTCAAAACTTGTGATGAATTAAAAAACAACTGTATAGTTTAAATAGAAATTCTGACGAATAGTCCAAAAATGGCAGCGTATATCATTGATTTTGGACTTGTTGACAAGGAAATTTTGCCAGCTCTCCGAATCTGAATTTATTTGAAAAATATTTTGGCTTTTAAACCAAAATTTTGCCAGCCTGATATTTAAAATTTGCCAAAAATGTAAAAATCATCGTAGAAACGTTTTGATAATTTTTAATTTTACATTTGAATTCTTCATTTTTGGTTTCTTTTTGCATTTAAAATTTTTTTATAGGGGTGACACCATGAGTATCCGCCCCGGGTGTCACCAAGCCTAGGAACGCCACTGAATGGGATAAATGTTATAACAATTGGGTCGAAAACATGCAAGAATGTGTAAATCACAAAGGAGAATATTTTGTAAATCAGTAAAGAACATAATTCGGACTTTATTTTATTCCCTTTATTCCCGAAATATATTAAGCAGCACTCATATAATACAGATCTAAATTACAAATAATTGTATTTTATTTTTAGTCAGAATGTTTGTAAAAAAAATAAAAAATAAATAAATGGTCATTTCAGCCCTTGAAAGGGCTTTGCCCTAGCTTCTTATGATCATCAATTGTGTTGTGCGTGTTATTAAGTTTGTACACAATTGACCGAGAACCGGACCTACAGGTTTAACGCCGACTCCGAACGGCGATGAAGGGAATGTTCTTGTTCTTAAGAAGCTTTACATGGCATTTTGATTACTCTCTGAGCTTTGCCATTGTCTGCAGAGAGGTGGCGGCCGTACAGAAAAATTATTTTAATTCAAATAATTTTCTGTAGCTGCTGGGATTCGAACCTGGGTCTCCAGGTTCATTCACATAGAGGCCACGCACTTTTACCAACTACGCCACAGAAAGTTTGTACTGGGCATACAATTTAAATGTTATATTATATCAAGACCGTTTAGATTGGTTTTTTTTTGTTTTTTTTTTTTTTTTTTGTTAATAAAAGTTCTGATAAATTCATGGATTATTAGGTGAACACTGATTTTCAAGGCTGCATCAGCAAGAGGTGTAAGGTTATTAAGGTGCATTATTGAACTGCTGGTTGTTTGACAGTTTTAAAAGATATTGTCTTTCGGTCATGATCTAAATGTCTCTACTTTATAATTCAATAAAAATTTACGAGGCATCTAAACAATTTTTCCTCCTATTTAAAAAAAAAAGTCTTACACCTCTTTCTGATACATTCAGTATAAGCTTTATAAGCATTACACTACTGTGGGCAAAAAAATACCGGACGTGTAGCTCATCAGTTGATGTTGATGGTATTCCTGGCCGTGACTCGTCTTCAACGCTTTCTCGACCCTCTTTGAACATTTTGTACCACTCATGAACTTTTGTTTTCAATAGAGATTGCTCACCGAAGACCTTCTGCAACATTTTCAATGTTTCGGCAGCATAAATATCATTCCGCACACAAATTTGGAACTGCTTAGTTGAATACTTTCAGACATTATTAAAAACGAAAAATTCACTTTTAGCTATTTATAAAAGGATGCGTATTTCAAGCACTAATGAATATTATGACGTGTAGTTTGGCACAGATATCAGTGACAGTTGTGTCAACTTAAAAATAAAAACATTTGTCTCTATCAGAATCCGGAAAAACATTTATTTTTGGGGATTTCGGTATTTTTTGCCAACAATGGTATTTCAGCGTTATAACATATCCATTTTGTATTAAAGTATGTTAGACAGTAAGATGCAACATTACCTAGAATTGGTTACACGAGTATGACCAATGCTCAATCCTGAACGAACAGATGCTGTTGCCTAATGTTTGAATCGAATAAGAGATTTCGTCACGATAGAAAAACTGGTGCATTTAAATTTCGTATTAAAAAAATTTGCGTTTCACTCTGAACAATTAATTTAATAATGCGATTTCGTTATTGTCCTCATTCTTGTTTTAACTCTAACGTATTTTTCCAATTATTTTTCAAATCATTCGAAAATAAGCACGACTAGTGCTGAGGACCGCGTGAAAAACTATGACCAACTAAAAGTGTCTCTAACATCAATGTCAATGGCATAATGTAGTGAATGAAATTTTTTAATTTTGAATTTTGGGACTGAGTCAGATAGAGTTGCCACATAATAAAGTGTGCAAAGCAATGCAATGCTGGCACATTAAGTCAAAATCTAGAGATTTTGTTTATTTTTTTAACCCTTACATGCAAGGCTTTTTGTTTGCATTCAACATTTATTCACTTTTGCTGCAAATAATTCAGTCTGCTGAATTCTATAAGTATAACCGTTTGAAGAGAACGATAGCTTTAAATCGGTTTGATCCGAAAGGTTTATTATTTTTCCAAAAATCACTCTCGTTCAGACATGGGGATAAACTCTTTTGGTTGTGCCATATATGACACACTATGCATTTAAGGGTTAATGCTTTTTTTTCTGAATGATGATGCTTGGTTTTGTTTTAATGCCAAAAAACGAAAAAAAATATCAACAACGACAACGTTGCTTATATAGCTGCAGATATCTAAAAGAAGAAAAAAAAAAGTACAAAAAAAAATACCATTAAAATATCTAGAAGCAAAACTTTTTCGCCTCTTCTTCTTCTTCTTCGTTACAACGTGCAGAAGTCATCAAGAAATCTGCTTAAATTAACATGAAGACTCTGACGATTAAGCAATATTTTCTGCTGGTTTTGTTGTTGTTGGTGTAGTTGTTGTTGTTGTTGTTGTTGTGTTTTATCATCGGTTGTTTTACTTTTTTATTGTTGTTGTTGCTTTGCTTTGCATGAGCACCACAAGCCAGCTCGTGGGCAGACATTAAGTAGTCTTTACTGACTGACTGAGCCTTGGCTCTCATCTTCTTCTACATCTTGAACATTTTGCTCGTTCGCTTAATTGCATGTTTATAACTCAATAACTTCAGTTAGCTTGTAACTTGCGCTTCTAGCCGCGCACGCATTTGCACCGCCCCACTCCCATACTTTGAGTCAAGCTCTTTCAACTTGACCTCTGGATTTGGCTGGTAAAAATATGAGAACAAAAAAGAAACTTTTTTCTGTTGCACAGTGTTTTTTTTTTTGCAAAATTTTATTGCATAAATTTGCTAATAACATTTCAGAGAGTGTTTTTTTGATGTTTTCGCTGATTTATGAGTTTTTGGGGAATTTTGCAAAGTAATTTAAATAATGTTCATATCTGTTGAAATTTGGTTTTATTTTTTTTTTTTTTTGTTTTTTAGGCTTAAACAATTTCAATTAAAAACTAGTTAGTTATTATTTTTTTTTTTGTTTTAATTCTTTGATGCTTAAGAGCTTAAATGAAGATTTATGATTATGTTCATTATTTCATTCTGTTTTTTGTTTTTTTTTTTTGTTCTGTGTTTTCTCTGCCACACACTTTGCTCTAGCAGCATAGCCTTTATTTTGCTTCATCATAAATCATTGCAGGCCAAGTCTAGAGACTGGGGCGAATGGCAAACTTTATTTAATTAATTTTAACATAATCGAAAAACAAAAAATTACTGACACGACTATAGTTTATTTTTACATGATAAACCTTTTTATTTTGTTGACTATGACTAGGATTGTGTAGATACAAATAGTAATCGTTTAAGAGAAGTTTTGTTCGCAAACAATTTATTTGCTACTTTGGCTGAGACGTTCTCTTTCGGAGGTCGTGTGATATGTATTGACCTTAGGCTTTGAACCAAGTCTTACATTTACGTATTGAGCATGTGCGAAAAGTAAATGCAATTATTGTTAAGATTTTAACTAATTATGCGAATATTTTGTCAATTGGTTCAGCCTCCGAGGTCTTGGTTGATACCAAGAATGATAGAAACAAGATTACGCGTTCCCCAGTCCCGTTATCTAATGCTCTCTTTCTCAACTGAGTGCATGACGTCACACAGTACTTTTGCTTGACAAAAACGTATGCAAATGTGCGATCTCTTAGACAAATTGACGAAATTGAAAATAAATTCTTTCGAAAAAGTAAAGTAAAAATATTTACTCTACTGCATAAAAAAATGAAAATTTTCGTATACGAAAAATATCAATTTTTTAAACTTTCAAGATTTTTATCTCCTAAACCATTCAAGAGCGACAAAATTTTATTGCACCAATAGATTTAAGAGGTCTACATACATATTATAAAAATAAGAAAAAAAAATATTAAAGCATGGGTGTGGGAGTAATATTATTCCAAAGTCTGACAATATCGCTTGTGACGTCATGCTCTCTCTCTCTCATTAGCGGAACGCGTAATCTGGTTTCTATCATTCTTGGGTTGATACGTAGGTTACTAGTTATATTTCGGGAAATGGCAACGCTACAGTCATTCCAGTCAAAATGATGTTTTCATAGGAAAGTTTGACATTTATTAGTTTATACGTACTCACAATGTTTTGATGTACGTGCGCTTATTGTGTTGTTTACAGTTTAAATTAAAATTTTATTTCAGCAAAAATATGGAATTAAAATCTCATATTTTATTTAATTTTTCAACTTCTGACGTACTCAATTTGATTTTAGGTGATGAAATTCCATCAAAGACCTCTGTATATCGGTTGTACCTAGTCGTGCCATAAGTTCTGTTACAAACTAAATATGATGTCAAAATTTAAGAAACAAGTTTTTAATTTATTTTCTAATTTTTATTTTTTAATTTAAAGATAATTTTTCTAAGAATACAAAAAATTATTCAAATTATTGCCTTTTGCTTTGATGCAGGCTCTTAGACGGTCTGGCCATTGGGCTATAGCGGCACGTATGGTTTCCATTGGTATTGGTGACGCTGCTGCAATTAGCGCTTACTTGAGACTTTCCGAATTTCGTTGGCGAACTTTGCAAGCCATACCCTCTAGCTCCAACCATAATTTGTAATCAAGAGGATTTAAGTGTGGGCTTCCTGAAGGCTAATCTTCAGCAGAAATGAATACTGGAATATTCTGGCGCAACTAATCTTGCGTTGTTTTAGCTTTATGAGCTGCTGCAGAGTCTTGTTGAAAGACCTTGTGTTCTCCATTGAAGAATTAAATTTCTCCATAAAGAATTAAAATTTTAACAACGCCTCATCAAATTTTTAACAAGGCATCTTGTTGGTACACTTTCGATCCACGTTTTACACCTTTTTCAAAAAAAATGCAGGGATGTGACGCCGTTGCACGATACTCCCCATCAAACCATGACGTATGCAGGATGATGACCTCTCTAAACCCTATGTACTGTATTTTTTGCTTCCTGGGATGTTCTAGCAAAAGGATAGACTTTGTCATTTTGTTTATTTAAAACTTCCTCCACCGTCAAAATTTTTTCATCAATAAAAAGATTATCTTTTATGGCCATTGGTTGCATGCCACTGCAACAGCTTCTTGCATCTTTTCAATCTTACTTGATTTAACCGTGGAGTTAAAAGATGACCAGCGCTCTTTCGAAAAGCTTTCATATGGAGGTCATCACGGATTAGTCGGGACATGGATCTGGTAGACATCTTCATCTCTCTAGCCATAATTTTCTGCTTCCTTAAGGAATTTCGGCGAATTTGCTCACGTACTACTTTTATGGCTCCAGTCGTACGAATAACACGAGGACGCCCACTTCTGACCCTGTCCTCTACTTGAGATAATTATAAAAACCGATTAATGGTCCGATAAACAAATATTCTTGATATGTCGAGTTTTTTTAACAACGTGAATATCTGACTCGGTGGCGTCCGTGGCGTCCGTGGCGTAGGTGGTTAAAGTGCGTGGCCGCTATGTCAAAGAACCTGGAGACCCAGGTTCGAATCCCAGCAGCGACAGAAAATTATTTGTATTAAAATAATTTTTCTGTACGGCCGCCACCTCTCTGCAGACAATGGCAAACCTCAGAGAGTCATCAAAATGCCATGTAAAGCTTCTTGAGAATAAGAACATTCCGTTCATCGCCGTTCGGAGTCGGCGTTAAGCCTGTAGGTCCATTTCTCGGTCAATTGTGTACAAACTTAATAACACGGACAACACAATTGATCATAAGAAGCTAAGTCAAAGTCCTTTCAAGGGCTGAAATGGCCAGTTATTTATTTTTTTTTTTTTGTAATATCTGACTCGCGCTATTTCCACACTTGTATAGCCCCACTCAACATTAACGCTGTGAAATTCTAAACCAAACTGACATAAACTAAACTTGCAATGAAATATTTTAATAACAAAAATTATAACGGGACTTTCTAATTTAAAATTTCAACGCCTACTGACTTGAAAATTATGAAGTTATGGCACGACTAGGTATACAGGATTCTAGTGGGGCCATACGGAGCTCACTGACTTATTTCGTGTAGGGCGTCCAAAATAGCAAACTGAATACGATTTGCCTACAAAACCGAGTCTGGATCCTATGGGTACAGGGATACAAAGGTATAGAAGGAACCGAAATTGCTGACGAATTTTCAGGCAAAGGAACATCAACTCCTCTTGTTCGTCCGGAACCATTCTGTAGGATAGGCAAAGGAATTATCTCTCTTTCAATAAACAAAGAGGAAGAAAAACGAAAAGACGAATATTGGAGAAACTTACCAGGGTTAAAAGAATATGCCAAAAAATTGACGGTGTGCAGGATATCACCAGTCTGGAACATCTGAGGAAAAAAACAAAATAACCAAATTAATCTTTGTGTAAGTGGCTATCGCCTGAACTAGAATAATTTTTTCCGCCGAAAAAAAAAAAAATGGCGGCCATTTGAAAAAAAATCGAAAAAATTTTTCTATATCTTTTAATCAGAATAAAACAATTCTGAAACTTAGAAGTGAAATATATCAACATAATGGGAGTGGGTTATAGACATGAAACGCACCTTATATATTCAATATGCTAGTATTAACTTGCCACTGTCCCAATTTGCTCATTCAAAAAAGCCATTAAACAGATAAAAGAAAGCAAGGACACAGCAGTTTCTCTAATTTTTTCATATAATTTGGAATTATAGGGTGAATTGTCAATAACAAGCACCAAATCTTGAAACTGGTTTCCAATATCCTCCTTACAGATCAATTCTGTCGCGGTAACGTTAATCTTGTTACCGTAAAAATTCACCTTTTAGTAACTTGAACGCTCTGTTGGTATTCTGCGACCAAGCGTTACCGGTGAATATTGTTACCATCTCTTTAGATGGTAACAAGCAAAACAGAAGACATTTTTAGCTTGCATTAAAAAAGTGCTCGTATTTTGAGTAATTACTTAATTTAATTTTAAAATCCTCAAATCGAAATCGGAGCAAATAAAAATGAAAAACCATGTCAAATTAGCTGTTGCTGCTTCTTCAGCACTTTTCAATTATTAAAAATTTATAGCAATTCACTGTGTAATATTAATTTACATAAAATTAATATATGAATTAAATATAGATAAGACCGCCAGCGTCGTACGTGCATATTTCCTGCCAAGAAAAACAAATATTATATACATAAAAAGTTAACATAATGCAATTAATTATATGTATTTACTTCTCACTTTCCATTGTTCATATTTCACCACACAAAAGAGAGAGCTTCATTTCAATAAGGTGAGTTTACGACTGTTCAAAGCGTTACCGAGTGCACAAAATACCAATTTCTAAGACCGGTAACGTTTCGGTAACAATATTGCTGTTACCGGTAACGCACAGAATCGATCTGTTAATGTGATTTGAATTACATTCGATTATTTTTTAATTACAATTGATAATTTTTTAATTACATTTGATAATTTTTTAATTACTTTGGATAATATTTGAATTACATTTGCTAATATTTGAATTGCAATTGGGATTTCATGAATTTCAATTGAAAAATATGAACTACAATTGGAAAAGATGTAGATGATAACTTGAGCTCTACTGTAAACAACCTTTATGTAAACATGTGTTAAAAGCAGGGATCGTAATTATTATAAGCGATATCCAAAAACTCAAAGTTTTATTATTATTTTTAGATTTTATTATTTTATTTATTTTATTTATTTTATTTATTTTATTTATTTTATTTATTTTATTTATTTTATTTATTTTATTTATTTTATTTATTTTATTTATTTTATTTATTTTATTTATTTTATTTATTTTATTTATTTTATTTATTTTATTTATTTTATTTATTTTATTTATTTTATTTATTTTATTTATTTTATTTATTTTATTTATTTTATTTATTTTATTTATTTTATTTATTTTATTTATTTTATTTATTTTATTTATTTTATTTATTTTATTTATTTTATTTATTTTATTTATTTTATTTATTTTATTTATTTTATTTATTTTATTTATTTTATTTATTTTATTTATTTTATTTATTTTATTTATTTTATTTATTTTATTTATTTTATTTATTTTATTTATTTTATTTATTTTATTTATTTTATTTATTTTATTTATTTTATTTATTTTATTTATTTTATTTATTTTATTTATTTTATTTATTTTATTTATTTTATTTATTTTATTTATTTTATTTATTTTATTTATTTTATTTATTTTATTTATTTTATTTATTTTATTTATTTTATTTATTTTATTTATTTTATTTATTTTATTTATTTTATTTATTTTATTTATTTTATATATTTTATTTATTTTATTTATTTTATTTATTTTATTTATTTTATTTATTTGATTTATTTTATTTATTTTTTTTATTTTATTTATTTTATTTATTTTATTTATTTTATTTATTTTATTTATTTTATTTTTTTATTTATTTTATTTATTTTATTTATTTTATTTATTTTATTTATTTTATTTATTTTATTTTTTTATTTATTTTATTTATTTTATTTATTTTATTTATTTTATTTATTTTATTTATTTTATTTATTTTATTTATTTTATTTATTTTATATATTTTATTTATTTTATTTATTTGAAAAATTATCTTACGATTTTTATTGTTTTGAAAAAATTATCTTACGATTTTCATTGTTTTGATCAGAAATAAAAGTTTTCTTTTTACTTTTATTTTTCTGTTCAAGAATAAAAATTATTTTTGAGTTTTATTATTTTTCTCAAGAATAAAAATTGTTTCTCAATTTTTATGTTTTCGCTCAGAAATAAAAGTAATTTCTCAATTTTTATTTTACGCTCAAAAAATACTTTATAGATAAAGTTTTCTTTTAAAACAACAGTTGTGTATTATGTTAATTTTAATACACATGCATTAAGTTTTTCGATATTTTTTTTAAATAATGACGGTATTTTCAGTAGAATAGAATTTCTGTAAAATTACTTATTGAATTCTAAAGGTTGAGGTTTTAATTTAAGTTTTGCAGTTCTTGATATTAAATCTCATAAATATGATAGTTTCACTGATCCCATCATAAGGAATTTATTTTAATTAAATTCTCAATAAAATAATAAAATTATAGCCATCTACATAAGTGTATGATAATCTTGTGTAACCTTCTTGAAAGTAATTAAAATCTGACAAAGCTCGTTCGTTTGTCCGCTTCTTTGTTGCTTAATTCTAATTAAATTATTCGAAATGAAGGTCAAAAGCTAAATAAGATATTTTCAGAAATATTCAGTTGCTATTCTAATTCTATTTCTACACAAGTGCTTTAATGTTCATATTTCAATGAAACTTAAGCGAGCATTAGCCATAATAAAACAACTTGAGACAAACTTGGCTTAATGGCGAGAAGATAGCAAAGAGCACAGCAATAAAGAATAGTAGATGTAATTTAGTCCAAATACAGATGAGCATCAAACGATAAAAAAAAATAAAATAAGAAACTTAACCTAAGCACTTAATGTCATTGTAAATAAAGCTTTTTCAATAAATGCTTGAAGTCAGTGCTGTCAGATCGGGGGAAATTTCCCATTTTGAAGTGTTTTTTTTTTTCAAATTTACAAGTAAGAGAAGAAGGTAGTTTCCTGTGAAACAAGAAATGTTTTGGACGCAATATTTTTTAAATGTCGGCCATTCGATGTCAAACCGGACACTTTTGGTAAATAGCGATTATGACAATGGTAGAAAATACCAACCTTATAAAACTTAAGTTTGAAGTTTGACGACGCTATGTAAATCAGTATTTGGTTGGCAGCCATCATTTGTAAACAGAGAGAAAAAAATGGTCATAGTTATGTGATAGGTACAATACTTTCATATGGAAGGTCTCAGTCCAACCAATATAAAAGCGGATTATACTCTGGGTAGTATGCTCCTTCGTTTGTAACAATAAAAGATTGGGTAAAATATTGGCTGCAACAATAAAATAATATTACACAGGTATTTCCCTTCCATTCGATTTGGTAAAGTTCTATTATTTTCTGCCTTATTTCAACACATGTTTGGCGACCCATCTTCACTAATCGGTTGTATACAAAGAACTGAAGTATTCAATCAATAAAAAATTGATATTTGGAAAAGAGCATTGCAAAAGCCTACTTGAAGTTCAAGCCACTTTAAGCACTTGAAATATTGTATGTATCCATATTTGAAAAAACAAGCCCTGAAAAGAAATTTTTAGTTTATCGCAACTGAAAAATTCACCAACTACACTTTGTTTTCGGGTTGTATTTGCCGCAAACGATTTGCTTATATTGCACCAATTTATCCAAAAAGTAACTTTGAACTATAAGCGTTGTGTTTATACAACGAAGGGAAAAACATACGAAGTTTTCAGTTGGGAAAATCGAATTTTTTAATTGATGCAATTTAAAAATCACTCGCGTTTATAACAAACGAAGTTAATTTGCTGCAACTAAATGACTAAATGGCGTTTCTCGCGACTGACTATTATCTATGACAACGTTTCAAGTTTGAAAATAACGGTTTCAAGCACGACAAACGAAGTTCGTTTGCGGCCAACTGGCGATAAACGTTTTTTTCTTTGCATGTAGCCTGCTTACAATAATACCCAACAGATAAGTCATATCCCTGCTTTCTGTGCATTCCGTGTTTAGTTTAAGGGGGTAGCTGATTTCGAATCTGATGTCAGAATTTTAAAATTCAAGATAGCGGATAGGGTTACCACCTAAATTTTTTTTTTTATTTTTACGAGGTGCTGAGGCGAACACTAAGTAAAAATGGGTTGCTGAATACGATTCCATCGTCAGAATTTCAAAATTATGAAATTTTAAACCATAGTGCTGTCACTAAAGAATATGTTTTTCACGACATATAAATCGTGTTTGGTAATTCCAAAGCCAAGGTGGGAAAGAAAAATATCTTAAGTTCAACATTTTGAAAGTTCAGTCTTTATGACAACACCCCCAATAAAGGAATCAGGCTATTTGACTTTGCCACAGCACGAAAGTTTTCAGTTTTTAGTAGCTCTAGATTCAAGCATGTCACCATTTATAAGGCCATCTGGCTGTCTCCTGATCAAAAGACGTGCAACGAAATTTATCACATTTTGATTCCACTGTCTTAGGTGTATGCATGATCCATGGTGTCAAGAGAGACTCGGACCATTATCTTATCACAGCCAATATCCGTAGACGTCTCTGTGAAATCCAGCGCAGAGAAAGCTAGACGTCAAAGGCTGTTATCAAAACGGGCAGCCGAAGATTTCGCTACTCGATTCTCACTCCTGCTTCAAAAAAACAATCCTCCTTCAAGAGCGCACTCCTCCGATCGACGACATATGCGCGCAGTGGACTCACATTTCTCACTCTATGTGTACGGCTGCTGAAGAAGCGGTTGGGTACCACCGCCCGCGTCGACCAGGAGTATCGCGACACCACTGCAGAGAATGACTCCCCCTACAAAGCCACCCTGAAGTTGATTGTAACGCGTGCTGCTTAGCAGCGATATAAAGAGAAGAAGAGGGAATAGACACGTATTATCAGGAAAAAGAAAAACAGAAAAGTATGAGTGCGAGAAAATTAAGCTACATGGTGACAAGAATGAGGTCCGAAATTTATTCGAAAAATCAAGGTGCCTGGCCGATGGTTTCAAGACTAAAGTATTTTCCTGCAAGGATAAAATCGCGTGTTTAGTATATCCAGAGTACTCTGATGATGTGGATGGAACAATTCTATAGGCTTCTGAATGGCGACGCTGACAATAATCCAGCCAATAGAGATAATAACCCGAAAACCCCAATTGAGGATTTCACTGCCCAACTTTAATATAGTCTTGAAAGCTATAGCTCGACTTTAAAACAACAAAGCCGCAAGAACCGATGGTTCACCTGCTCAGCTCTTCAAGAATGGAGCCGAAGCTCTATTTAAATGCATTCGTGAGCTTCTATGGTTGGAAGAGAATTCAAAACTATTGGAACCACAGTGTGTTCTGCCTAATCCACAAGAAAGACGATCCCACCATTTTCACCAACTAGAATGGAATAAGCCTTCTTAATAGTGCATACGAGTATAAGGTCCTATCGAGAGTATTAGGTGAAAGACTGAAGCCTATCGTAAGCCAGCTGATTGGACTTTATTAATGAAGCTTCAGACCTGGCATATGCACGATTAATTATATATTTACGATACGACAAATCTTGGAGGAGACCTTAGAGAAACAAATCGACACGCACTATCTTTTTGTCGATTACAAAGTCGCCTTTGACAGTCCAATAAGGAATTGCTAGTGATCCACCATTTCTGAATTTGGTATTCCTGCAAAGCTCATCTGTGTTTGAAGAATGATACTTAGCAACACCAGCAGCGCAGCTAAAATCAGGAAGGATCTCACCCCTCCAGTTGTTACCAACGCGGTTTCAGTCAAGGTGATTGCCTGTTGTGCGAGTCGAATGGGTCGTGCAGTAAACGCATATATAACGAAATACCTATTGTCAACATATAAACTTTCCCAGAGTCTTGAAAACCACGTTACTGTTGACAAAACCTCCTTCGAGGTTGTTAAGGACTTTCTCTGCCTCAGATCCAAGGTAAACTTCCCCAACGATTTTTGGGCTGAGTAGGCAATTGAGAAGCAGAGCCCTCTCTCGACGAACAAAACTCACTCTCTATTAGTCACTAATCATGCCCGTCCTAATCATTTTATGCGGCACAAACCTGGACGTTGAGCAGTTCTGATAGAAAGACTTTGGGAACTTTCGAGAGAAAGATCCTTCGTAAGATCTTCGGTCCAATCTGTACACCAACATCGACATAGTTAAGCGCATCAAAATCGAGTGCCTGCGCTGGCTAGATCATGTTGAGTGGATGGATAACGACGCTCCACCAAAAAAATTTACTTGAGATATGGCAACACTAATGTAAATAAGTCAAATTTGACATTGTGATCGTAAAGTTTAACATTTTTGATGGTGAACGTACTCAGAACGTTTTGTCATACGAGTGCTATTTGTGTTGTTTACAGATACTTGGAACATTTATCTTGGTTAACAAAATGGAATTAAATCGTGAACATTTTCGTGCGTTGATTTTCTACGACTTTCGAGGTGGATTAAACCAACAGTAGTGTGCCGATAAATTCGCTTCGACTTTTGGTGATGAAGAACCATCTCGAGCCACCATATTTCGCTGGTTTTCCAAATTCAATCGTGGTCGCACTTCGCTACAGGACAAATTTCGTGAAAGTCGTCCAAATTACGTAGTTGTACGACAAAACTTTGATGCTGTAAGCGAACTGATAAAGCTTTATCATCATGTGACCTGCCGTGAGATAGAGGCATCCTTGGGGATTAGTGGGACCAGCATACATTCAATATTGCATAAATATTTGGCCGTCATAAAGATTTGTTTTGGAGCTACCTCAATCGGAGTGGAAAAAATGCTTCGAAAATTGGTTCAAGCGCAAGAGTGTATCGATCTTAATGGAGAATATTTTGAAAAACAATAAAGCCATTTCCGATTGTAAATATTTGTTTTTGTTTGTCTAACTCAAGCCTTAAAAGTCAACACTCGTAAAACGAGCCAGAAAAGTAAAGTAAGTAAGTAAGATATGAGAGCGTTTTTTTTTAGTCTTAACTGAACATACATTTCAAAACAACTTAGGGCCGTTTTCTCATCTTACCTATAAAGTTCACTTTAGTTGAAGGTCACTTTAAAGTTACCTTTAGCTGTTTCTCGTTTTCTCATGTTGCCTTTAGTGTTACCGATATGATAAATTTAACGGGAGGTTCAAGCTGGTTGTAAATTTTATAACACAGATAAAATTTTAAGTGCTACCCATTTTGTAAACACAAAGCAGCCGTTTGCCAACTTCAAAATAAATTCAATAATATTCTTATAAATAAACAAAATAAATATTCGTAATGAATTAAAGGCGTCTGTTTCAAATCAATGCACTAGAAGCCATGTTCGAAGATACAAAAGTGCAGAATACTAGGCCAAGAATATTTCAGAAGCGTAAGGACTACTGCCATTTTTTGTACGGCCTTGCCGTATTTTCATACATATAAAATAATAATTTAGAGGTAACATGAGAAAACCAAATTTGCTTTACCGAGAGGATAAATTTATTTGGTCGGCAACTAAAGTGAACTTTAAAGGTAAGATGAGAAAACGGCCCTTAAACTTTTATTACTGTAAAATGCAAACATAAATACTTGAAATTTAAGAAAAATTGCAGCTATACATCATTAAATTATTCATGAAAAGCCGCGTAACGCTTGCGTGCTTGAACGGATGTTTTTATTTCAACACGTATTGGAAAATTTATAATTTTGCGTTGTAAAAATTTTATTAATTGTGATTCTATTAAAAACTGGCAACAACAAGAGAGACTCATAGAAACAAAATTTATGAAAATTATTTAATTTTTAAATAAATAACATTTTGTATTTTTTGTAGCAAATAAATTCACACTTAGCTGTCTTAACACATTTTGTTGTATTTGCCCAGACGCTACTTTTATTATTATTATTTCCGTTTTTTTTTTGCCTTCGATAGTATTTATTTCGAAATTTTTATTTATTTTAATGAATTGTGTGATTTTTGTTTTTTAATTTCCTTTTTTTTGCCTGCTACATACATAGTTAGTAGTATTGACTTTGTTAATATGTAAGTGTAAACAGAGAAAGGCATTAATGCGTTTGGCATTTCTTATGTGCATGTTTATTAATGATATTTATTTCCACACGAGCTGAAGTTATCGTGATGATATTTGAAAGAGCAAATAAGCGGTATTGAACAAAAAAAAAACAAGAATAAAACGCTGAACAAATAAAATGTTACTCAAGGCGCCTGAGACGATTTTCCGTACAGTTATTGACCTGATTGCTTAAGTAAATGACGCAGTTGTTGCTATTTTGACGCCATGATTGACACAATGATGTAGGCAGAAGACTTCAAGAACTACGGAAATTGAGATAAAAAATTAATTTAAAAAAATCCTAATGGATGATATGCTCATTGAAGCTTGTTATCAACTTGAATGGCTACTATTTAAACTTAATTAATTACAAAATTTTCCAATAAAAGCGAGAAAATAATAAAAATGAAATTGCAAATGTACAAACTGCCACAACAACAAAAACAACAACAGCAACAAAAACAAATTAAATGGATTCATTTAGCTTTCATGTCGAGAGACCATTTATCAAAGCCAAGTTAAAATAACTTTCAGAGATAATAACGCGAATAATGCAAGCAGCGCGCAGAGCAAAAAACCGTAATTTGTACTACAACAACAACAACAATAACAACAATATAACGACTGTTTACCTTTGAACTTTGCATAATAAAAATTTAGAAAAAAAAATAAGAAGAAGCAGCCTGTTAACTTAGCCCGAAGTGGGGTAAAAATTCATAAATTACTGTATTAAAAATGATCAAATATAAAATGAACCCTCATAAAAACACGATTACGTACGATTTGAAATTGAAGTTAAGTGGTCACAACGCAACATAGAGGAGCATGGGTGAAACAGGGGGGACTGCCATAAGAGCACTTCAACTCGACGACACTCGTCGACCGCCAGCCGTTGTAATAATAAATGAGGCTTCATTAAAAAACAAACTAACCTTTGGAGAGAGGGGAAAAAAAAACAAAAACACATTTATGCATTTTTAACTTAAAGTTCACATTTTGTGAATTCATATTTTGAAGGATTGCTTTAATTTTATTTTTTTATATTTTTTTTTTTCAGATTTGCGTGTGTTTGCTTGTATTCATGTGATGCATTAAACTCACATTAAATTTAAGTAGGTTTTTTAAACATTTTTATGTATCTACATTGTTAAGCAGCTCATACAGAAAATAATAAAAATATATACATAAAAGACGATCTTTTTTTTTCCTTTTGTGTGTTTCTTTATTTTTAGTGTTTTTTAAGCGTCGCTAAAGAAGACGCTGTTGTAAACAGTGAATTTAATTTTTTTTTTTTCACTTATATTTTTTATGGCAAATCCACAACAAATAGTGAAGTCAACACTTCACACACTCACACTAGCACTCACACATGCAATCATGCAAGTACATTGCAAATAAAAACCATCCATTTACATTTGTGTACGCTGTGAAAATATTTCTTTTATAACCATCATAAAAGAAAACAAAGGAAAAAAACAACCTTTTATGACACATTGTATGAAATAAGCTCACTAGTATCATCTACTAGGGAGTTCAATACCGGGCAATTTTATTCCATCAGAGTCCCGTGATTTTAATATTAGAAAAATTTATGGAACTATTCTTAAACATACGAATATAACCATTTGTATCAATAGAATCAGAAACCTTGATGTTAAGATTTCACACAACCTTTAACCCTTCGTTGCATTGGTTTGCACTTGATTTGCAATTACTTACTTTTTACAATAATCGTTCCCGGCGAATGTTATTTTCACTTTTTGAGTACTTTCCTTTTTTACATCTGATCTGTTGTTAAAAATAAAAAAAAAATAAATAACTGGCCATTTCAGCCCTTGAAAGGACCTTGACCTAGCTTCTTATGATCAATTGTGTTGTGCGTGTTATTAAGTTTGTACACAATTGACCGAGAACCGGACCTACATGCTTAACGCCGACTCCGAACGGCGATGAACGGAAAGTTCTCGTTCTCAAGAAGCTTTACATGGCATTTTGATTACTCTCTGAGGTTTGCCATTGCCATTGTCTGTCCATTAAAAATTATTTTAATTCAAATAATTTTCTGTCGCTGCTGGGGTTCGAACCTGGGTTTCCAAAGTTCTTTGACATAGCGGCCACGCACTTTAACCAACTACGCCACGGATGCCACTGATCTGTTGTTACATTTATTTTATTTCTTACAACCGATGTGTTTAACGCTTTATAGCTCAAATCAGCTGTTTTCTTCGCAGCTTTTTGATTGACAGGCTTATCTGTTATATTTTGAAGGAGTAAATTAATTGTGATTTAAATTTTTTATTAAATAAAAATGCCGCGTGAAAACATTTATCTTATTGGTGCTATGAGTTCTGGGATTATGGGCAGTACGTTGCCTTCAGTGCTCGATATTCTAAAAGTGTTGTTTTTCAATTTAAGAGTAGTAAAGATGAATTTAAATGAGAGTGCAAATTTAGTCATCGACGAGTGCTTATTTATTTTGGAAAAAAGCTCGAATTCCTACAAGACATCACTCGGACTGTGTACGAAAAATTAAAAAAGTTTATGAAGAGTGGCGAAATCTAGGCAAGTGCAAAAAAAAGAAACAGCAGCGTTCACAACAAAAGAAAGCAGTTTCAAAGAAAGCTTAAATCAAATGTTTGACATTGCTCATGCAGACGCTTTTCGGTTAATAAAAATTCAAGAAGATAAGGATTTTTTACGTATGCAGAGACAACCCGGACGTCCTGGCTGTATGCTAGGGATAGATATGAAATTGTCTCAAAAGATTTTATATAAATTTGGAATTTCTTGAAGAAGATCCTGATAAATGGTATACTAATATCAACTATAAAAATGGAAAAAATATTATTAATACCGTATGCGTCATAAACGATTCAGCTGAAAGAGTTAAACTTGTGAAAGAGTTTAATTCAAAAATTACAAAAAACGAAAGTCAAAAGCAATTTTTGTTACAATTAAGTTTTAGGAAAATCGTTTTATTTTAAAACAATAAAGGAATAAAATTTTTATTTTATAAAGGTTATACAAAAATACAGAAAACAATATCCGAAGTCAACTCGCAAGGCTTTGAATGCACCATTCCTCTAAAATCAACAAAATAAGAATTCTTATTAACGCTAAAAAATGTGTTTAATGTATATGACATGTTTTTAGAAATAAAATATTTAAGATATAAACACACCTAGTTATCTTAAATAGTGGAAGTTATCTTTGTCTTTAAAAATTCTCAAGAGATTTGGCTCATATGGTAAAAGCTAAATTAAACGCGCTTTTGTGATTTTAAACCGCCGAGCGGCACGTTTTGTCGTAGTCTGATCTAAATAAATTTTTATATATAACTTTTGCTGGGATAAATAAAAAAAATGGCGGGGTCCCCACTTTTATATTTAAAACTTCAAAAATAACGACCACCCTAATACACACCCTGTAAATATTCCTAACGGGATTTTATTTAAAAATAAATTTAGACATTTTTTTATTAGTTGTTGTCTTATTTTGTCAAATTGTTATTTAATTTGTCCAAAATGGTTATTCGAACAAGGTCTCTCTTATACGTTTAAAAAATAAGTGAATATTTTTATCAAAAAAACGAAATATCAAAAAAACGTTAAAATGTAAGTAATGTTCCAGAATAAAAGTTAATTTTCTTCAAGCTTACGACTTTTTTTTTTTTGTGCATTATAACTTTAATTTCATAAAATAAATGGCTTAATTGCAAATATGCAAAGTAGATATCAACAACGCCGTAGATATGTACTTCATAAGGGGGGGGGGGGGAGGGGGGGTTTACTGAAGCAAAATAAAATTATAGATTACATTATATTTAACTTAATATCTGCTAACAAAAATAAGCAGTTAAAAATACACAATTTGCAATTTATCTTCACACATAATATGGAAAAATTAAATATTTAGAGAATATTTGCGTTTTTATTTAATACAAGCCTTTTCCCGGTGCGTGTTGCTGCACCCTGCAACTATATGGGAACACA
Source organism: Pherbina coryleti (assembly GCA_943735915.1). Taxonomy (NCBI): domain Eukaryota; kingdom Metazoa; phylum Arthropoda; class Insecta; order Diptera; family Sciomyzidae; genus Pherbina; species Pherbina coryleti. The sequence continues at coordinate 137,297,219 of OX030949.1, forward strand.
ATAGGTGCATTTAAAACTTTCCTTAAACTCATAGCTTGATACCACTGTCATTTTCCACTGTGAGCATACAAACTAAATTACCAAAATGTAGCCAAATCGATTAAAACCGTAGGAAGTATAGCATTTTTATTGATTTGTGGGCGGTAAAAGGGGTGTGACAGAAATTTAAGCCATCTCGTATTTGAAAAAAATTTACTGCCAAAATTTCAGCTCTACACTAAGGGAAAAAATATTAAATTTATCCAAAAACTTTTTTAATTTATCCAAAAAGCGAGTCATTTTTGCACCAATAACGCATTTATTTAAATCGACCACGTAAATAATTAAAATTTATTTAAATACTTTTTTAATTAAATAAAATATTAAAATATTTAAACAGAATTAATAAAAAATATATTAAAATTATGCAAGAATATATTTAAATATCTTTCAAATATTTACTATTTGAAAATAAAACTATCGCATTTAAGGAAAATTTATATAAAAATATTGAAATTGGAAAACAATTTATTTGAATATTTCCCACGAGCTGCGTCCATATCAAACGCCATTTAGTGGTATATTTTATTTTCTTTTTGTCAAAATATTATTTTTGAGTACGGTGGTGAGTGCGATGCATGATGAAATCATGTAGAGTGGAGTGACATTCTTCAGAAAATACCGAGTTGTCACTACACCTTACATGAATTCATCATGCTTCGCACTCACCACCGCATTCACAAATCATATTTGCCAAATATTCACAAAATATTTTCCTTGAAATATTAACTAAATGAGAACTTTAAGACCTTCAACTGCTGGTACGAAGAAACTCAACGCACATTAACAGAGTGCGATGCTGCTGCTGCTTGGCGGCTGCTTGGCAGCTGTATGGAATATGTGTGTCAGTGTGTGGCATAAATAAAATTTAAATACGGAAAAAAACGAGTTGTAAAGAAAATATTTGATTTGTCCACGTAAATATTTAAATGGAATATATACTCAGGCGTGGATAATGTTAATATGCGTTATTTCCCTTAGTGTATAGGCTCAATAATTTTGAAGTTTCCAGCCATCTCTCAGACAGCGTTTTGCTTTTTGTATATGCAGGGTTTTTCAATAAGAGGTGTTATTTTGGTATTCAAAGAAAAATGCCATTTTTTGAGATAAATGATCGGATGTTTATTTCATAATAAAGAGGAAGGTATGCCGTGGCGTCCGTGGCGTAGCTGGTTAAAGTGCGTGGCCGCTATGTCAACGAACTTGGAGACCCAGGTTCGAACCTCAGCAGCGACAGAAAATTATTTGAATTAAAATAATTTTTCTGTACGGCCGCCATCTCTCTGCAGACAATGGCAAACCTCAGAGAGTAATCAAAATGCCATGTAAAGCTTCTTGAGAACAAGAACATTCCTTTCATCACCGTTCGGAGTCGGCGTTAAACACGTAGATCCGGTTCTCGGTCAATTGTGTACAAACTTAATAACACGCACAACACAATTGATCATAAGAAGCTAGGTCAAAGTCCTTTCAAGGGCTGAAATGGCCAGTTATTTATTTTTTATTTTTTATGCCGTTAATAATGAAAAACAACATCAGCCAAATGGCCACCACGATCACGCTTGCAGGACAATATCCTTTTCATGAAATTTTCCATAACCAAATCGCTGATCCAACCTCATTTTCGGAAAAGTAAGGTCCAATGACCCCGCCGGACCATAAACCGCACAAAACAGTCACACGTTGAGGATGGAGAGGCTTCTCAACAATAATTCTTGGGTTTTCCGAGCCCCAGATGCGACAATTTTGCTTGTTGACGTAACCGCCGAGATGAAAATGCGCTGTAAGCGCTGAAAGTGAAAACTGTGACTTCAAGATTTTCACCATTTTTGTAGTGAATTTTAATAATTTCAATGCGTTGTTGAAGCGTGTATTGTTCCATTTTTAGTAATAACTATAAGTTCAATAAATAGATAAATAAATAAATAATTCAATAAATAGTTTCTACTTGTCAAATGTGAAAGAATAAAAGCTTTAAAAGTGAACGATTTACAATAGCGGGCGATTCACAATAACACCTCTTATTGGAAAACCCTGTATATTTTGGATAAAGATTATTGGCTATAACTTTTGAGATACTATGACATTTTTTTCTAATAAATTAATTTTTTAACTTGTATTTTTTTTTTTCAAAAATATTAAAACACAATATTGGAAAAAAAATTTTGTTTGAAAAAAGCAAGGGGTTTTTGAATCACAAAAATGGTTTTTAATTTTTGCGTAAAATTGAAACAATTTTGGGTTTAAATTATTTTTACAACAAAAACAATTTCTGATCCTTTTTTGAGGAAAAATCCAATATTTCAGACCTTTTTGGAAAAAAATACATAAAATATATTTACTCAACGAACGATATTCTTGCAATAAGATTTTCATAGTACTTTGATGGAGCTTTAAAACAAAAAAAAAATTTAACAAAATGCATTAAAAAACAGCGGAGATATTTGAATCGAAAGTCACAAAATGAAATTTCTGATTGTTTTTTTCTCATTTTTGAGCAACGATGTTGCATAAAATATATCGTTGTAGTAAAATTTTTCATAGTTTTCAAGATATGTTTATGTTTTTGATGTCAAAATAACGGAAATTGTTTTAATTTTGCAAAATTTAAGAAGTATTGTATATTTTGTAAATATTTGCATATGTAACCTAAGAAAACAACTAAAAATATGCGATTTTGTAAAAAATTTCTACTACAGCACCATCTGGTGTCCAAGGTGGTTCAAAGAAGATAGTGCTAAAAAACTCATCGTACCTGAAAACTACTATATACCTATTTTCATTCTAATCGCATGAGCGGTTTGGGAGTTTTGGGTGGTTCTGTAAAAAATTTGTACAACAGCGCCGTCTGGTGTTTAAGGTGGATCAAAATTGATAGCCCTATGACTTACCTCGTACCAAAAAACTTCTACACACAAAGTTTCATCACGATCGGATAAACGGTGTAGAAATGTATTCAGGACACACAAGCGTACATTCATTTTTATTTATAAGATAGAAAAATATTCTGGATTGCTAAGGGGGGTTTTTGAACCCCCAGAACCCCCCCATATCTACTGCGTTGGATATCAATTTCATTTTCTTTTAGGAAACTTTCAATTGTTTTATTTGCACCATTGGCACATTTTTTTAATTTTTCTTTTAGTTTATTTTTTTCTTTTAAAATTTTTCTATTTAACGTTTTAGAACTTATTCCTCTATTTTCCATTTTGATTTAGAGTTACCTTTTTATATTTTATTTAATATTTAATTAATTTTATGTTTGACACTTAACACAAATCGCAGTACTTTAAGAAAACATATGATGCAATAACTTAATTTATTTTAAATGACGCTGGTATTGAACACGTTTTCATTTTTTTACCGTTATTCCAAGCGCAAAACAACAAAAATGCGTGACACCTTATCTCTTGCATTTTTTCTTTCATTTGAGAAGGAGTGTAAGAAGCTGTTCGAAAGAAGTTCTTATAAGACGCGTAAAGAGGTTGCTAAGAAGCGGTTATGGCAAAGCTTTTGGTGGGAGGCCTAAACAATTCTTCTACTGGGAAAATACATAGCAACCCAGCTCTGTTAAACATTGTTGCTGTAGCGTACACGAGGAAGAGTAAAACGCGAGTTTGACTCAGACACTTTAACAGAGCTGTGTAGCATTGTTGGTGTTGCTTTTTCTTCATTTCTCTTTTGTGGTGGGTACAGCACCTGTCAAAATCGGCTGTTTACGAATAAAAGCACAGTTTTCTATTCGCTGTTTTGTTTTTCTTTTTTTATATTCTTCTTGTGTTTGACAGCTGCTATACCCACCTCTCCGACACAAATCTACATTGTTAAATATGCCTTGAAAATATTCATGCCGTCATGAGACCGCGGAGAGAGCCAAAATTCATGAATCATTCAACGGAGGGGCATAGAATTATTATTTGGGGAGTATATGAGGTACGATAAATGTGAAAAAACAAAAATTATAGAGCTACGATAATTAACAACAATAAAAAGTGGTTCTACGTCCTTATTAGGAAAATATTTTTATTAAATTAACTGCATCACATTGTCTCTCAGGGAACTCTTTAAAGTAACCAGAATGCACTAAATGCAAAAGCAAAAAAAAAAAAAATTTATATAAAAAAATAAAAATTAAACTAAAATTTAAATAAGGACAAGTATTATAACAAAGATTATAACAAGAATTAGAAAATAATGACTTTCACAAGGACTGAGATAAGGGTAAGGACAAAGATTGGGACATAGCTAAACCAATGTTTGGGACAAAATTGGGAAGAGTATAAGAACAAGAAATAGAACAAAGATTTTAACGCAATAAGAACAAAGCTTTAGAAAGGAAATGAGATAAGGATAAGGTCAGGAATTTGGAAATGGATTAAAAAAAAGCTTGGACTGGAAGAATATGAATGAAGACAAGTTTTGGAACTAATGAAGGGATAGGGACAGGAATAAAGATAAGAATTAAGATAAGAATAAAGAGACACTGTCACTTCAAAACCTACCAATGTGTCCACGATACAGCCAACTTCTTTTTAACTTTACCAAGCGTCTTTCAATAAAAATAAAAAAAACAACGGAAAAATCGATATTGGTATGGTCAAATTTCGACCACAGGCGATACTAGTATTGAATAATACATAAAAATTTATTTTGTATGTTGAGTTAACATAAATGAAAAAAAAAACACGAAGACTTGTTGAACTATGAGGCTTTGGTAACGTATGCGGAATGAAATATAGACGCATTTCCAACTGTTACTGAATGTGCAAATCGAATATCAATAGCAAAGTAAAAAAAATAAGAGTAACTGTATTATTCCGTGGCGGCCGTGGCGCAGTGGGTAGACTGCATGATCGCCAGAGAATCCTGCTTCAATTTTCATCCGATACAGAAAGTTTTTGCAATTAAATTAATTTTACTGTTTGGTCGTCATTTCTCTGCAGGCAATGACAAACCTTAGAGAGTAAATAATGTCATGTAAAGCTTCTTGAGAATATGCAGATTAGCCGTTTGGAGTTGGCGTAAAACTAGTAGGTCCCGTTCTCGATCATTTGTGTACAAACATTAAATAACACACACAAAACAATTTAATCATACACTAAGGGAAAAAAGTATTAAATTTATCCAAAAACTTTTTTAATTTATCCAAAAAGCGAGTCATTTTTGCACCAATAACGCATTTGCATAAATCGACTACGTAAATATTTAAAATACATTTAAAAACTTTTTAATTAAATAAAATATTAAAATATTTAACCCGCCGTTAGTGTGGTGGAAAAAAGTCACGCCATTAGTGTGGTCACGCCATTAGTGTGGTGGGGTATGACATACCCCAAAAGTATAAATCGTATAAATACTACAAAAAACATTTTATCGAAAAAATTCAAATAGCTTCTCATTTCTTGATTGATTTACTGTTAAAAAATACTATTTTAAGTGCTTTGCAATTGTAATAAAAAATAGTTTTATTGAAACTTGCAAATACTACAAGATATAAGGGAAAAAATAAATGCTTCACAAAAAATCATAAAAAGTAATAAGTAATACATTTCAGTAAACAAAATTTGTGTTTTTTTTTCAGTTTATAATTGGAGTCATACTTTTGAATCATAAACGTGTGTTTCTTGGTGGAAAAAAATATTTTTATTTTTCGTCAAATGTTATGCATTTTTCACAAAGCATATTCATATGATCGATACACAGTGGAGCCTGGCAGATCACACATGCGTAAAATGTTTTTTTGTCCTTCTTTCTTGAACAGAATGAGCATCTAGAGCTATATTGTCGTCGTTTTTGTGCGGGCTCAACAGGTCCTGGCAGATGCACACTTTGAAGATTATGGTAATGCGTGGATTTTGCTGTCTCTCATTGCGATATTCTAATGAAGTTTTTCATAAAATTGTATCCTTTATTTGGAAAATAGTTCTCGTGCCTACTTACCTACAATTGTTCTCAGTTCAGTGTCTGCTTTCTTCAATTTTATGATTAAATTACTTTCCACAAGAAGCAAATGCGCGTAAAAATGAAAAAATAAAAAAAAACTGTTGCCACATTCACCTGAAATGTGTAAATGAAAAATAAAACAACACGTTGCCATATTCACATACAATATTCACTCCAGCAATAAAATTATTTAGCCATAAATTTGTTTTAGCAATAAATTTGGAAAAATATACCTAATAAATACATTTTCTAAAAATAAAACGAAAAAAAAAATTACAAAATAGTTACGTAAATGGTGTGCCGACTTTGGAACGACCTGACCTGTGAATGAGTTCACCTAAGAAATTTTTTTTTAGCTCATCTCAATTATTGATCTTTTATTTGAAGCTAATAGAATCTACGAAATTGTAACTTTTCAGATAAAGAAGATATTGAAGGAAATAAGGTCTCTGGGGTATGTCATACCCCACCACACTAACGCCGGGTTAAACAGAAATTATAAAAAAATATATTAATATTATGCACGAATTTTTTTAAATATCTTTCAAAAATTTACTATTTGAAAATAAAACTATAACATCTAAAGGAAATTTATATAAAAAATATTGAAATTAAAAAACAATATATTCAAATACTTCTCACGAGCCATTCTCATGGCCATTAATGCCATTAGCATGTCTACTTTATTTTCTTTTTCGTTCCTTGATATTATACTATTTTTGACAGCCGGCGGAATATTATGGCACCAAATGTCAAAAATAATATAAAACGAAAAATTATAAAGCAATATATGGAGGCAAATGACAATCGGTGCGACAATTTCGTGGGAAAATGTCGAGTTGTTACTCCAACCTACATAATCGCATTACGCAATCGCTCATATGTAAGACCAAATATTTCTGTTATATTAACCTTGCAACAAAAACGAAATGAGAACTATAAGAAACTACAGAAATAAACTGCAGGAACAGAGTGCGATGCTGTTGCTGCTTGTCGGAATATGTGTGTACGTATGCGATGCTGTTGCTGCTTGTCGGCTAATTCAGGTGCATGGAATATGTGTGTAGGTGTGTGGTATAAATGAAATTTAAATACGGGAAAAAAACGAGTTGTAAGGAAAATATTTGATTTATCCACGTAAAGATTTAAATAAAATTGATACTCAGGCGTGGATAATGTTAATATGCATTATTTCCCTTAGTGTAAGAACCTCGGTCAAAGACCGATATTTATTTTTTTTTATATTACTTTTAATGACCTTGTTTTTTCTAACCTAGAGTTAAACCAGCTTCGCTCTATCTGGTTACACTCTGCCTTGAATCCAAAGAAAAAAAAAAATACAAATTTGAACAAGCATATTTAGGACTTCACGAAAATTATTTAAATACGCGACAGCAACAGACAATTTGCTATAAACATCAAGGGAATTGTAGTGAAATGCTTTTATTATTATTATTATTATTATTTATTGAGATGCTAAGCCCTAAGGCTTTGTAGCATTTTAAAAAATTTAACGATTTGTTTGTTAACTTATATACTATACATTTCATAATACATTTTAATATAAATTTAAAGGATTTCAGATTTAATATATACTAGTAAAAATAAATTGCTAGGTATGATGTTAGGTTGTATATATTCCGGATCAACATCTTGATATTAATAGATCAATTGATTAGAGCAGTGCTAACATATGCGAGGATGGTTATCAAGTTCTATAATGTGTATAGATTTATGTAAACAGGGATTAGAGCAAAACTAACATATGAAAGGGTAGACGGACGGGGTCTACCTCCGGCATATGTCAGGCGAGACGGACGTGGTCTCGCTCTGGATAATCATGTTTGAATTTAATCAGTAATAATAGTAATAATCCAAATCAACCTCATTACTGGAGATAATCTAGAATCTTAAGTTTGATTGAGTACATGGATTCATTTAAAGAAATTATATCTGAAACCAAATTAAAGTCACCACAAGCACTTCTCAGCGGTTCATTTTTCAAGTAGTTTGTTCTACAAGAGTTCATGTAAACCCAGTGGAAAAAAGAAGGAGTAAAAAGTGATTACAGAAGCACTCTCAGGTAGCTAGAGGGCCTTACGCACTCAATTCTTTCCTTAATTATTTTTTATATGAGATGTCCCAAAAAGCAAGCCCTTGCACTCTCACTTCTCAGAAAAGACCTGCCAGAAGTTGTTATATGCAACATCTTCAGGAAGAACTCCTTTGGCAGTATTTTCATAACGCGTTGCCAAGAATAGCATACAGAACTAGTTCTATACAAAGGCTTCTAGAACAACGTCTCATAAGGGCTTCCCTACTTCCTTACAAAGAACAACATGTAGAAGCTGTTACTTGCAACGTCTTCTAGAATCTGTTTTTATATACATACATAGCTATAATGGAAAACTCAAATTTTGTTTTAATTTTTAACAATTTTTATTAAAAAACTTATTAATTACACAGTGCGACACGAAAAAATAACTTCAAATTTTTCAATGGTTTATAATAGTGGATGGTCTATACATTATGTCCTCATACTCAGTTTTATCTGATTAGGTCAAATAAGAGAGAAATTCAAGGTCAAACTTCACCTTTAAGCCACAAATATTTTCTTATAACTCTTAAACTAAATTCAAATTCTATGTAGTAACTGCACCTAAATATTTGCAATGGTTGATTCTTTACATTTTGAGGCCATTTTTTGCTCAAAAAGTTACGTAAGGGGTTTAATATTTTCTTCGAAAACAGGGCTTTTTAAACAAAAAATAAAATTTTCAATAGTTCAGTTACTATGTATTTGTCTTAAAAAACAATCAGATTTTGCTGAATTTTTGCATACACCTTAAGTAAAATAAAATAACCCACCTGTAAAAAGGTCACAACAATTACATGTGAGCATCCAAAGATATTCGGATTCAAAGACTACCAACGGTGGTAACTTCGTTAATGTAAGCCCTAGCGTAAAATCATTCAAATGAAACTTATAGACCCAACAATTTTCTTCAAAACTGACTTTGACATTTTAACCGAAAGAGTTACCATTTGAAAGATATGCGCGTAAATGTGTAATTACAACATATATGAAAAATATATGAACTTGAGAAGATATAGAAATAAAAAAAAATTTTTATTTTAACCGTTTTAATTTTTCATATATGTTGTAATTACATATTTACGCGCATATCTTTAAAACGGTAACTCTTTCGGTTAAAATGTTAAGGACAGTTTTAAAGAAAATTGTTGGGTCTATAAGTTTCATTTGATTGATTTTGCGCTAGGGCTTACATTAACGAAGTTACCACCGTTGGTAGTCTTTGAATCCGAATTTCTTTGGATGCTCACATGTAATTGTTGTGACCTTTCTACAGGTGGGTTATTTTATTTTACTTAAGGTGTATGCAAAAATTCAGCAAAATCTGATTGTTTTTGAAGACAAATACATAGTAACTGAACTATTGAAAATTTTATTTTTTGTTTAAAAAGCCCTGTTTTCGAAGAAAATATTAAACCCCTTACGTAACTTTTTGAGCAAAAAATGGCCTCAAAATGTAAAGAATCAACCATTGCAAATATTTAGGTGCAGTTACTACATAGAATTTGAATTTAGTTTAAGAGTTATAAGAAAATATTTGTGGCTTAAAGGTGAAGTTTGACCTTGAATTTCTCTCTTATTTGACCTAATCAGATAAAACTGAGTATGAGGCCATAATATATAGACCATCCACTATTAGAAACCATTTAGATATTTGAGGTTATTCCAATTGACCCTTAAATTGTCGCACAGTGTTATCAAATATTAAATTCAATTTTTTAAATTTGTTGTTAAATAAAATAAAAATTTATATAGCGTAACTTAGAAATATATCCAAATACATTTAATAAAAAAAAGAAAGCGTTAAATATTTAAATCAATATTGAATGAAAGGGAAAATATGCAATTTGCTCTTGTAGGGTTGAAGTCTTGATACCATTTTTTTAATTTAAACTTGAAATCCTCATTGTTTAGACTTATATTCTGCAGTATTTCAATTCTAGAAGAGTCAACAATTGCTGGCTCTGATATTACACATCCACTTTCACTTGTTTCATGGGATTGGATTAATCATTGTTTTATAATTTCATTTTTATTTTTAAAACAAATTCTTATTTTATCTTTAAGTTTCTTTTTTTCTATCAATATTTTCCTATTTATTGTTCTGCGGCTTATTCCTCTTTTGCTCATTGTTTTTTTTATTAATAATTCACTTTTATATCAAAAATTAAATTAATTTCAATGACACTTCACTTCACTAAAAGACGAATGCACAACAACTGATGCTAAATATGCAAATCTTTAAACTAACGTCATCTCAATTGAACACGTGTTTAATTTTTACCGTTATAACACCGCGGTTACTAAGCGCAAAGCAAAAAATGTGCGCGACACATTCTGTCTTGCATTCTTTTTTTCACTTGAGAAGGAGTGTGAGAAGCAATGTGGCAAAAGTGATTATAAGACGTGTAGAGCGCTTGCCAAGAAGCAGTTATGGCAGAGCTGCTGATGAGAGGCCTTGACAATTATTCTACTGGGAAGTAACTCAAAAGATCTTCTAGGACGAATAGGAATATTAAAGTAAACTTTACTAAATAAATATGGACTGTCAACATTCCATGCAGAAGTTTAACAATCCAACTAATATTAAGCATAGTTCTCCGATTTTTTAAAGTAGGAACATTTAATAGCTGTAATCGATATTCATAAGGTGCAAGATGAAAGTCAGTTCTACAGTATAAATTGCTTAAGCAGAACAGAAGAAATTTTTTCTGAACTGATTCAATGTCGTCAATGTAACAACCATATCGTAGACACCATACAATTGAGGCATATTCTAAGATAAGCCGCACTAGTGAAGTGAACAAAGATTTCGATATAAAGGGATCATTAAACTCTTTTGCCCATCGTTTGATAAATTCTAGGGTACTATTTGCTCTATTCATTATTTTAGTTATATAAATAAAGAAGCGAAGTTTAGGATCCATGATCATGGAAACTATCTAAAGATTCTAATGTGTAATCGCAGATTTTGTACGTGCTTCTAAGCCATGGCTTACGCGAGAAGGTCATGTGCTTACATTTTTTCATATTGAGATTTATATGATTTATTTTGCACCAGTGATAAAGATTATTGATGTCAATTTGTAAGTATTCGGCGTCATATTCATTTTTGTTTATTTCATTCATTCATTTTTTTTATTCATTTAGAAAGAAATAGTTTAACGTCGTCAGCGTACATCAAGACGTTAGAATGCATTATTATAGTTGGCAAATCATTTATGAAAAGTGCAAAGAGAAGAGGGCCAATGTGACTCCCTTGAGGCACTCCTGAGATAACCGCGAACTCATAAGATTTCACGAGTTTAAATAAAACAGATTGAGTTCTATTACTGAGATACGATTCAATCCACCTCACCAGCTGTATGGGAAATCCGATAAGAGATAATTTTAAAATTAAGAGTTTGTGATTTACAACATCAAAAGCTTTGCTAAAATCCGTATAGATAACATCTGTCTGAAGACCTTTTCCAAAATTCTCTATAGTCTTGGATGTAAATTCAAGTAGGTTAGTGACAGTCGATTTTCCAGAAAGAAATCCATGTTGGCATGGAGACATCAAAGACTTTACACTATGTGATAATTGTGATGTAACAAATATCTCAAAAAGTTTTAGCAAAGTACTTAATTTAGCAATTCCACGAAAATTATCAATTAAAGACCTGTTACCAGACTTATGCAGCGGAATAATAAACGAAGATTTCCAGGCAGCTGGAAAATAACAAGATTTTAAAGAAGAAGTAAAAAGTAAAGTGATAGGGGTTACTAATTCTTCGCAACAGTATTTCAATATGCATGAGGGTATGTTGTCGGGACCGCTCTTTTAAGAAGACTAGTATTGCCTTTGGTCTAAATTCGACCACTTAAAAATGGACTTTTTTTTATTTTTATTGAAAACATTTTTTTCTTTCTTCACTCATGTGCAAACGTAACTGAACTCATACCGCACCATACACACCACCAGCAGACATTCACAAAATACTTCACTCATAGTTTTCATGTTCTGTGACTTTTACTTTCCAGCTATTCAATATCAAAATTTTGACTTATATATGCGGTGCCACACCCCTTTGTCCAATGTCCATCCCAATACCCTACTTACCATATTCTACTTTTAAGTAGAAGGATATCAGCAAGTGGGAACTCCATATTGAGTTTCATTGTTCTACGGCATTTACTTCCAAAGCTATTCGATGTAAAAACTCTGAATTGTATGGGTGGTTCCACGCCCCTTTGTCTAAAGCTCGCTCAAATTTTTCAGTGGAAGAACACGACTAAATTGGAATTTCCTGCCTCGTTTCATTGATTTTTGACTTATAGTTCGAAAGTTTTACCCAAAATTTGGGCTGCTGAAAAGTGCCACGCCCCTACGTAGGATTGATTTGAGGCCGAATACCGATTTTTAAGGCTGTGTAACCTGTTCGATATACCTAAAGCTATTTGGGTTGTATGGGATGCGCGACTATAGATATCCGGTGCACTCCTTCTCCCTACTCTTATTGATTTAAAAAAAAAATTATCAAATTCAGTTGACACGGGAGAAAATGGTTCTTCATTGTTCTACCTACGCCTATTTATATTTAGATATAATAATAATATATATAATATATAAAGTACATAAGGAAATGGCTTAAAACATAGATTTGTGTATATATGTAACTTTGGAGTGGTTTGAAATATTTGAAAAATTTTTTTACAGAAATTATTTTTTGAGTCGTAGAATTTTGTAAAAAATACAAAAACAACATTTTGAAAATTGTAATTTTCATCAAAAAAATCATAGGGGGTAGCTTATGATTTTCGATGATAGAAACACTTAATTATATTATGTTTCAAATTGAAGCAATTTTCGCAAATAAATGATATGTTATAGAAAAGAGTGTGAGAGAAAAAAATAAAAAAAAAAATGCAAAAAAGGATGTCTGGTCCAATTTTTTGAGCAAAAATTGAATATTTTAGAGTTTTTTTTAAAACAACATAAGGAATTGAATTGGTGAGATAACGGTAAATCTTTTCTTATTCCTCCAAAGTCATTTAATTAAACTTTCAGACAAAGAAAATTCAATGAAAATCGATTGATAAATGGTTGAGATATTTGCTTGCAAAATCAAAATTTGAAATATCAATTGTTTTTTTCTCATTCTGAGGCAATGACATTGCTTTAAGAAATGCATTGCATGGAAAAATTTACAGGTTTCGAAATATCGCAATACTTTTGGTGTCATAACAACGGGACATTTTTTCAACATACTATTCGTGGAAAGTAGTAGCAAAAAAAATTTTCGTATTATTTTTTTATTTTTCATAACCAACAAATTTTCATACAAAAAACGTTGTACTGAGAACATCTATAGTTTTCGAGATATCACAATAATCTTGATGTCAAAATAACGGAAATTTTTTAAAATTTACTGTTTGTAAGCAATTTTACCATCAGAATATATATTGACACTTGTTACATGAAAAAGTGCCTATTGTAGGGTAACCGTAAACGATGGTGAAAAATATCAAAGTATTTTTTGCACATCTTATGAATGTCTAAATTTCTCTATTATATCATATTTTTCCATCTCTTACAGTTTAGCTTTTATTTAATAAATGCTCTTTTTCCTCTCATATTTGAGGTCAAAGGTCACCAATCTTATATTCAATCATATTGTGCAGCCAGACCTTTTATCCGATACCTCATTCTTCATTCTACCCCTTTCCAGTTCTTAGATCCCTAACTAAAATTAATATAAAGTTTCAACGTTAATATTTCAGGTCAAAGGTCATCAATTTAAAACCTAACATAATTCGGCACATCTATGGTGCAGTACCTTTCGAATGATATACGTTTCATTGTCCTTATTCTAAAATAAATATTGAAAAAGTGTACGACAACATTCGATGTTTGCGTATTAATATATAAGATTTAAGATCTCTTAAGAAGGCTAGAACTGTACTGGTATCAACTATTGGGAGACAAATATCACCAGATTGAACATAATGGGGATAGCTGCCATTATTGAAAGAAGATGATGAATAAGTCGACTTAAAAAAATCAGTAAAAAGGAGTGTGGTAAGCGCTGAAAAAAAGGAAAACCAAAAAACAACTTTCAATTCAATAACAATAACCTAAGGAATTCAGCGTAGATGCTTTGGATTGATTATCTTCCAACACTAAACCACAAATAAATGAACTGCGTGCAACTTGGTGGGGTCCATAAAAAAGAGTTGTTTACAGTTTTATTTTCTTTTATTTTCACTTGGATCAACCAAAAAATAAAAAAAAAGAGAACAAAATAAAATAAACCCCAACGCATAGCAGGAGCTGCGCCCAAATGTTTGTTTGTAAATGAATAAATAGTACAAAACGACAAACTACATAGTTGGGATTATGACCAAAAAACAATCTATATAAACAAATAAACATAATCAGGCAATAAATTGTTGTTTTTGTTGTTGCTGCTGCTGCATGTCTTTGTTGTTGGCAGTGTTTGGAACATATGTAGGGGGTTAGTTGGTCTGTGTGTTTATCTGTGTGTGTGTGTGTGGGTTACGGACGATAAACAATAAAATATTGTGCTATATTTAATTTAATGGAGTCTCCCGCATTGGCTGTGAAGAGCGATAAATACAGCAACAACAGCAACAAAAATGGGAATAACAGCTTTATAAGTTCAAACACAGCGCCACAAATCATTTGTACAACATTGCGTTCTAAATTGTAAAAAGAAAAAAAAAAAACACAATATATAAAAAAAAAAAAAAAAAAATGCATGCTTAATAATGTCTACAACAGTTAGATAGATACTGTATCTAGAAGCCGTAAAAAAGCGCTTTACTCAATGGCTTAATGAACACACTTAATTACGCTGCAAGAGTTCAAAACCCAGAGGAAAAAAAACGAAGAAGCGGCAGCAGCACTTTTGAGGAATTGCTCAATCATCATAATTCTTTATATGTATATATATATTTATGTGTTTTTGTGTCTCTTTTTCTGACGTTTTGTGACGTTTTAAGATACTTGAATTTAGTGCACAGACGTTGAGATACTTACATTCAGTTCATTTGTTGTTTTCTTGCGTTTAATGTTTTCTTTAGAATTTGCTGCAATTCATACAGTTGGTGTTGTTGTTGTTATTTTCAGTTTCTTTCAGACAATTGAAATCCGCAGAATGAATACGCTGAGAGCTATGGCAGGCATATAAAATATTACAGCAGCAACAATAACCACAACAACAATTACTACGAAAAAGTAAGAAGTAGAAAAATACTCTTGAAGGCACTTAAAAACGTACTTAAAGATACTTCAACTCTAGACATACATAGGAACGAGCACAATAAACTGCCTGCATCTACGTGTTGTTGCTGCTAACTAAATGAATACTCAAGGTACAACAACAACAACAACCATAGACAGCACAAAAGCCCAAACTTATTGTTCGGATCGGTCATAAAAATTTACTGCTATAACGTATATGGTACAAATTGTGAAAAAACTGAAAAAAAGCAAAAAAAAAAAAAAAAACCAAACCAAAATCATGATGAGCTAGCTATACTGTGTTGAATTTAAACATTTTCTTAGGTACGTTCTTCAATTATTATAAATCAATCAAGCAGATACTTAATCTGTAAGCGAAGTCAACTTTTTCAATTGGGGAGAATTGTTGCTTATATCAAATCGTGTATATTGTGTGGATTTTTTTGTTTTTTTTTAATTTTTTTTTTATTTTTCTGTTGTAGATACATTTTTATTCGATTTCTTGTCGTCAGCAAACTTCAAGATACATTCATTCCATACAATTGTACGTTCTTCGTTACCTCGTATCTTTGGCGGCAGCTATAATAAATTTTCCTTTGTTGCCGCAAAATTCACAACTTTAATGATTGTATCTCTTTGCATTCAACAGATACAAAAGCGCACAAACGTGCGCGGTGGTCCTAAGCCAATGAATGGCGTCGTCTTAAGTCCCAAGCAAAATCAGTCAGCGCAGAGCGTCGTTGAGAGCATTAAGTAACTGGGTTATTTTAATTTATACAAATTCTGCCAAAGTTCTACGTTGAAAAATAATAGCTTCATTAAAAAGATAAAACCCAAGAGATACATAGAATAGCAGAAGAAAAAAAAAAAAACAGAAACAACACAAGACCCATGAGAAGCAAAATGAAAATTGATGAACAATAAAAAATTTCCGCTCAAATATTTAAATTCCATAAATTGTAAATTGAGCGATTTTTTGTGCCATAATTTTATTTTTTTTTAATATGTATATTTTTTTGTTTTTGTTTTTGTTGTAGTTTTTATCTTTTTGCTATCGCATAAATTTCCGTAAATTTGCTTTTCTACTTAATATTTTAAGCATGCATTTTTATTGCGCTACGCCCACTAAAATGCCTTTGAAATGAGTTCCATGTGCTGCCAACTTCATTCAAACACATGCTCCTATATGTTAGTGATGGTGTTTGTGTGTGTGTGTGTGTGTTTGTGGTGTTTGCATGCGTGCTCTATAAATTAATCGAATTTTTGGCGCAACGCGAACAGTTTTTTAGCATTTTTATGGCTTTTTATTTGGTATGCAACCAACAACAAACTGTTTGCCATGTTCATGTTTTCTGCTTGTTGGTATTGGTGTTGGTTTCCCTTTTAGTATTTGTGTGTGAAACCTTTTAAAATTCAATTTCAAATAAGCGAAAAAAACCAAATACATAGCTATAGAAACATTTAACGTGAGGCATGTAGAAAATAATTTAAATTAACAGAATGTATTCTGCTGGAGCTAAACAGCAAAAATAATTACAAAATTTAGGCAACAAAGCCCACTGACACAAAACAAAATAGAACATTCCCCAAACAATTAAAAAGATTTTCCCACTGAACCACAAGCGAAAGTATATGGCCAAAAGTGAAGGTTTTGCGCACGAAATATTATATTTTACGACTTATATTTTATCTTTAATAACATTTTGTTATAAAAACTTGTAGTTTTCTCCTATTCTTAGAGTGCTTCACTTGAATTTCGCAATTTAAATTTTTAAGAAATTTAATATATATTTATTAGGAATAAGTCCAATTAACTGAAAAAGTTGTCTGCTCATTAGACCGTATCAACTTACAGGCAAAACAAAAAACCTACGCCGCACACCATCTAACCTGTGGCATTCTTGAAAGGTTAGGTTAGGTTAGACCGGTCGCCTCTCTCAGAAGTCTCACATAGACCATACAGGTCCTTAGTGGTACCGGTTAGGTGGAGGCTGAGTGGGTCAGGAGAATTTATTAAAGATTTGCGTCGTGTTCACGAATTTTAAAAGGGATTCAATAGGGGTTTTGGCTACTTCTTTTAGTGACGGGAACGTCGGAGAGCCTAAGAGTTTATGTCTTGATTTGAGTATAGCAGGGCATGTGCATAGTAGGTGTTCCAGGGTCTCTACGGTGCCTGGTTCCATACACTTCCTGCAGCTTTCATCCATGGTGATGCCCATCTTCTTTGCGTGGGCTCCCACCATGCAGTGGCCAGTAAGAATACCTACTAGTGTTCTGTAGACACTCCGTGGGTGTGCAAGGCTGTATGTAGTTCGTTTTCCGCAGCGTGCCTCGCACATGGTTCTGGCAATTTTGCAGGTTGCCTTGTCTTTCCACCTGCGACTCGCTGTTAGTGCGGATCGTTTTTCTAGGTTGCTGTATAGTTCTTGTAGTGGGATCGGTATATGCTCAGTGAGCTCTGCTCCCAGCCCGGCGCCCTCCTTTGCTAGTTCGTCTGCCATCTCGTTGCCTTCGATGCCCTGGTGGCTTGGAACCCAGTAGATATGCACTTCCTTTCTGTCGGACAGAGCGTCTAGTGCTTCCCTGCTCGCCAGGGCATTTCTGGACTTGATGGTATCGGAACTCATGGATTTAATCGCCGCTTGGCTGTCTACAAATATGTTGATTCGAGAGTGATGCGTGTTAATTCCGAGGGCTAATTCTGCGGCCTTCCTTATAGCAAATACCTCTGCTTGGAAGATGCTGTAGTGGTCCGGCAGTTTGTACGGCTGCCTTATGCCGGGCTCTGCACAGTACACTGCCGCTCCCACCCCTGTGCGCATTTTTGAGCCGTCAGTAAATATGTTTACTGCCTTCTGTGTTTGTTTAATTCCATTGCAACAGTCGTTCGGTCCTACGAGAGTTGGTACTCTTGATCTGGTGGTTATGAGAGGGATCATATAGTCCGTGAGACTGGACAAATCTTTAAAGATTGTACAGTGTCCGAAGTTCTGATTCTGTATGTTATCAGCCGCTAAAAGGCGTTGTGCCGTTTTTCCGGCTATTAGTTTATCGTGTATGTCCAGGGGGTCCATGCTTAGTATGGTTTCTAGAGCCTTAGTTGGAGTTGTCTTTAACGCCCCCGTTATACAGATCGCTGCCTGTCGTTGGGATTTCTCCAACGTTTTGAGGTATGTTGATTTGTTTACTGCCGGTCACCACACTATGATTCCATGGAGTAGAATGGGACGAACTACCGATATGCAGATCCAATGTATCAGAGAGGGTGAGAGGCCCCAGGTACTGCCTAGCATCTTGGATGCGTAGAGAGCATTATTGGCCTTTTTCACTCTCTCGTTTACATTGAGTCTCCATGTCAGCTTGCTGTCTAAGACTACCCCTAGGTATTTTGTGTGAGTTTTTGGGCTGAGGTGCATGTTATTTATTTTTGGGGGTGTCCACGGTGGTATCTTGCATCGTTTTGCAAACAGCACCAGATCGGTTTTCTCAGCATTAATACTTAGACCAACTGAGTTAGTCCATCTGAGTACCTCTTTGAGTGTTATTTCCATTATAGAGCTTATTGTTGGTAGACATTTCTCCACAGTTCTAATGCTTATGTCGTCTGCATATGCTGTTATCCTTGGGGCTTTGCCTTCAAAGTATTTGAGTAGTTCGTTCACAACTAGGTACCATAGTAGGGGAGAGAGAACCCCTCCTTGGGGTGTTCCTCTGCGTGCTTCCCTTTCCATGGTTGTTGTACCCCACTCAGCTTGGACCATTCTGCAATTTAGTAAATTGTTTATCCAGTGCTCGATTGCTGGTGGTGTATCAATTTCGCGAAGTCCCTTGAGTATTGCATTTGTTGAGACATTGTTTTATGCTCCAGAGATATCTAAGAATGCGCCTAGTGCGTATTCTTTTTGGTGTAGGGCTTTTTCTATGGGCGCTACTAGGGAGTGTAGCGCTGTCTCCACAGATTTCCCTTTCGTATAAGCGTGCTGATTTGATGCTAGCACGGATCGGTTCGCACCATTCCTCAAGTGCAGGTCTATCAGTTTTTCGAGTGTTTTTAGTAGAAAAGACGTTAGGCTTATGGGCCTGTAGTCTCTCGGATGCAAGTGGCTGCTTCTACCTGATTTCGGCAGGAATACAACTCTTGCTGTCCTCCAGACAACGGGTAAATAATTTAGCCTAATACGGCCTTTGAATACGGTTTCGAGCCATGGGACGACTCTTGATTTGGTCGTTTGCAGCATGGCTGGGACTATCCCGTCCAGTCCAGGAGATTTGTATCTTGAGAATGAGTTTATTGCCCACTGGATTTTGTCGTTCGTTATTAGGTCGTGTGGATCTGCAGCGGATTACTCCTCCATGACTGTTCTTGAAAGAAAATTAGGACAAAAAAAACAGGGAGAGTCGATTTTCACGTGCTTCCTTCGAGGCGAAGTTCTCACCAGCAAAATCATTCGCCATAGACAGGAACAGGTGGTAATCACTTGGTGCCAGGTCCGGACTATAATGTGGAAGCATAAGAACCTCCCAACCAAGCTCCCTTAGCTTCTGGCGAGTCACTATCGATGTGTGTGGCGTTGTCCTGCTAGAACACAATTCCTCTTCTATTGGCCAAAACTGGCCGCTTCTGGGTGATTGCTTCCTTCAGACGGTCCAATTGTTGACATTTCAGGTCTGAATTAAGAGTTTGGCTGTAAGGGAGCCATAACTCATAGTAGATGGCTCCGTGCCAACTCCACCAAACACACAGCAAAACCTTCCTGTCCATCAATCCAGCCTTGTCCACCGTTTGCGCCGGCTCATCGCGATTCGACCACGATCGTTTTCGCTTGACGTTGTCGTAAGTGACCCACTTTTCATCATCAGGACACCATCCGCTTTAGAAATGGGTCGATGTTGTAGCGATTCAGCAGCGATTCGAAGATGGAAATTCGGTGGAGTTTTTTTGCGTTAACTCGTCTGATACCCATACATCGAGCTTCTTTTCGTATCCAGCCTTATTCAAGTGGTTCTCAATGGTTTTTTGTGCAATATGTAGCTCCTAAGCAATCGAAACCGTGCTTACATGGAGGTCGGACTCGACGGTTTACATGATTTTATCGCCATTTTCGACAATTGGCCTTCCAGAGCGTGGTGCATCTCTGACATCCAAATTACTGGAACGGAATCGACGAAACCGAAATTGCGCATGATTGGCTGTTACAGTATCAGGACCATAAACACTAGTCATGGGCAAAACTGCTATTTTGCAGTCACTGCTACTCACAGTGAAAAATACCTGTGATTGCTACTTTGTTATATTGAAGATCACACTGACTTATTAGAATTTATTCTTCTACAGTTTCCATTTAATTTTAAAGATCTTGGTAAAATTTCATTAATGATCATACTTTTAAAGCAAAACAAGTAAATCTTAAAATTATTTTTATAATTAAAACATTTAATCACAATTATATAAAAAATTGCCTGATATCAGTTCAAATATTTCTTGAAAAAATATTTTTTATTAATGAAAATGTTTACCGATGATATTAATAACTTGTAAGGTGCACGCGGAACTCAAATAAACACAAAATCAACATATATTCCCTGAAATAAAAATCACTGCTACTGCGATCTTGTAAAATACCAGTAGCAGAAATTATTCGATACTCAAAGCTTTTGGGAATCACTGTCACTGCTACTGTGATTAATACTTTACTTGTAAAAAAAAAAAAAAAAAAAATAACAGGAGTACACTAAGGTAAAAAAATATTAAATTTATCCAAAAACTTTTTTATTTTTTCCAAAAAGCGAGTAATTTTTGCACCAATAACGCATTTGCATAAATCGACTACGTAAATATTAAAAATTTATTTGAATACTTTTTTAATTAAATTAAATATTTAAACAGAATTAATAAAAAATGTATTAAAATTATGCACAAATTTTTTTAAAATATCTCAAATATTTACTATTTGAAAATAAAATATCGCATTTAAAGAAAATTTATATAAAAATATTGAATTTAAAAAACAACATATTTAAATTGAATATGTTATTAATGGTTTTATAGTATTATTTTCTTCATATTGCGTCTATCAAATGGCATTTGCCTGTATTATTTATTCTGGCTTCATGTTTTTGCTCTCTAATTTATACTATTTTTGACAGTTGGTGCAATATTAGGGCACCAAATGTCAAAATTAGTATAAAATAGAGGGAGAAAAAATAAATATACAAAATATATGCAAAATATGTAGGTAAATGACAACCGGTGCAAGATATTTCAGAGAAAATATCAAGTTGTCACTCCACCCTACATAATTTCATTTCTTTGCCAAACATGGATACTATATTACCCTTGCAACAATAACTAAATGAGAACTATAAGACGTGCAAATGCAAGAAATAAACTGTAGGAACAGAGTGCGATGCAGTTGCTGCTTGTCGGAGTATGTGTGTACGTGTGCGATGCTGTTGCTGCTTGAGTATAAATAAAATTTAAATACGGGAAAAAAAACGAGTTGTAAGGAAAACATTTGATTTATTCACGTAAATATTTGAATAAAATTTGTACTCAGGCGTGGATAATGCTAATATGCGTTATTTCCCTTAGTGTAGCAATCACTGTGACTGAAATATTTTAGTAGCAGACTGTGATTGCTACTTTCGAGTAGCTGTGAAAGAATCACTGCTACACTAAGGGAAAAAATATTAAATTTATCCAAAAACTTTTTTAATTTATCCAAAAATCGAGTCATTTTTGCACCAATAACGCATTTACTTAAATCGACTACGTAAATATTTGAAATTTATTTAAATACTTTTTTAATTAAATAAAATATTAAAATATTTAAACAGAATTAATAAAAAATACATTAAAATTATGCACGAATATATTTAAATATCTTTCAAATATTTACTATTTGAAAATAAAACTATCGCATTTAAGGAAAATTTATATAAAAATATTGAAATTGAAAAACAATTTTTTTGAATATTTCCCACGAGCTGCGTCCATATCAAACGCCATTTAGTGGTAAATTTTATTTTCTTTTTGTGAAAATATGATTTGTGAGTCCAGTGGTGAGTGCTATGCATGATGAAATTATGTAGGGTGGAGTGACATTCTTGAGAAAATACCGAGTTGTCACTCCACCTTACATGAATTCATCATGCATCGCACTCACCACCGCACTCACAAATTATATTTGCCAAATATCCATGATATATTACCCTTGAAACATTAACTAAATGAGAACTATAAGACCTGCAACTGCTGGTGCGAAGAAACTGCAGCAGCATCGCACAGGAACAGAGTGCGATGCTGCTGCTGCTTGGCGGCTGCTTGGCAGCTGTATGGAATATGTGTGTCAGTGTGTGGCATAAATAAAATTTAAATACGGGGAAAAAACGAGTTGTAAGGAAAATATTTGATTTATCCACGTAAATATTTAAATTAAATATATATTCAGGCGTGGATAATGTTAGTCTGCGTTATTTCCCTTAGTGTAACAAAATATCGACTCATCTCTAATAAACACTATTAAAGTACCTGGAAATGTAGCTAATTAAAAATGTAGTAATAGACAAAACTGTTTGAAATTTTGTAAGACTCACATCCAAATATGTTCGCCATGTTATATTTTTGTTATTGATCAGATGAAAAATAACGGAGATCTTTTGACGCTAAAAACGACAACCGCAACGTAAGGATAGTCCAAAGGAGCGTATTAGGATTTGCCTTTTGTTAGGCTTGAAATGGCTCATACACTGGTACTCATGCCAAACTTCGCCTGTTGATGAACCTTGCCAGCCTGTCCAAAGTCAGTAAAAAGGAGAATGTTCTCAGGCAAGAGGTTCGCCCTATTCTGGGTAAATGTAAGGGACTACCCAGATCCTGTAGTTGGTCGCTCAATCTGGGAAGCAGGTGGGACTGTTGACGTACAATGGTACACTAAGGGAAAAAATATGAAATTTATCCAAAAACTTTTTTAATTTATCCAAAAATCGAGTCATTTTTGCACCAATAACGCATTTACTTACATCGACTACGTAAATATTTAAAATTTATTTAAATACTTTTTTTATTAAATAAAATATTAAAATATTTAAAATAAAATTAATAAAAAATATATTAAAATTATGCACGAATATATTTAAATATCTTTCAAATATTTACTATTTGAAAATAAAACTATCGCATTTAAGGAAATTTTTATAAAATATTGAATTTAAAAATATTGAATTTAAAAAACAACATATTTAAGTTGAAGAGGAGGAAGAAACGAGGAAGAAAAGAGAAAGAAAAGAGGCAGAAAAGAGGAAGAAAGAGGAAGAAAAAGTAAGAGAAAGTATGAAGCAAATATGCAGGTAAGTGACAATCGTTGCAAGATATTTTTGAGAAAATATCGAGTTGTCACTCCACCCTACATAAATTCATCATCGCATACATCACCCATCGCACTCACAAATCATATTGACCAAACATGCATGCTATATTACCCTTGCAACACAAACTAAACGAGAACTATAAGAAACCTGCAACTGGAAGAAATAACTGCAGGAACAGAGTGCGATGCTGTTGCTGCTTGTCGGCTATTTCAGCTGTATGGAATGTGTGTGTAGGTGTGTGGTATAAATAAGATTCAAATACGGGAAAAAAACGAGTTGTAAGGAAAACATTTGATTTATCCACGTAAATATTTAAATAAAATTTATACTGAGGCGTGGATAATGCTTATTTGCGTTATTTCCCTTAGTGTACTCTTAGGGGTCGTTCATAAACTACGTTACCAATTTAGGGGGGTGGAGGGGTTTTAAAATGTAAACCCCTAAATGTAAATGATAAGTAACAATAGGGGGTCTCACATATAGTAACGTGGCCAAAAATAAAAAAAAGCTTGAAAAAATTTAAATTCTTAAATCAGTTCAAGATTGTGTCCTATATTTGTATTGCGGCTTGTATTTCGTTTCAAAAACATCAATGAATTCTCATAAGTGAGTTTTATTTAATTTAAAATAAATTGGTATAAGAAGTACATACTATTTAAATAAAACAATTTTAAGTAAGCATACTTATACAAACACTGAACTTGTTGCTGTAGAGGTGCAGCCTTTACGGGTATTCTCTCAAACACCAGGCGAATTTGTTAGCATAAAATATGAGGATACACTTGAATGGGTCGATATAGAATCCGTTGAAGAATTCTAATTCGAAGCGTCCCCACAGTTTTCAGCTTCTTCAATTCCAGTGATTGATAGCATCGTCTCTTCGATTGAAGATGGAATAGTTTTTATCGATGAAAATAATGGATTCTAAACATTTTTTCTTAAAATTATCTAGTCATGATAGCACACCTACCAAGAGTTAGTCAATTTTTAATATACTTTTATTATCTATATATACATATAAAAAAGGAGCTTATGCTTGTAACTATGCAATAGACTCCTAAACTACTCATCCGATTAGCATGAAAATTTGTATATAGAAGTTTTTTGGTACGGACCGTGTTTGTGGGCTATCAATTTTGATCCACCTTGAACACCAGAGGGCGCTGTAGTACAAATTTTTTACAAAACTGCCTAAAACTCACAAACCGCTTATTCGATTAGAATGAGAAGTGGTATAGAGTGGTTTTCATGTATGTTGAGTATTTTGCTGCTATCCTTTTTGACCTATCTTGAACACCAGAGGGCGCTGTAGTACAAATTTTTTTTCAAAACCACCTAAAACTCCCAAACCGCTCATGCGATTGGAATGAAAATTGGTATATAGTAGTTTTCTGGTACAATGAGTCTTTTAGCACTTTCTTCTTTGATCCACCTTTGATCCACAAAATCGTATAGTTTTAGTTGTTTTCTTAGGTTACATTTGCAAATATTTACAAAATATAAAATATTTCTTAAATTTAGTAAAATTAAAAAATTTCCGTTATTTTGACATAAAAAACCTGAACATATCTTGAAAACTATTAAAAATTTTACTACAACGATATATTTAATGCAACATCGTTGCTCAAAAATGAAAAAAACACAATCAGAAATTTAATTTTGTGACCTTCGATTCAAATATCTCCGCTGCTTTTTTATACATTTTGCTAATTTTTTTTTTGTCTTAAAGTTTCATCAAAGTACTATGTAAAACTTATTGCAAAAATACCGTTAGTTGATTATATATATTTTAAATATTTTTTTTCAAAAAAGGTCTGAAATTTATGGGATTTCCTCAAAAAAAAGCTCAAAATTTGTTTTTGTTGTAAAAATAATTGAAATTCAAATTCGCAAATTTTCAACTCTATTTAAAAGCTATAACATTTATAAGCAAAATATATTTCAAATTAACGCAAAAATTAAAAACCCTTTTTGTTATTAAAAAACAAGGCCTAACCCAAAATTTTTTCGAACTAAATTCTTTTTTCCAATATTGCGTTTTTATATTTTTGAAAAGATAAACAAGCTAAAAAATTAATTTTTTAGTGAAAATTATCTTAGTTTCTCTTACAATCAAAAGTTATAGCCAATAATCTATATATAGAAAAAGCAAAACGCTGTCTGTGAGATGGCTGGAAAAAATTACTGAGCCGATAGAGCTGAAATTTTGGCAGTACATTTTTTTTCAAGTATGAGATGGTTTAAATTTCTGTCACACCCTCTTTTAAATAAAAAAAAAAATAAAATAAATAACTGGCCATTTCAGCCCTTGAAAGGACTTTGACCTAGCTTCTTATGATCAATTGTGTTGTGCGTGTTATTAAGTTTGTACACAATTGACCGAGAAATGGACCTACATGCTTAACGCCGACTCCGAACGGCGATGAACGGAATGTTCTTATTCTCAAGAAGCTTTACATGGCATTTTGATTACTCTCTGAGGTTTGCCATTGTCTGCAGAGAGGTGGCGGCCGTACAGAAAAATTATTTTAATTCAAATAATTTTCTGTCGCTGCTGGGGTTCGAACCTGGGTCTCCAAAGTTCTTTGACATAGCGGCCACGCACTTTAACCAACTACGCCACGGACGCCACAACACACCCTCTTTTACCGCCCACAAATCAATAAAAATGCTATATTTCCTACGGTTTTCGTCGATTTGGCTACATTTTGATAATTTACTTTGTATGCTCACTGTTGGCAACTGTACTAAAACTTGGCAATGTCCATCTACTAGAAAACTGTGATGGGCATTATATAAGTGCGTGTGGCTCCGTCCACACAATGAAAATTTGTATTTTCGAATAACTTTGAAAGTAAAAGTAGCAGTACTTACATACAAACTCAAAATGGAGTTACTACTTGGTGATCTCATGCTACTGGGAAACTGTAACGGGCAGTGGAAAATAACAGTGGTGTCAAACTATGAGTCTAAAAAAAGTTTTGAATGCACCTATTATGTTCCCATATAGTTGCAGGGTGCAGCAACGCGCGCCGGGAAAAAGCTAGTAAGGATATATTTCCAAATATATATGTTTTACTTATTATCCTTGCAACTCTTCCAGTAACCTCATGTGAAATTGAACGAATATTTTCAGTACTTCGCCGACTCAAAACCTATTTAACCCTAGAAGGACATGCTTCGTCGATTCGACGAAGCATGGCCGTTTTGTACAAAAAATAAGCATGGCCTTCCAGGGTTAAGAAGCACGATGTTGCAAAATAGACTGAACGGCCTCACATTTCTTTATCTGTACAGGGAAATGACACCATCTGTGGATATTATTTTAGATAAACTCGCTGAAAAAAAGCGTAAACTGGATTTAAAAATATAAGTTAGTTTATTTATTATTTTAATCGCCTTAATCCAGTAGACTTTAGTTACTTTAGTTTTAATGTAAAAATAATAAATAAAATTTTTTCTATTCTAATAAATAACTATTTCTAAAAATTGTGTTTGTGGCGTAGTTGGTGAAAGTGCGTGGCCGCTATGTCAACGAACTTGGAGACCCAGGTTCGAACCCCAGCAGCGATAGAAAATTATTTGAATTAAAATAATTTTTCTGTACGGCCGCCACCCCTCTGCAGACAATGGCAAACCTCAAAGAGTATTCAACATGCCATGTAAAGCTTCTGGAGAACAAGAACATTCCTTTCATCGCCGTTCGGAGTCGGCGTTAAACATGTAGGTCCGGTTCTCGGTCAATAGTGTACAAACTTAATAACACGCACAACACAATTGATCATAAGAAGCTAGGTCAAAGTCCTTTCAAGTGCCAGTTATTTATTTTTTTTTATTTTATAAAAATTGTATCATTATGTTTGCTGCTTTTGTGGTAGAATTAACGTTTTGGGTACAATATTTGGACACATTACACCATAGCCGCTATAGTTACGTACATTTTCTTTTATATACATACTGGCTTTTTCCTGGTGCACTTTGCTGCACCTCATCTAGATAAGTACTGGAAAATGTTGCAATGCCTTCAGCGTTATTATTTCTAAACCATCTCGTACTATAAACATAGCAGTCGTTCATAAATTACGTGACCGATTTTCAATTTTTGTTTTACCCCCCTCCGCTACTCTTCGTAATGCATTTCAAGTAACGTAGTATATGAAATAAAAAAATTAATTGATTAAAATACATTCGAAAATAGAAAAAATAATTGTCGAAAAGCAAGCAAAGAAAAATTATGCCCTTACTACACTTGCCAATAGTTAACAGTCAATTTAGACGGTCAAACATGAAAATGTAAGGATGAAAATGATTTGAAATGTTGGGTTTGATTGATTTAAATTTTTTCGAGTTTTTTTATATTTTTTGTCACATTACTATATTTGAGACCACCTCCCCCATTCGTTACTTATCGTAGTACATTTTAAAACCTCTCTCTCTACTAAATTAGTAACGTAATTTATGAATGACCCCATAGTTTCTACGCAAATTTGAGCTCAATTGGCTCAGTAGTTTTGGAGTCTATAGCAGCGTTTTCTGTTGTAAATTTTTTGCATTTTTCATTTCCCAGTAGCAGGATATTACCAAGTAGTAACTTTATTCTTACTTCTATGTTCTTTATCTTTTACTTCCATAGCTTTTCTGTGTCATAAATCTGGCTTGTATGGGTGGAGACACACCCCCTTGTCCAATGCATGTCACCTTTTCTAGTAGAAGGACATCACCAAATGGTCTCTACATTCTGAGTTTCAATGTTCTGTGACTTTTACTTCTATAGCTATTCTATATCGTAAATTTGGCTTATATCACGCCCTGTTTTCGAATGCCCGTGCCAGTTTTTCAGTAGAAAGACCTTCATTGTTATACGACATTTAGTTCCAAAGCAATTCGATATCATAAAGTTGGCCTGTGTGGCCAAATTCCCGCTTGTCTAATGTTCGCTCAAATATATAGTAACTGCCTGTTGGGCCCATAGCATCTACATATCAAGTTTCACTATCAAAAAATGTACAACTCAGAATAATAATGATTTCTAAAAAGTGGGCGTATATATATAGTTAGAGCCCGCCCAGTTTAAGTATAGTTGCCGACAGTAACCATACGAACTAATTTACCAAATTTTAGTCTAATACGACCAAACCCGTCTTAAATATAGCATTTTTTTTGATTTGTGGGCGGTAAAAGGGGGTATGGAAAAAAGGGGTATGGAAAATGTTTACTATGCCTATATTTTTCGCGCAAATGCAAACAAAAGTGAGACTTGCCAAATTATTCCAATATTCCATTTATTTCCAATTCCCTTGCAAATATTTCCCCATATACACCATATGTGCGCACCTGTATTTTTTCACACCTGTATTGCTGTATAAGTTCACTAAAATTGCTATAATTCATGAACCATTACACATACAAAGACCATTTATACATAAAAACCTTCGTATTGACATCACCTTTCGTGGGAAACAAAATTTCCAGAAACAAAATCGGTTCACGCATTACAGAGAACATCAATTTCATACACAATGCAACTTATTTTTATATATATAGATAGTTATAAAACACCCCCCTCCCCCCAAAACAAATTGCTGGTTGCGCCTCCGCCGAGTAATATTCCCTGCAACGCCGTTACATGATAGCTTCTTTTTCGATTTGGAGCGGCTCTTTCCACGGTCACATAACGCCATGATTTTATTGTCTATTTTTGTCTCAAAGGCTAAGAATCAACCTTTACTAGCGTATAATAATTTTTACCGTTGCACCTATATTGTATATCGTGTTATAATTCCATGCAACAAATTTGTAGTTGCGTTACTCAAACAGCTTTCTCAGCGCCCCGTTGATGTTTTTAATTTATTTTTTTTTTATATATATTAGTGTGTCCCTTATTTTTGAAGATTTCAATTCGTTGAGGCTTAGGCCCTAATTTCGTTCATTTACCCCTAAAACACACTACAATAAAATTTCTGCTCATTTGGATAATGACAACCCGTGCCGACATGCATCGAAACATGTTCATACATGTTACGTAGAAGCGACGTCGCACAATGGTTCCAAATCGAAAAAAAAACGACCAAGACATAATTTTTAAAGAAATTTGAAAAAAATTCAAACTTCAACTTCAGATATCTATTTAAGATAGACAAAGGAAAAAACTGCGTTCTCAATTTTTTTTTTTTAAATTTTTTTATGGATTTTTGAGGCCTTTATATATAAAGTCTGACAAAAATTCTACAAAAATTCTACAAAAAAAATAGTAATACTTTAAGCCAATTTCTAGCTCTTGTTGTTTTATTTGTATAAGTTATTTATAATTTTTTTATATTTTCATGTATTGGAACAAAATTTATGTAATCAGAAAAAAGTAAAACTTTAAAAAATATGTATACACTTTTTTTAAAAAAATACAAAGAAAATTTACATTTTGTAAATATTTGACTCAGTTAAAATGGAAAAAACGAAAGTGTTTTCCCGTTTTTTCCCCTTTAGAAATATATTGGTTCCTATGTGGGATATTTTATAATACTAATAAAAAAAAATTTTTTGCCACAAAGTGCCACTGTACGAAAATTTAAGAAAAACTAAAATGGTATCGGAAACTAAAAAAAAATTTTTTTCAAAGGATTATTTTTATCTTTATTTTTTTGTATTGGTATTAAACATACTTAGTTAATGAGTTTAATTTTGTGTTTATATTATTATTAAAACAATAAAATTACATGCCTACCTCACTTGGTGCATTATCGAAGCTACATAGCTGAGTAGGCATTTGTTTTCACTTTAATTTCTGTGCATATGATGTGTGCAGATATTGATAATATACAAAATAAATCTATAAAACCGAAAATCGTTAATTTTGTAGCAGAAAAATTAAAATGTGCAAATAACTGACATTAAAAAAGATTCTTATTGATTTAAATAAAAAATATTTTAATAAATATTTTGAGAGGTGCAACAAAAGCAAAAGAACAAACATCCGTTTTGTGGAACAGAATAAAGAATGGCTACATTTTTAAGCCGCCAAATTGAATTTTAAATTTTTGACTTCAGATTCGTATTCAGTGACCCCGAAAACTTTCAGGGTATTAAAATTGTATTGCATAACATAGTTATTATAAAAATTTGCATGTTCATGGCCGCCATTTTTAAGCCGCCATTTTGAATTTCGAATTTTTAACTTCATATTCGTGATCAGCGACCCCAAAAACTTACTTATCATCATTTTCTTGCAGATTAGACAACTCGTTGAGGTTTTGGCCGTCTTTTCTCGATTTGGAGCCATTGTGCGTCGCATGTTTTTTTTTCACTCGCGCCTTTTTTTGAGTACGTACACTGTCGGTCTGAGGATCACCACTATTGATCAGTTGTGAGTTCTAAATTTGGGAAGTTCTAAGGAAGAACGCTTGCTGATTCTTATTTCATTTGGGGAGAAGGAGCAACTACTTGCTGTACCAAACCTAGAGAGTTCTTCCGGGCTGAAGCTGTTTCAAATGCCCTTTTTTATTGGAACCTAAACGGTAAAGTGCATATAATGTATTGTGATAACACTGCGTCTAATACAGGGCGTTTGAATGCAGCTTGCGTGCTTTTGGAACAAAAACTGAAAAGAGAGTTGCTACTCTTCGCCTGCCGGCATTACGTTTACGTATTGGTCTTACGAAGTGTGTTTGAATAAAAGATCCATGAAGTCACAAACAGCCCCGATATTCCTCTGTTTAGGTTAAGAGACAATTGGAAAAACATAAATTCTACTGCTAATGAAACATGCACTGACTTCGTATAATAACGTTTTATAATCAGGAATTCCAAAAAGCCATTTTACATAACGATTATCGAGAACTGGCGAAACTTTCTATTATTTTCCTAGGAGGAGATAAAGAGAGAAAATTAAAGATCAAACTTCCTGGAGCGATACACCAAGCCAGATGGCTAGAGCTATTTAGTCCTTTAAAATTTATTTGCTGCAGTCCCAGTTTAAAATAAGCGCCAAGGACAAACGAGCATTACAAGACTTTTTTTTCATTACGGCTATGTATGTGAAACCCTGGCTCGGCAGTTTGGCAGTGAAGATCAAGATATGTGCTTCTTAAAGGAGTTAAAAGATTATGAAACTGTGGACTAATCAATCTCCAATGCAGCCTTGAGGAAGTTTTTCCAATATCTTTGGTACTTGTCTGAAGGAAATGCGGCATTGACGGCACATGACGAAGCTAGTGACCAAATCAAGGTGAGTATTGAAGTAAAAAAAGAGATTTCCAGATACGATATTGAGACGGTGAAACAGCTGAAAGAGCAGTTAAACTAACGCAAAATTTTCATGGTTTAATAACTGCAGAAGAAGAACAAAAACAGTTTCTGTTACGCTGTGTGCAAGAGCACAGAAAGCTGTATCCCGATTGTAAAAAAGATACCCTTAAACGCAAATATCCTAACTAATATCTAAATTTTCACCTAGTTTCAATAAATGAATATAAGTTTAACTTGGTTTTTAATAAATTTTTTGTAAAATACTAATATTACTACTGATTGAGCTACATAGCAGAACTCGTTTCAATGTAGCTATTTTCAACAACTTCCGAGCCATGTCGGCACGGGTTAATATGAACGTAGGAAGATAATATTTCGTATTTAAATATTGTTAAGTAGTTTAAAAATAATGAAGGGGTAAGCGTTTCGATATTTGGAAAAATAAAATTTTCACCCATATAAGGGACACCCTAATATATATGTCATAAATTCAACAAATTAACCTTTTCTGTTTATATTTATAATAGCGCCTATACTTAGCAAGTAACAATTCCCTGCAAGTTGTCACGTCAAAACAATCCGGACTTTATATTTATTCCCGAAATTGATGTAGTTACCCTCGTATGCGTAAAAATAGTTTAACTTGAACTTTAGTTGTAATTGTATTTGAACTTTGTTTAAAGGGAAGAGATCTTACAGACTTCAAAACTACGGTCTAGTCATTAATTACATGACTTAACAAGAACAGAGTGGACAAAAAAAACAGTTAAAAAAAGCTTCGCGTTTGATAAACATTTTAATGCCTTCGATGTTGTTACATAAGCTTAAATTCATTAAAACGCCACAAAGTAAAATAAGATTACACTTAAAAAAAAATATTGAGCAAATTCTAAAGCTTTGTTATTGCGGACTTCTACATAGACGCGGTTGTAGAGTACAGCAGGCAGTAAAGCAAAAAAAAAACAAATTTAAGCCAATTAGCATAAATGCCTAAAACCAACAATAGCAAAAATACAACAAAAATTACATAAAATTTAAAAAGTGGATTTTAGCTGAAATGCGGGTCCCCCAGATAGGGTGAAACAGCTGTCCGTGTGCTGCACTTTTCGAGCCAGTGGTGGTTTGTTTGTCCCCCAGCTCTAGCTATTCATCGCTGTGTTTGTGTGTGTGCGAGTGTGGCTTTGTCATTGTTAAGTTAATTGTAAATTTAAATAAATTGTTTTTTATTCTTGTGCTTGTTCTTCTTCATCTTGTTTTTCTCACTTTTTTTTGCATTGCAGTTGTTTGTAGCGTTGTTACATTTTAGTCACGACCTTATTGTTTGCTTGTCTCATTGTTGCACAAGCACAACAGTGTTGCCTACGATTCAGTTTTATTATTTATTTATTTTTTTTTTTTTTTATTGTTATATTTTTCTCATTGCTGCTTGTTCTTTATTTAAATAAAATTAAGTTTTTATTTATTTTTCTTTTCTCAATAAGTTAGCGCACAATTCTATGGATGCATTTTTTGTTCTTTCTTTATTTAGATTTTGATTCCGTATCTGTTGAATATAAAAAACGTCATTTGCTGCCATTCAAAATCGTGCAGCACGTGTCTGATTTTGACTTGAAACGCCACATGTTTTTTAATTTTTTTATTTAACGCATGATTGATAGAGTTAATGAAAATTTATTCAATTTATTTCTAAATTACGAGTTCCAAAAATTTCCGCAAAGTGCTTGTTGCGTTACGCTAAAGCAATTTTGAGCTATTTGAAGATCCATGCAAAGATATTGAAATATTTGTAGAAACTTTCGGCTCAGAAACTTAGCTTATTCAATTCTTATGCTTATGTATATGTGTCAATAAACAATAATAACTTAAGTCGGATTTCAAAGTTTTGAGAGTAACCTTACTTCAAAGTTTTTCAAAGCCATTCTTAACTGCGTTGGTTTTTGTGTCATTACTTTGGTTTGGTCGACGCTAGAAGCTACAGATTTTGTGTAGATGTGACGATATATTCAAGGAATATAGCAATATAAATAACTCACTTCTAAATTAAGTCAACTTAAGCGATTATTGCGTGTGGGCACAGATACTTCTAACCTATGACCAGCTATAAAGGCTGTATCAACAAGAGGTGTAGGGTTGCAAAGGTATATTTGTATATTTCTTATAACAGCATATCGTTCGGTAGATGTGAAATGTCAGGATTTTCCATTTTTAACGCGTAATTTTTTTCAATTGCATGCAATAAAGTTAAATAAAGTACAAATTTCGTAGAATTTGTTTCGAAAAGAATGGTGCTTTTTGACTTGGAGAACACAAATGGTGGAGGTGATTATTGCAAAAAAAAATCGTGTTTTCTGACAAATTTAATTTTTACACAGGCGGCTACGTTGATAAGCAAAATTTACCGGTTTTGAGAATCCCAAAACCCATTCACATTCACAAGGAGCGACTGTTGCATGAGGATTGTGGACCGGAGGCATCAAAAAGTCGTACTTTTTCGAAAATTATGACGGAAGAGACCCTACAGTCCATGGAGTGTGCTACAGACATATGACAAGCAAGTTTTTGTGGTTGGAAATGGAGTATATAGCCAATGACGACCTCTGCATTCAACAGCATGGTGTCACGTACCATACCCGTGGCGAAACAATCGAATTATTGCTCACAAAATTCAATGATTGCATAATTTCGCGTTTTTAATACATCAATTGGTCCCTGACCAAGATCTTACCAATTAATACCGTTATACTTCTTCCTTTGGTGTTATGTTAAGAGTAAGGTCTACCCTAACCATCCGTAAACATTTCCAACTCTCAAAGCGAACATTGAAGTCGCCATCGACGAAACTTAACCCCATTTATAAGAAAGAGTGATCGGAAATTTTAGAAAAGAGCTCTGAAGGAAAGCTAAGGTGGTGATTTGAAAAATAGTTACGAGGGCAATTTGAGAAGTCACTGACTTTTTTAATTTCTTGCGTAGTTACTTTAAATGGAACACTGGTCCCGCCAACTATCATCTTTTTGTAGACTACTTTTAGTAGGCTTCTATCATTTTGAACAAGCTGCGGCATTTACTTTGTATTTGACTGCCATTGAAAGACATCTCGTGAATTTCGAAAAAAATAGAATAAGTGGATTTCGTGTACTCATCAAAAAACCTTGGGAACTCTTAATCATCAATTTCAATGGTTAAGAAGTGGTTAACTGAATTCCGGTTGTGGTCGTACCAGCA
The DNA here is from genome assembly GCA_943735915.1 of Pherbina coryleti. NCBI lineage: Eukaryota > Metazoa > Arthropoda > Insecta > Diptera > Sciomyzidae > Pherbina > Pherbina coryleti. The sequence goes on from OX030949.1 coordinate 137,332,378, forward strand.
CAAGTAACGCTGAACGTTCAGGTCGCCCAAAAGAGTTCGTCTCGCCAGAAATCGACGGTAAAATCAAGTGAATAATATTGAACGATCGTAGAATGAAAGTGTGTGAGGTGGCTGAGGCTGTAGGCCACTCAACTGAGCGAGTACATGGTTGAATAAATATGGTTGTCGCATGGGTGAGAGCGAGTTCCAATAAATGTCAAAACGAAGTTGACAGCTCAAACAAAATCTGAAAGCGAAAATTGATAACATGTAAAACCGATGAAGTTGTTGTTGTTGCTTTTCATTGATTCTGACAATTGTGGGTACTGAGAAGAGAGTACGATGAGCCCCGAGACAACCTTATTTATTCAACCATGAGCGGGTACATTACATTTTATATGAATATTTGGACATGAAAAAGCTATCCTCGCGATGAATGCCGCGATTACTCATTCTCGACCATAAGTGAAGCCTTGTGATCACTTCAAGGGATTGTTTGACGATGTTCAACCACAATCCGAAGCAGTTTTTGCTCCGTTTCGCAGCCGTAGACAAAACATGGATACATCACAACATAGCAGAGACCAAAGAACAGTCAAGGCTGCACGTCTCCGGGTAAAAGGTGGGTTTGTCGGTCCACAAAATCATGGCAACAACAAAGTCAACAAAGTTTTTGGGGTTATATGCTAAGTTATTTATATCGATTAGATTGAAAAATGTAAAACAATCATTGGTGAATATTATTCACAGCTGCTTGTCGGATTTGATATTTATTTGAAGCGAAAATTACCGCGTTTAAGGTGGATTCACTGATCACCTTTAGTATGTTTTGCAAGTTTTTTTTTTATATCAAGCTCACGCGCTCTTTCTTTCTCCACGCTCAACGAGAGAGTAACAAAAACTTTCTGCACTCTCTTTGACTTGATTAACTTTATTTTAATTTTCTTGCTGAATGTTTTTGACCGGAACTGCCAGAATGAAGTTGGAGAAAGTTGAAATAGGTACATTTTATTTTTTAAATCTTTATAATAAAGATAAATTACATCTGGCAATACTGAATGGTAATGAAAAAACAACAAACTTGCAGAATGTTTTACATGTCAGTGAATCAAAATCGCCACATTCTCTTTTTGAGAGCAATAGAGATTACGCAAAAAACATGCTGAAGGTGATCAGTGAATGCATCAAAGCAAAGAAAAAAGTGCTCTTCCACCATGACAAATGCACCGTTGCACACGTCTGTAGTCGCCATTTTAAAAATCTATAAATTTGGGCTACGAAGTGCTAACCCATCCACCATATTCTCCAAATTTAGTCCCCCTGAGACTGTTTCCTATTTCCAAACCTAATAAAATGGCTGGACGGTAAGAGATTTGGGTCGAATGATAAGGTCGTCATTAAAATAAATACCTGTTTTGAAAACCTTGATTAAACCTAATATTTGGAAGGAATAAAAAGCCTTCTAAAAGTAGACTATATAGAGAAATAAAAAGTTTTTTTGGCGAAAAAAATACCTTTTCCTCAAAAAGTCACTGACTTATCAAATTGCTCTCTTATTTTGTTTTGTACATAATCTCCTTGTATCTACCTTGTGATTCATTTAAAGTTTAAGAGACATCTTAACAATTGTTTGTTTTATTCAAGAAAGAAATCCTACCCTTCTTATTGAAACAGCCATAGCTTAAAGTATTTTTTCACAGCCTGAAAAATATTGATTTCACATTAATATGAATTTTAATCCAACTACTTTCATCTTTAAAATTCTAGTCACTTTAAAAAAAAGCCACATTTACCAAAATTTCCAATATTTTGTTTTGGTCAATGAGTCCAGCCCATAAATGTAGAAACTATAATAAAAAGGAATTTAAAAAAAACACGTTAATATTTTATGACTTGACTTATCTAATCTATACATTTGGAGTCAAATGTATTAAAAAAAGCATATTAAAGCGCTCATTTAAACTGTATTAATTTGAATTCAAATCTAAACAAAAATCAATTCCAAAGCGAAAAAAAAAACAAATATTAATCAAAATTGCGTGCAAATCCATTAAAAAGCCGATTAAGTGATTTTCATGCATCGCTATCTATGTATGTTAATATTTTTGAGCGAAAAAAAAAACAACAAACAACAACATATGATATTAAAATGGAAATCATGTCTGTGTCATATTTCGTTATTGACAAGCCATGCAAACAAAGCTATTGACAGCCCAAAGGAACGTAAAATAAACACATCCAAACGCATGACGGCATAAATGTTTAAATTAAAAATAATAACAAACAAAATTTATGACAAAGCATAAATTTGAGAGTACTTTGAGCGGTGTTAGTGACTGACGCGACTTTAAAGTCTTCTAAAAGAATTCGATATGGAGTTGAAGTTATGTGAGAAAATGTACTGTAGCACATCTCAGTGAAAATGTGTCACATACATACATACTAGATGTGTTTTTTTAATAATCTCAAACGCTTGCTGGTATTCTAGGAGATTTGTATGGAATTTGCGGAGTTATTTTGATGTTCTTCAACCTATACGCTTATTGGTTTTAATTTTTATTATCTGTAAATGTTCCTACGGAGCACATTTTCAGAACACATGCTTTGAACTTCATGAATTATTTTTCTAATGCTATGAAAAAAAATGTGCATTAAAAGATGGGCAATGAATTTTGTAAAGTATTAAATTCCGCAGAAAATAATTATTAAATTCTTATGCATTAAGTCAACATTAAACGTGTCATTTGGGAAATGTGTTTGCATTTGTTGTGTTGTCATTGTGTCCTCTATAAGCGCCAAGTCCCCAATGTCTTCGCAGTAAATACATTTTCATCACATGAAATAAAGTTTTCAAAATATTTCAGTTAGAATAATTGTGAGATTTTTATCTTTAAATCCCTTGGGTCTATTAGGCACAACATTAAGTAGACAGGATTTTCTACTCCCAACTTTGCGCCTTCTCAAAATTAGCTTTCATCTTTGATTTTACGTAGGTTACCTTTAATGTCTTGCGCTTCGATAATACCAAGCATTGTTAAATGAATTTTTACAGTTCCATTCAAAAAGTTGACATTTCTTTCATAAATGTACTCACAACGTTTTGATGTATGTGCGCTAATTGTGTTGTTTATAGTGGTTTCAAAATTGTATTTCAGCACACTCACAAAAAAAAACATTAAATTTATCCAAAAACTTTTTTAATTTATCCAAAAAGCAAGTAATTTTTGCACCAATACCGCACTTGCTTAAATCGACTGCGTAAATATTTAAAATTTATTTAAATACTTTTTTAATTAAATAAAATATTGAAATATTTAAACAAAATTAATAAAAAAAAAGATACAGTAGTTTCGACTATGTCGTAACACAAGACGTAGAATTATTCAATTGGCTTTTGATGACATCTTTTTTAAAAAATATTTAGCAAAATATTTATTCCATACACCTGAGCATATGACCTTTAAGAGAGTGCCGCAGAGGGTTAATATGTATGACCGACCCACATTACTTTTGCAAAAGGAACATTTTTGCCTTTGACGCCTATTCTTTCCGACCACTCCTTAGAGGGCTCCTATACAAATTTTATGGTTTTGTCGATAAAACCGGAAACTGTCGATAAATAGGTAGCAAACTTGAGCAAACAAAAACATCAAATGTTGGCTTTATATTTCATGTAATTGTATAAAATTTATATAAGTTAGACAGTTCAAACATGAATTTTTCTCCCAGTGAGGATCAAGCAGACCAACAAGTGCTAACATCAACATTGTACGATCAGTACTTTAGGCACACCAAAGGCTCAAATTGTGACCTAAATACCGACACCTGATCACTATCAACCACCCTACTTACCTCCGAGAATGACGTATTCTACGTCAAAATATATTAAAATTATGCACGAATTTTTTTAAATATCTTTCAAATATTAACTTTTTGAAAATAAAACTATTGTATTTAAAGAAAATTTATATAAAAATATTGAAATTAAAAAGATATATTTAAATATTTCTCACGAGCTGCGTCCATCAAATGCCATTTGCTTGCATATTTTATTTTCTTTTTTACTTTTTTTGTTCTCAAATTTATATAATTTTTGACAGTTGTTGCAATACTATGGCACCAAATGTCGAAAATAGTATAAATTAGAGAAGATAAAAGTAGAAAAGAAAATAAAAATCAAAATATGAAGGCAAATGACAATCGGTGCAAAACATTCGTGAGAAAATATCCGGTTGTCACTCTAACCTTACATGATTGTATCATGCGATCGCCAATAGCACCCACAAAGAGTTTTGGCCAAACTTCCGTTTTATTCCGTATATTCATAAAAAAAACCAAATGAGAACTATAAGAAACCGAAAGCAAGAATCTTAATTCTAAAAACTTCATTGATAACTGCAGGAAGAGAGAGCGATGTTGTAGCTGCTTGTCGGCTATTTCAGCTGTATATTATAGGTATGTGTGTGTGTGGTATAAATAAAATTTAAATACGAGAAAAAAATCGAGTTGTAAGGAAAATATTTGATTTATTCACTTAAATATTTAAATAAACTTTATACTCAGGCGTGGCTAATGTTAATATGCGTTATTTCCATTAGTGCAAAAAATTGAAATTGACACATGAAGACTTTCAGGTGCTGATTTTTACGATTTTCGGCGTAGATTGACAAGAAAAGAATGCATCGATCAACTTAGTTAGACATTTGGTCTTTTAGTTCAATGAGCTCGACGTAAGACGTTAGTTCAATGAGCTCGAGCGTTTTCGTCAGATTCTCCAACACGTTTTCGTCGGATTCGTGCAGGTCGTCCAAGGACGGCTGGTCGTCCAAAAAAAAAACATCGATGCTGTGCGTAAACTGTTAGAATCAGACCGACATGTGACATACCGTGAGATGAAGTCATTCTTGGGTATAAGTGCACTAAGAGAAAAAAATATTAAATTTATCCAAAAACTTTTTTAATTATTCAAAAAGCTAGTCAATTTTGCACCAATAACGCATTTGCATAAATCGACTGCGTAAATATTTAAAATTTATTTAAATACTAGCTGGTACCCGACGCGTTGCTGTCGTAGCGGAAATAATTTCTATCACTATCTGAATCTCAAACTCAGTCTCAATCTCAATCTCAATCTCAATCTCAATCTCAATCTCAATCTCAATCTCAACCTCAACCTCAATTTCAATCTCTATCTCTATCTCTATCTCTATCTCTATCTCTATCTCTATCTCTATCTCTATCTCTATCTCTATCTCTATCTCTATCTCTATCTCTATCTCTATCTCTATCTCTATCTCTATCTCTATCTCTATCTCTATCTCTATCTCTATCTCTATCTCTATGTCTATCTCTATCTCTATCTCTATCTCTATCTCTATCTCGATCTCTATCTCTATCTCTATCTCTATCTCTATCTCTATCTCTATCTCTATCTCTATCTCTATCTCTATCTCTATCTCTATCTCTATCTCTATCTCTATTTCTATCTCCATCTCTATCTCTATCTCTATCTCTATCTCTATCTCTATCTCTATCTCTATCTCTATCTCAATCTCAATCTCTATCTCAATCTCTATCTCTATCTCTATCTCTATCTCTATCTCTATCTCTATCTCTATCTCTATCTCTATCTCTATCTCTATCTCTATCTCTATCTCTATCTCTATCTCTATCTCTATCTCTATCTCTATCTCTATCTCTATCTCTATCTCTATCTCTATCTCTATCTCTATCTCTATCTCTATCTCTATCTCTATCTCTATCTCTATCTCTATCTCTATCTCTATCTCTATCTCTATCTCTATCTCTATCTCTATCTCTATCTCTATCTCTATCTCTATCTCTATCTCTATCTCTATCTCTATCTCTATCTCTATCTCTATCTCTATCTCTATATCTACCTCTATCTCTATCTCTATCTCTATCTCTATCTCTATCTCTATCTCTATCTCTATCTCTATCTCTATCTCTATCTCTATCTCTATCTCTATCTCTATCTCTATCTCTATCTCTATCTCTATCTCTATCTCTATCTCTATCTCTATCTCTATCTCTATCTCTATCTCTATCTCTATCTCTATCTCTATATCTACCTCTATCTCTATCTCTATCTCTATCTCTATCTCTATCTCTATCTCTATCTCTATCTCTATCTCTATCTCTATCTCTATCTCTATCTCTATCTCTATCTCTATCTCTATCTCTATCTCTATCTCTATCTCTATCTCTATCTCTATCTCTATCTCTATCTCTATCTCTATCTCTATCTCTATCTCTATCTCTATCTCTATCTCTATCTCTATCTCTATCTCTATCTCTATCTCTATCTCTATCTCTATCTCTATCTCTATCTCTATCTCTATCTCTATCTCTATCTCTATCTCTATCTCTATCTCTATCTCTATCTCTATCTCTATCTCTATCTCTATCTCTATCTCTATCTCTATCTCTATCTCTATCTCTATCTCTATCTCTATCTCTATCTCTATCTCTATCTCTATCTCTATCTCTATCTCTATCTCTATCTCTATCTCTATCTCTATCTCTATCTCTATCTCTATCTCTATCTCTATCTCTATCTCTATCTCTATTTCTATCTCTATCTCTATCTCTATCTCTATCTCTATCTCTATATCTATGTCTATGTCTATCTCTATCTCTATCTCTATCTCTATCTCTATCTCTATCTCTATCTCTATCTCTATGTCTATCTCTATCTCTATCTCTATCTCTATCTCTATCTCTATCTCTATCTCTATCTCTATCTCTATCTCTATCTCTATCTCTATCTCTATCTCTATCTCTATCTCTATCTCTATCTCTATCTCTATCTCTATCTCTATCTCTATCTCTATCTCTATCTCTATCTCTATCTCTATCTCTATCTCTATCTCTATCTCTATCTCTATCTCTATCTGTATCTGTATCTCTATCTCTATCTCTATCTCTAACTGGAAAGACTCGTGGAAATTGATAACCAAATTTCGAGGCTGTGCTACTTACAATTCCAAAGTTATTCGATATCGAAAGTTTGGCTTGTATGGGCGGAGCCACACCTCCTTGTTCAATGACGTCTCAGTTTTCTAGTAGAAGAATATCACCCAATATTAATTCCATACTGAATTTCGTTGTTAAACGACATTTAGTTCCAAAGCTATCTGATATCAAAAATTTAAAGTGTATGGGCGGAGCCACACCCCTTTTTTCAAAACCCATCCCAGTTTTATAGTAGATATATCACCAAGTGGCAACTCCATACTGAATTTCATTATTATACGGCATTTAGTTCCAAAGCTATTCGATATCATAAATTTTAATTGTATGGGCGGTGCCACACCCCTTTGGCCTATACTGGCTCAATTTTGCAAGTCGAAAGACACGACTAAATAGAACGTTCTAACCGAGTTTCATTAATGTATGACTTATAGCTTGAAAGTTATACTGAAAATTTGGCTGAAAAATTGCCACGCCCCACATTCAACGCCCATAAAATTTTACGTGTGGAACGGCTCTTGTAAATTGAGATAGAACACCGAATTCCGATACTATGCGACCTATAACTTCAGAGCTATTCGCTACCGTAGATTTGGGTTGTATGGGAGGTGCCACGCCCCCTTATTTTAGGGGGATGAAAAATAGATGTTGTTCGATTCTCCCCCCTGACTAATATCCTCGCTAACGGTCACGAAAATCGGTCGAGCACCCCGTGACAGAAGAATTTTATATATTAGATTTTCTTATTTAAATAAAATATTGAAATATTTAACAAGAATTAAAAAAATATATATTAAAATTGTGCACGAATTTTTTTAAAATATCTTTCAAATATTTAATATTTGAAAATAAGACTATCGCATTTAAAGAAAATTTATATAAAAATACTGAATTTAAAAACAACATATTTAAATTCAATAATTATTAAAATTTATAAGAAGCAAAATATGCAGGTAAATAACAACCAGAAAATATCAAGTTGTCACTCAACCCTACATCATTTTATATAGCGACCACCCATCGCATTCACAAATCATCTTGGCCAAATATCCACCCTATATTACCCTTGCAACATTAACTAAATGAGAACTATAAGAAACCTGCAACTGCAAGAAATAAACTGCAGGAACAAAGTGCGATGCTTTTGCTGCTTGTCGGGATATGTGTGTACGTGTGCAATGCTGTTGCTGCTTGCTTGTATGGAATATGTGTGTACGTGTGTGGTATAAATAAAATTTAAATACGGGAAAAAACGAGTTGTAAGGAAAATATTTGATTTAACCACGTAAATATATAAATAAAATTTATACTCAGGCGTTGATAATGTTAATATGCGTTATTTTCCTTAGTGTGGGACTAGCATATATTCGGTTTTACATAAACATTTAAGCGTCAGGAAGATTTGTTCCCGTTGGATACCCCATTATTTGACGGTTGCTTAAAAAAGGCTCGTGTCGATAGGTGCAAGGAAATGCTGAAAAAATACAGCGGGTGTGCTTCGAAACACGTCTACGACATCACCATAAGTGACCATACGTGACATATCATGGATCCACGCTTATGAGCCCGAAACAAAGCAGCCATCCACTATTTGGGTCTCTCAATCCAATGTTTGGGTCTTTCAAAGCAAGCAAAACTGGATAAAATTAGACGGTAGACGGAGTACATTCAGGCAAATGGTTACCAGTTTTTTCAGAAAAGCTGGACATGTCGCAACTGTGACACTTGAGCAACGAAGAACTATTACTACTGAATGGTACACAACCATTTCTTTGCCGGAAGTCTTCGGAAGAATATCAACCACCGAAGGAAGATCATCCTCCATCATTATCATCCATCCTGTTAATGCAGAAGGGTACACAACCATTTGTTTTCCGGAAGTCTTCGAAGAATTGAGGAAAACCAACCACCGAAGAAAGATCATCTTCCAAGACGACAACGCGAGTTCCCACAAATCAGCTCAAACAAAAGCCTTATAATCCCGAATTGGTACCCAATGACTTTTCTGGTTTCCTCACATTAAGAAAAAAATGCGTGGCGAGCATTTTTCTACGCACGAACAAGCCGTTGAGCCCTTCAAAAACCAGGTTTCAGAGTTACCAGCGTCAGAGTGTCAAAACTGTTTGGAAAATTAGTTCAAACGTTGCAAAAGTGTATTGATCATCTTGCAGAATACTTTAAAAAGCAATAAAAGCAATTTCACTGATAAACCACTATTTTTCATTGTTAGACGCAAGATATAAAAGGCAATCCTCGTATAAGAATCCTCTTTGACTCTACAAAATTTGATTGCGTCAGCAACAAATTCGTTGTACTCTTTTTTATATTTTGCGAGGATGATCCCACAAAGGTTATTTTTTTTAATATATGTGACCCGGTCTACGAAAAGGGACCTTCGGTGTGAAAATATCATTTTTCACTTTTTTGGCGATTCGGATAGACTAATGTGTGCTCTTTCTAATGGCGCAAAGCAGAAGTTTCCAACTCGTAAAGAAGTTTGTCAGGAATTTTCCAAAAAGAAAAGACGCCATTCAGTGTGCGACAATTAAACGTTTACAAACAGCTGTTTTCTCGAAAACTTGTTTTTACACCGAAGGTCCCTTTTCGTAGACCGGGTCACATATGATGACTCTTTCAGATATTTTGGCTGGGATTTAATTAAATTAACCAAGTTTTAATAAAATCCGCAAAGACAAGTTTTTGAAAATAAATTAAGCAAAATATATAAAAAATCGTAGAAAACTACTGAATATGCAAATTTTTTTTTTAATTAATATTTAATTATGGATTTTAATAACGAAATTCTTCGTTTGTCAAGAAAAAAAAAAGAACTGTGTATAGATAATCTATGGATTGATGGATAGATACAAAGGAAGCTTTTTTTATTTTTTAAGAGATATAGCTGCATATAATCAACACTACAGAATCGTTCGCTCGTTAGCTTTTGTGTTCAAACGATTCAAGAAAATACACAAGGAATCAATCGTGCGGGCTCTCAGCCGAGAAAACTACAAACATATTTAATAGTTTTCTTTCGCGAGCAATAACTTTTCGGTGATGTTTGCAACGAGATCTCATTTGGAGTACTTACCAAAACGTGCGAACTCATGGAAAAGAACACTAATGAGACTTTTAATGAATTATGAGTCTACTTATTTACCAAAGGAGTACTAAGACTCAAAAGGTTTTAATGACTCAACTAGTTTCATAAATAATCCCAGTGGAACCAATTTGACAGAACAATCAACTTTTGTTCAGGAAGTCTATTTATGATCACTGATTTTTTTAATATAAGGCATGTTTTTTCTTTTTTTTTATAAAAAAAAACCTTTTATTTTTTAACAAAGTCTCCTTTCAGATCAATACATTTAATCCAGCGTTAACTCAATTTTTTTAATTCCCTCCAAATAATAGGGTTAGTTAAGGTCCTCAAAATAGGCGTTTGTTTCTCACCCAAATTTCTTACCGTCGAGTTTTTTTCAGGTTTGGAAATAGGAAATAGTCCCAGGGGGCTTAATTTGGAGAATATGCTAGATAAGGTAACAGTTCGTAGCCCAATTTATAGATTTTTGCCATGGCATCTACAGACGTGTGCGCCGGTATGTTGTCATGGTGGAAGACCACTCTTAATTCAAATCAATATTAAATCTGTCCTACAGCTGTGATAAAGGGTGTTTTTTTTAGAGGTATAGAACTTCGAATTGAAATAAAACACAAGAAAATCGTTTTAATGTCCATCAATTTGGCTTTATTGGAAGGATAATTTTATGCCATTAATGTTTAAATATGATTTCGGGCATGTGGCCGCCGCGGCTGGCTCGAATAAAGCCAATTCTACAGGACCAATTTTCAACCACTTTTTCGAGCATATGGGGCCGTATGTCGGCAATAACGCCACGAATGTTGGCCTCTAAGTCCCCTAACGTTTCTGGTTTGTTGGCGTAGACGAGCGACTTCACATATCCCCAAAGAAAATAATCCAATGGTGTCAAATCACACGATCTTGGTGGCCAATTGGCAGGTCCATTCCGCAAAATTATGCGCTCATCGAATGTTTCCTTCAATAAATCGATTGTGACGTGCGCTGTGTGGCATGTAGCGCCGTCTTGTTAGAACCGCAACTCATCCACATTCATGCCATCCAATTCGTTAACAAAATAGTCGGTTATCATGGCTCTATACCGGTCTCCATTAACGGTAACTGACTCTCCAGCATTATTTCGGAAGAAGTATGGCCCCATGACTCCACCAGCCCATAGAGCACACCAAACAGTCAGTTTTTGTGGATGTAATGGCGTCTCAAGGATCTCATGTGGATTCTGTTCACTCCAAATGCGGCAATTTTGCTTGTTGACGTAGCCATTCAACCAAAAATGAGCCTCATCACTGAACAAAATTTTGCGATGAAAATCAGCATCGAGATCAATCTCATTTTCGATCTTTGCGAAAAATCTTCCATAAAGTTGATGGACAAAGCTCCAATTGCTGTGCACGTTGGCAAATCGATTCATTCGGGTCCTCTTCAACATTTTGCTCTACAGCGGCAATTGTTTCTTCGGTGCGCACTGTTCGACGTCTCTGCGGATGCGTATTATCACATAGAGTAAACGTAGTGCGAAAACGACCCATGGTTAACCGAATTTATTGCTCTGATGGACGATTATGTCGACCATAAAATGGACGGAGCTTGCGGTAAACTTCGCGAACTGAACCATTATTTTCGAAATAAATTTGCACGATTTGCAAGCGTTGTTCTTTTGTCAACCTGTTCATGATGAAATGGCAAACCAAACTGAACATAAATGACATTAGAGTTGCCAGATTTGACCGCAAAATGCCAGTTTTATCTCTATTTGAAAAACAAACCCCTAAAAAAACACCCTTTATTTGTGAATAACAATCGTCGGTAATCGGTTTACCCTTTTACTTCAAGGTAAAAAACTGTCGTCATGACCTTGTTGGCCGACAGATTCACCTTGGCCTTCTTTGTTGCACGTTCGCCCGGATAAGTCTTCTTCAAGTCTTCTTTGATTATTCTAGAACTACTTTGACTGTTCCTTCAAAGACCATCCCTTCTTTAATGGACTTACTGAAGTATCATGGCTGGAAATCAAGCATATCAAGCAAGCAAGAACCGGTTTGTTCAGGAGGGATATCTCTCATAGATTCAATAGAGATTATGTAGTATCACAACGAGTCTACACTGGCCTAAGTCGTCTGCCGGCTCAGCCATCAAAACCTAACCTAACCTTGACTGTTCCTTGGTCTTTGATGTGTTGTGATGTACCCATGTTTGATCTACGGTTACGAAATGGTACAAAAACTCCTTCAGATTGCGGTTGAACATCGCCAATCACTCCTTTGAAGTAGTCACACGGCTGCGCTTATGGTCGAGTGTGAGCAATCGCAGTACCCATCGCGAGGATAGCTTTTTCATGTCCAAAGATTTATGTGGAATACGATGTACTCACTCAGTTGAGAAGCCTAAAGTCTCAGTCAACTCACGCACTTTCATTCTCCGATCGACCAATATCATTCCTTGAATTTTATGGACGATTTCATTTCTGCCTTGACAACTTCTTTTGGACGACCTGAACGTTCAGCGTGACTTGTGCTGGTACGACTACAATGAAATTCATTAAACCACTTCTTAACCTTCGAATAAGTGGAAGCCGTGACGTAGTGGGTAGAGTACGTAACCCATACGCCAGAGAACCCTGGTTTGATTTCCTTCTTATACAGAAAGTTTATTCGATTGAATTAATTTTTCTGTTCGGTCGTCACCTCTCTGCTGACAATGGCAAACCTCAGAGAGTAAATAATGCCATGTAAAGCTTCCCGAGAATATGCACATTAGCAATTTCGAAAGTTTGAAATGTCCAGTTTATATTTATTCATATTAACCTTTGATATAGATGGTGCAGAGTTCATATAGTATTTATGAAGACTTTACCTGATTTCGGTGATGGGTTTTTACGCAAAGAATAATGCTCGATGAGGACACGAAATTAACTTTTTTCAATTTTTGTCAAAATTCATGAGATTGCTTTCAATGACCATCAAATACAAACTAAATGACGCAGCTTGCTCATAGTGACAGAAGTCTCTTAACAGATGGTAGTTGAGAGAATTTATTTTTCAGTGTTGCATTTAAAGTAAATACGCGGGAAATTCAATGACTGATTTCTCAAATTGCTCTCGTATCCCGAAAACGTTCCGGTAAAACATACAACCATAATTTTTTTTTTAGAACCCATAAAAGTTCTTATGACCTATTTAGTTCCATACATTATCCCAGTGAAACTCAGTTGTCAAAGAATCATCTATTTTTGTCTTTGTAGCTTATTAAAGTTCCCTCATTAATTTATTTCACAGGTATGCACAGGACTGAAAAAAATGTATTCTACTAGGTTTTCAAATGAGTCCGTAGATCCCGTAAAGTTCAATGTTTGAACGAATTCCAAAAATAATCCCAGTAGAAACTATTTGTTGAAGAATCATCAATTTTTTTCGCTAAGTATTGTGGAATTTTGGAAAAGTTTAAGAAAAACAAAACAAACAATTGGTATTTTGTGATCGGTGATCGTTCCAGATACCAACCAGAGATCTGCATGAATGGATTCATTTGCTGTTTCAAGTTCCTTTAATTTTTCAACTCCCTGCAAGTCGAGGCAGGCAAACAACAAGTTTGCGCAAATCATAGGCAGCAAAAATCAAGTCGCCAAATGTAGAAAACTTGATATGTAGAAACTTGATATGTAGAAAACTTGAAATGTAGAAACTTGAAATGTAGGGAAAAAGCAATTATTTTGCCTACAAATCGTTTATTTTCAAGTCTGTTTACGAAGGTCATAGAATTAACTTCGTGTTGTCAGTGCAAACTTCGTTTCGCAAGTTCGTCTCTTGAGCTGAGAAAACAGTTTAACTTTAAAGCATTGGATTGAAGTGTTTGTTTTTTTTTGTTTTTTTTGTTGTTGTTTTTTTGTTTTTAGGTGTGTTTTGTTTTGAAACAGATTTCTTGGTTGTTGTTATAAGACTTCAGGGCTACGAGTACAGTGGAGTATGTGAGTGCTGTGTTAAACGATGCGTTTTGAGTTGTGGTGGTGTGCACAGTGAAGTTTTTTTTTAAACGTTAAGGCACAATGCATGTGTCACAAGAAGAACGAGTTCTTGCAGGATATAAGTTAATGCCAGAAACATTAACACTGCCTAAATAAATGCTGACAACGCGTCTAGTGCACTTCCCGTGTGAACTAATTTCGACAACAACAGCTAGCGACGTCGGCGCGTGTTGAGAATAGCAAGCTAAGATATTTTTAGACTATAATAAGCTTAGTTTTGGTTTAAGAACTTTAGTCCTATTTTGAATAATAATAAAGGCGGTTGTGGTTAAATCCACAACCAATATTTTTTTATAACTTTTTAGCACAAAATAAGTTAATTTATATACATATTTGCATACATAGATATGTATGTATATATATATATATATATATATATATATATATATGTATTAAAAAATTCATTAAAACTATATCTGACCAGGAAAAAATGTAAGTCGAATAATTTGTATTCGTAATTTATAAATAATAATTATTACATTGTTTTTATCATATAATTTACCTAAGGGGGCATATAGGTTACAAATTTTTTTCGAAACAAAATGTTTTTAGGGAATTTTTTTTCATAGAAGGAAAAAAGAAATCTTTTCAAATTTTGCACATTTATTAACTAACATTTAAAGAATAAAAAATATTTGTCTCAAAATTTTTTAAATGGTTTTTGACGTTATTTAATATTTTTTTTTTTTGAAAAAATGCAAAAAAATTGACGGTGTGCAGGATATCACCAGTCTGGAACATTCGAGAAAAAAAAAAGAAAACCAAATTAATCCTTGTTTAAGTGGCTATCGCCTGAACTAGGATAATTTTATTCCACCAAAAAAAAACAATATGGTGGCCATCTGAAGAAAAAGAGAGGCCAAATAAAAATTTAACAGCTTGAGAGTGAAATTTCTTGTCGAAACTATACTCAAAAAGCGAGCGCTCACAATCGGTCATTGAAAAGCCGAATAATCTTAAAAACGCTGAAGTAAAAAAACAACAGCTGTTTTTGACAGGACATGTTTTCTTGTAGAAGAGAAAATAAGCAGTTGTCAATGCTACCTGGTATTATTATACCAGGGCTTACGCGCTTAAGCATAAGTCAACATGACAAGCTCAAACTCCTTAGAAGGAGTTAAATTAAATAAGCTTCAATGTGTCAATCATATGATTTTCTAAAATTTATGTTTAATATTAAAGCTTTCTAAAAATATTTGAAGTTATTTTTTTACCATATGTAGTCTTAACATCTCTCCTTCCCGTTTTTCGATTGCAGTCACATTTTCCTACACACCATTAAATTAAATTTGAAATATCCTATCTACACCACTGTGCTTTTTCCAATCGCAAGCACTTCATTTCATTGCTCCATTATTTATTTTAACCGAGATGCTGCATTTTTCACGATCAAAACAATGCCCCATACATAGCACAAGAGCACAACGCATTTACATAAACAGCAAAAAAAAAAAAAAACAAACAAAAAACCACAACGCAATAACTGTTTACGATCCGCATCATAAATAAAACGAACGAAAAACAATCCAACGCTCGTCAGTGGCTTTCTGCGGCAGCGCAGTCGCATAGACTTGAAAACAGACTTGAAAAGTAGAAAGCTTGGTTTTTTCTACCAATTAATGTAGGGTAGAAAACAAATAGAATCAAGTCTGACTTATGATTCGTTTTTCAGAAGCAAGTCGAGGCTTGTAGGGTAGAAACATATCAAGTTTCTACAAGTCAAGTCGAAGCTTGATTATTTTCAAGTTACTTGATTTTCAATTGACTTGTTGCAGATCTCTGATACCAACCAATCAAACAAAAAGACTTATGCTTAAGTATTTCCTCAAAACCACCCGGAAAATTCCCGATTGGATCACTTTTCAGTACACATCTACCCCTAACAACATGCCAACAGGGGTCGAAATGAAAAAGTCCGGGTCAGCAAGCTTCAGGTTCGTGAAGGTCGTCCTGATAGATGTGTCAAAACTATTTCTTGGCATGTTGCGCGTAAAATTTCGTCTCACCTTCGCTTGGGCTGTCACCAATTTGTTGCACTCATGATTAGCTCGAAGGGTTATGGAGCATAGCTCGTGCGAACCAAACTTTCTCATTCATAATCCACGCTGGCAAATGATACAATGAGAAATTATGGACATTTCTGTACAATAGTCTATCAGGGCCCAAACCCGATGCATATGACTCTTGTCGATCATCTTGACAACCAACGTAGGGAGTAGCAAAGTCACCGGTTACAAATTTGGCAACGCTAAAGGCGAGGCCTGGCGATGAGTATCACTATTTGAGTGGTGCTGAGCTGGCCGTATTCATCCTTGGCAACGTTTCTGACGATCGGCCTTCGGTGAACGAGACCTTTTGCCGGAGCGCTGCGAAGAAAGACTTTCTGTATATGTTCTGTATATGTTCTGCCGCGCTACTCTTCCCTATTTTTATTAATTTGTGCCAGTGTTGCTGTTTATAATGTAGATTATAATGTTGTGCAAGGATGTTCCGCAGTCATCTTCTTCACCTTCAGATGCCGGTCTCCTCTCAACGCTGGCTGCTTTCTACAAACTGGGTCTTGCACTAATATTAATGGGAAGGAAAGAAGGTCAATCAAGTGAAACACGTATAGGATGTTCTAAGAGTGGTGGAAAGCCAAAGAAACATGTGAATTTAAATCAGAGGCAAGTGTTATGCCTTTACATCAGTCAATTCAAGTTATAAGGCAATCTCATCCACAAACTTCTCTATCATCAACTACAACTTCAAGTCGTAAATAATAATAATATGTATATCTATATATAAATAGTCGTAGGCAAAACAGTTAAGAACCATTTTCTCCCGTGTTTCTCAACCGATTTTGATAATTTTTTTAAATCAATAAGAGTAGGGAGAAGGAGTGCACCGAATATATATGGTGGGCATGGCACATCCCATACAACCTGAATTAGCGATATCGGAAATAGGTATTCGACCTCAAATCACACGTACCATTCCATGAGCAACATTTTATGGGCGTTGAAAGAGGGGCGTGGCATATTTTTCAGCAGCCCAAATTTTCGACATAACTTTCAAGCTATAAGTCATAAATCAATGAAACTCGGTAGGAACTTCCTATATAGTCGTGTTCTTCGAATGGAAAAATTCAATGAGCATTAGACAAGGGGGTATGTGTGGTGCCCGCAATTCAAAGTTTTTATATCGAATAGCTTTGGAAGTAAATGCCAAATAACAATAAAACTCAACATGGAGTTCCGACTTGGTGATATCCTTCTAGAAAAAAGTAGAATATGTGAAGTAGAGTCCTGGTACAGGCATTGGACAAAGGCATGCAGCTCCGAATATATAAGCCAAATTTTTGATATCGAATAGCTTAGAAAGTAAAAGTAACAGAACATGGAAACTCAGAGTGGAGTTACTATTTTCTGATTTTCTGCTGATGGTGAGTGAAGAAGGAAAAAAATTTTTTCAGTAAAAATCCAAAAAAGAATCAATTTTAAATGGTCGAATTTCGACCGCAGGCGACACTAGTAAAATAAAATGTACGTAACTATAGTAGCTATGGTGTAATGAGTCCAAATATTGCTCTCAAAACGTTAATTCTATCACAATGGCAGTAAACATAATGATAAAATTATTTTAAACAGTTATTTATTAGAAAAGAAAAAATATTCTTTATTATTTTTTCATTAAAAAGACTTTAGTTACAGGATTAAGGCGATTAAGAATAATAAGATATCGACTTTCAAAATGGAAAAAAAGTCACAATTTTACGTAGGCGGCTCTTTTGAAACTCTGTGTAGTTAAAATTTTTTAACAGATTTGCAGAAACTTTTTTTACTTGATAGAAAACCTCTGGAATTTTAATCAACATTTTATTTTTTTTTTATTATCTTTTTTTAAAGAAATTAAAAAAAAAATTTTTAAATAAATTGTATTAAAATTCAAGTTCAATTGCTAAGATATTTTTTATAATGTAAGCATCATTTACGACATGAAAAACTTCTCTTCAGTGACTTTCTGGAATTAAAGACATCAGGACCATCTCGCTTAATGCTATGTTCACACAGAGAGTTTAGTTTGAGTTTCCAGTACAAAGTAAACTCAACTTGTACTGGAAACTCAAACTAAACTCTCTGTGTGAACATAGCATAAGACTCCAACAATAGTCTGCCATCATATGTTTGTCCCATCTTTCTTGGTACCGGTTTTCCATTATTTTCATGTTCTGATGGAAACCTTGTTCTAATGATTCTAGTTTCCTAAATTCTCAGTGAAGTGTGAAAAATGGCTGTGCAGATAGTGAACCGTGATGCTAATATCACATCCAAGATCCCTAAAACTATCAAGCAGGTCACTAGTTCCTCAAAATGACTTGATTTGCAAATGCCTAAAAAGTTTTTGACAAGTAATTCAAATGATACCCATGCCTTTCGCTCAAGGTTAGTCATCGAGGTTTAAAAGTAAGGGTCTCTAATTAACTGCCTTATCTGCCATAAAAACATCTTTAAGCTTTTCTGAACTTATTCCCGGCATGTTGCTACTTATATAAGAAAACATACTCTAAAAGTACGTAATTCGTACTTGAATTTTAATACAATTAATTTAAAAAAAGATACAGTAGTTTCGACTATGTCGTAACACAAGACGTAGAATTTTTCAATTCGCTTTTGATGACGTCTTTTTTAGAAAATATTTAGCAAAATATTTATTCCATACACCTGAGCATATGACCTTTAAAAGAGTGCCGGAGAGGGTTAATATGTATGACCTACCCCAATTACTTTTGCAAAAGGAGCATTTTTGCCTTTGACACCTATTCCCTCCGACCACTCCTTAGGTGGGCTCCCATACAAATATTATGGTTTTTGTATATTTATTCCATACACCTGAACATATGACCTTTAAGAGAGTACCGGAAAGGGTTAATATGTATCACCGACCCCCATTACTTTTGCAAAAGGAGCACTTTTGCCTTTGACACCTATTCCCTCCTACCACTCCTTAGGAGGGCTCCCATACAAGTTTTATGGTTTTTGTATATTTACTCCAAACACCTGGGCCTATGACCTTTAAGAGAGTGCCGGAGAGGGTTAATATGTATCACCGACCCCCATTACTTTTGTAAAAGGAACATTTTTGCTTTTGCCACCTTTTCCCTCCGACCACTCCTTAGGGGAGCTCCCATACAAATTTTATGGTTTTTGTGCCGGAAAGGGTTAATATGTATTACCGACCCCCATTACTTTTGCAAAAGGAACATTTTTGCTTTCAACACCTATTCCCTCTGACCACTCCTTAGGGGGGCTCCCATACAAATTTTATGGTTTTTGTTTATTTGTTCCATACACCTGAACATATGACCTTTAAGAGAGTGCCGGAAAGGGTTAATATGTATCACCGACCCCCATTACTTTTGCAAAAGGAGCACTTTTGCCTTTGACACCTATTCCCTCCTACCACTCCTTAGGGGAGCTCCCATACAAATTTTATGGTTTTTGTGCCGGAAAGGGTTAATATGTATTACCGACCCCCATTACTTTTGCAATAGCAATATTTTTGCCTTTGACACCTATTCCCTCTGACAACTCCTTAGGGTGGCTCCCATACAAATTTTATGGTTTTGTCGATAAAACCGGAAAGTTGTTTTACGATC
Organism: Pherbina coryleti; assembly: GCA_943735915.1. NCBI lineage: Eukaryota > Metazoa > Arthropoda > Insecta > Diptera > Sciomyzidae > Pherbina > Pherbina coryleti. Next base: position 137,352,109 of record OX030949.1, read on the forward strand.
TTCTGAAGAAAGTCTGAGGATCAAGCAGACCAACAAGTGCTAACATCAACATTTACGATCAGTACTTTAGGCCCACCAAAGGCTCAAAAAGTTATATAAATACCGACACCTGATCTGTATCAACCACCCTACTTACCTCCGAGAATGACGTATTCTACGTCAAAAATGTTTTCTTTTTAATTTCTTTAAAAAAATGCAAGATAAAATAAAAAACTAAAATGTTTATTAAAATTCTAGAGATTTCCTATCAAGTAAAGAAAAAGTTTTTGTAAGCCCATTAAAAAATGTTAAATATACAGGGTTTCAAAAGAGCAGCCAACGTTAAATTGTGACTTTTTTCCCACTTTGTGCGTCGATATCTTTTAAACTTCCATAGGTATTGTAAAAGGTATTGGAAAAGTTGAAAGGTCTAGTATTTCTTCATTGAAATTCATCATCGTATTACAAATCGGTAAATCAGTGTAATAGATATAGCAAAATTATCAGAAAAAGAACTGATTTTCATGTTTTTGCATACAGCTTAAAAACTCGTGCTGATGGAGAAAAACGGAGTCTTTATCTGAAATCAGGAAACCATATTTGTCTATAATCAGCTGAAAAACCTCCGGCATCAAAATATCTGTCGCGAAATGTTATGCTTCAACCGTAATCGATTTGAGATTTAATTTGGATTTTTCGCGCTTTTGATAAAAACAAGTCATTACTTATCATGTTTTTCTTTTTGTGACAATAATTTGGGGGAGGGGGGGGGGGTTAAACCCCAAAAGCTCCCCTTTGGTTGCGCTTCTGGTCTATAATACAAATAGTCACAGAAATATTAAGAAGAAGTTTTTTAAAATTTTCATCGGTATATTATCTAAGATATCTAAGATTATTTAAATACATAAGGTAGTAAAGTGTTGTTACTGGCGAGTAAAGTATTGTTGCCAAAAAACATAAAATCTTTGTTTATTTTATTTAAATTTTTTTAAAAGAAACAGATGGTATTGTGATTCCAAGATTAAGCAATTTAGTTTGATTTTGTTGATGTGAGTCAAAAGTGAACTTATAAACGCCCCCAGATTTGACCACTGACCTCAATTCAAAGTTTGATATAATGAATGATTTTCTTAAAAGCTGCAATTGTGCCGCCAATGTTATGATTGGCCCAATCCCAGAGCATCACATTTTCCATTAGACACGTTTCCATATCAAATGCCTTAGTACATCTAAGTTCCAAAAAAAATTTTTAAATTCCAATGAATTGAAATTGAAGCACTTTGAAAAATAAATAACAGTTATTAAATAAAAAATATACTGAAGACCTAAAATAAATAACAGTATCTAGAGAAATCAAACGGCAAAATAAATTACAAGATGTTGCCTCATGTAAAAGGAAATTCAAAAACTTCTCGGGGGAGCACTTCAGCCTTAACAACGACAACCTAGTACATAGATAGATATCAAAGTAATAACAAACACCTAAGTGTGAGTGAGTGTGAGACGGAAATAAATCTACGCCAGCACTAAAATTCCAATTATATTTTTATTGCTTCTTCAATGGAAAATCAATATTGACTAGGATGTTGGCGTCGGCGTTAGCGTCAACTTTGTCGGTGCTATGTTGGCGTCTTGCGACTCTCCCACTCTTGCTGGAGTATGAACAAGGATTATGGCTCATGGCAAAATTTCAAAGAAAATACTCTCAGAGTAGAGCAACGTTTGAGAAAACTTCATGAGTATTCAGCCACACAGCCAACCTAGCAACCCACTCAGGGTAGGGCAATAAAGCAAAAATTGTGACAAACATTGTGGAAATCGCAATCTCAGAAGAAACTAACTAACAGCCAAAGAATCAACGACAAAGCAAAACGAAACGTTAAATAAATGAGCTGGAAAAAAAAATATGTATTATATAAGCACACAGAGCAACTGAGATATATGCCAGTAAAAGAGGTGGCACTGCGAGGAAGTTGGGTTAAGCCGTAGAAGGTCTGAAGTAGAAAAGGCTAAGGAAAAGAAGAAAATGCAGACAAATGTGGATGCATCAGAAGAGCAGACATAGTAAGTGGTACAACATTACGACGGAGACTACCTCAATATTTGGCATGGGTGGCAACAAACAGTAGCAAAGTAATAAAAATAAGAAAAAAATAAAATATCTACAACTATGTAGAGCAAAAAGAAAAAAGTTGTCTATGTCTAGTAATGGACTGAGTTCAGGTAGCATGAAGCTGTGTGGGCCACAATACACCAAGATGTAGCTGCAGTAGTTGTTGCAGGCGGAACAGTTATAGCTACAGAAACAGTTACAGAAACAGATTAAAAGGCAACCACAAATCGGAGCAGCAGAAGCGGCAACTTTCTTAGTTGAAGCTTTCCAAAGAAAGTTGTGCGGGGTATGTTGAGGTTGTTGTTGTTGTTGTTGCTGCTTAAGGAAGACCTGCTGTCGTGCTGTAACAACAAAGCATTGCACTTGCATACAAATAGGTAACAGTTATGCAGGTCGTGCTCCAGCTTTTGCCATTGAATGGCATATAATGGGCATGTGAAGCCACCCACCGTAATAGCCGGCGTAAAGGTAAAACGTTTGGCATCTGCTGACGCTAAGCTATGTACTATTGTAAGTACATATATATGTAGGGTGTAAATAAAATTTGCTGTTGTTAGTGATATATTATAATATATACATATATATATGTATATATGTATATATATTATAATATATATATATATATATGTATATCTATCTGAAAATAAATATGATATAAGCAGCTCATGTGAGAGTTGCTGGTGTTTTTGGGGTAGCTTCCGTTTGTTGTTTTCATAGCTTCCGCTTTTGTATCCTGCCAGCAGCTATCATCCATTTTCAGCTTTAGTAGTTTTTTCTATTTTATTTTTTAATATCGTTCTGTTAGGGTCACTTCCTGCCGGCTATATAACGGTACATCGGGGAGCCATACATATGAGTGTGAGTATGTTTGGCAGGGTTGCTGTTGCCATTGTCATGATGGCATTAAAATAGCTGCTGCACACAAATTCGCGCACATTGCGCACAAACGTTGTTCTTATTGTTATTGTTGTTGTTTTTGTTGTTACATAGTATATGTTGCTACATGTTGCAACCATAACGCATTTAAAGTGCTGCACTGCTCAAGTTTGTGTGTGTACGGCTGGCTGACTATCTTTTGCATGTTGATTTATATTTGTGCACTTATGTGGCTCTATAGTTGTATGGGAGTGTGTATGTGTGTGTGTGCAACTTTGCATACTAATGTGCTCATATATGTATGATTTGTTGTTGCTAATTTAGTGGCTGTGATTTGGTCAATTGACTTGGGAATAATTCGTTATTCCTGACCAGCTAGCAGCGAGTTCATTCAACTCATACCATATTTAATGCTGCAGCTGCGGCTGCGGCTGCTTAAGCGCTTTCTGAGCCCACAACCCACGCATTAGATTGCACTTTAGAAAATGCGGCCAACTCAAGGGACATTACTATACGTAGTATTATTTTTTACATTCATTGCCATTCTTAGCTCACCTGAAATTAAATATTCTTCGAAAAAGCTCTCAGCTTAGAAGCTTATGTAAATATTTAAGCCAGAGCTACAACTAAAGCAATAATCTTTTCAGTTTTTCTATAATTTTTGAACCTTGACTGGCTATTACCACATGTCACAGTGGGTTTCACATGAATGTTTTAATTGTAATAATATTATTTGTCATTTTCAGTTTGAATTGGGGTGATACAAAAATCTATTTTGATTTAACTTCGGTAGGCGTGTGGTAGAGCTCTTGACTTCCGCCCTAGAGGATCCGGGTTTGAATCCCGGCCGGGTTATGGTCCTACGTTTAACCTTTTTTAATTTCTTTTCTCATTTCCTCATTTCACAACTCAAAAGCTCAAGTTGGTGGTAGGAAAGTTTCTCAAGTTTCCTCAAGTTGGTGGAGAGGATCGCTTAGTAACTTGAATTTACTGAGGTAAAGGCCTCAGATTCAAGTTAACGCGTTTCTATGGCTTTCCGCTGTAGCATACTTAACTGAATAGGCTTAACACCTGAAATCCTTGGTTCAAATATAAAGATATTACAGAGTCTTATATCGATGATATTGGCGAATAAATCTAATCAGGTTTTAATTATCTTCTTAACCCTTTGACGGCCACTGTGACACTGGCGACTATTTTAAATAAATAATAAACTGGCCATTTCAGCCCTTGAAAGGACTTTGACCGAACTTCTTATGATCAAATTGTGTTGTGCGTGTTATTAAGTGTTTGAACACAATTGATCGAGAACTGGACCTACTAGTTTTATGCCGACTCCGAACGGCTAATGTTCATGTTCGCAAGAAGCTTTACATGGCATTATTTACTCTCTGAGCTTTTCCATTGTCTACAGAGAGGTGACGACCGAACAGAAATATAAATTCAATTGAAAAACTTTCTGTGTCAGATGGAATTGAACCAAGGTTCTCTGGCATATGGGTCACGCACTCTACCCACTGCGCCACGGCCGCCACACCAATGACCATTTTACTTTCGGATTTTTCCTGAAAAACTATGCAATCGATTTTTTTGCAAGGTATCATTCAAAAAGGAATAAATGTGACTTGCAGAAAGTATTTAATTTTTAAGGGTAGATTCATCCTGTTGTCTACCAGACCACCTACAAAGTTGAAAAATCTTTACTTTTTCACTTCTTGCTGCAAAATTATGGTGGTGGGAGGAGCTACAGGTATAAAACTCATAAAGGAGTCTGTGATATGATTGTAAAATGATTGCTCAGAGAAAAGGCTCCAAAAAGAGTATTTCTTATGTATGTTTTTTTTGAGTACGCAATAAAAAGACTCATAAAGGAGTCTTTGATATGATTGTAAAATGATTGCTCAAAAATGAGACTCCAAAAAGAGTATTTTTTATGTGTGTTTTTTGAGTACGCAATAAAAAGACTCATAAAGGAGTCTTTGATATGATTGTAAAATGATAACTCAGAAATAAGACTGTAAAAAGAGTATTTTTCACTCGTATTTTATGAGTAAGATAAATGGCAAAATATGGATATATTTTTATTTTTATTATTAATATTTTTAAATAAATGAAAAAATTGGCACATACGATAAATTCACGCATAGGGGTTTCTGAGGTTTTATTAACATAATATCGGTGTCAAAAATTAGTGTTTACAAAGAGTTTTTAAGCCATTAAAGAGCCTTTAACATGATTCATGCTATGATTCTTAAAATAATAACTTATATGTTCTGAAAGAGTCTTCATATGAGTCTGTAAAGATTCCATTACATGATTCTTAAAAAGAGTATTAAATATGGCTCTTAAAAGAGTCTTAATTTTGAGTCCAAAAAGACTTAATAATAGATATGAGTTATAAAAGAGTCTTTATTATGAGTCTTAAAAGAGTCTTAATTTTGATTCCAAAATAAAGCAGTCATTATTATGAATCATATTTTGAAGCCCACAACCTACGAAAATGTACTCATAAAAGAGTCTTCCTTGAGCGTATTATGACTATAAAAACTCATTTATATGAGTCTTTAAAGAGTTTTTTAAGAGAAATAATGTTTGCTGGGTTGATTTATTTGGAATAAAAAAAAATTGGTTTGTATTTTTGATCAAGACAATGAAATAAATTTATTATGATAAATTTCGAAGCAATGTCAATCACAGATAGCATTGGTTCGATGGTCTTTGTGTTATTTGGAGCAGACAATACAATCTTATGGTCCGTTTCACTTTGACAGAGATGATGATCTGACAGAGTAGTGACCTCCGCAAGTTTGTATCGCTTAGGTCTCTGTCTAACAACATTATGAGGTGGTCTCGCGGTTGGTGAAAGAATCGATGATTTGAGTAGCCAGTTGCTTCCAATGCAGATATAGAAAATGAATCAGTTAAATTCGACGAAGAGATTTTGTTGTAACAAATGTTCGCATTATGCACACTCAAATCAATGCGATCGCAGAAAAGATGCAAGTAGAATTTAGTCTTTGATTTCAGTAAGACTGAAATAAAATAACAAAACAGTTTAATGTTCCTTCCAATGATGGAACTTTGGCCTCTCTACGACTCAGAGAGATATTTCGAGGCCAAACTATATTTTCACAAACCATGAGCATACTGATCGAATTCTCTCATACGATTTCGGGAAAGCAAATTATGAAGCCCTGAATAATTTTTTTTCTTCAATAAATTGGAATCTTGTTATTTGAATCTAAAGATCTGCACAACATGTATTTTAGTTTTAAGAAAGTCATTGAAGAAAGTCTATTTTTATATGTTCCCACTAAAGCTAGAAAATCTTGCTATAAACATCCTTGGTTCAATAGAAGACTTATTAACCTAAAAAACCTTAGAAATAAAGCACATTCTAAATTGAAAAAACTGGTCTTTTAAACGATAAAGTAAATTTTAATCTCCGTAGACGTGAATTCGAATTTCTTTACACTTTTTTATACAAGAGTTATATATCTTCTATCGAATCCGATATAAAATCAAACCCAAAGTCTTTCTGGGTGTTCTTTAATTCGAAAAGAAAGACATCTGGCCTGCCTAATGCTATGCAATTTAAAGGAATCAATGCTGACGACCCATTGGGCATTAGCGAATTGTTCGCAAACTTTTTTGGAAGTGTGGTTAAATATACAAACTCACAGAGTCATTCACATGCGTTTTCCAATATTCAACAGTTAGTTGATATAGGAATTTTCGACATTTCAAACGAAGATGTGTTGCAATCTCTGCTTGTTTTTACTGCAAAATAAGAGCTGGTTTTGATCTTCTTCCCCCAATATTTTTTAAAAAATGTACAATCTCTCTGCACACGGCCTTGGTTAAGATCTTTAATAAGTCTCTTTTGGAAGGACTTTTTCTGAGCGAATGGAAGACAGCATACGTAACACCTGTATTCAAATCAGGTCAAAAATATTTAATCGAAAGCTATAGGCCTATAGTGAAACTTTCGATTGTTCCCAAAATTTTAGATAAAATAATAAGCAAAATGTTATTTAGCGAAGTGCAAAACATGATTTCAACAAAACAACATGGTTTTTTTACAGGCCGATCTACGAACACAAATCTCGCTATATTTTCCAACTTTTGCCTGAATACCATCGAAAGCGGTTCACAAACGGATGTTTTGTATACGGACTTTTCCAAGGCTTTTGATAGCGTTCAACATGAAATACTTCTGTTGAAACTTGAGAAGTTAGGCATTCACGACCAGCTTTTAAAATGGATAAGATTCTATTTAACGGACAGACTTTTATTCGTTAAGGTTGGCGATTGTATATCTAGCCCAATAACAGTCAAATCGGGTGTGCCACAGGGAAGTCACTTGGGTCCATTACTATTTATTTTATTTATTAATGACTTGCCGCAAATATTTAAACATAGCAACAGCTTACTCTACGCAGATGATTTCAAAATCAATCATGAAATAAACAATTTTCATGATTGCATAGACCTGCAAGACGATATAAAATGTCTACTTATTTGGTGTAAAAAAAATCACTTGAATTTAAATTTGTCCTAAAGAGTTCACACTTTGAATGCTACAAAAAAGGATTTCAGCTTTTGAACATTTATACAGGAGAATGAAAAGTGAAAATGAATTTAAACTTTTACAGCTCTGGTCTATACATATAAAACACAACGATGTTAATTCAAGAGGGATACAACATTGAGAAGCTATTATCTAAGTGGCACAATAAGTTTATATAACCCAATGGTTGAAATTCAGATGGCATCTTCAATACAACTCCAAGGGTAAAACTTCGTTATTTTGACAGTTTTGGAAGCTATAGTCTTGAAATTTGAAATAAAAGTAAATTTTATTATAATTATACCTTCTGTTTAAAATTGAGCCGGACTGTAAAAATAAAACAACAACGGTTAATTATTCTTCAATATTTTATTATCTCCTCCAAAATAATCACCATTGGACACGATACACATCTGCCAACGTTTTTTCCATTCTTGAAATCACTTTTGGTAAGCCGATCTCGGAATGAACTTTAGCCTCCTCTGCGAATTCTCTTTGATGACTTCAATCGTCTCAAAATGTTTTCCATGAAGCGACAATTTGAGTTTGGTGAATAGGAAAAAGTCACACTGGGCTATATCTGGAGAATATGATGATTGTTAAACGATATTGACATTGTTTTTTGTCAAATAATCGCGTACAATGCCTACAAAATTATCGTGGTGCAAAAGTCATGAATCATACTTCCATAATTCGGGACTCTTTTGCCGAATATTTTCGCGCAAACGCTTTAAAACACTCCAATAGTATTGAACGTTAACCGATTTTACCTTGCGGAATGAAATCCGAGTGCACGACACCTTGAGAATTGAAGAAAACAGTAAACATCACCATCAATTTTGAACGACTTTGTCGTTGTTTTTTGGGTTTTGGCTCATCTGTAGCTCGTTTCTGTAACTTTTGCGAAAAATAGTCACTTTTTCTGACGTCACACTGTTTCGTTCCAAAATACTCACTTTTGCAAAAGCTAATGTTTCTGTAACTGATAGGTGAGTAAATAATGGACTGTGAGGAGAAAGACACACAAGCGAAAGGAACAATATGAAATTGCAACAAATGACATAGAACTCTCTGTGAAGTTGAACGTGGTTCTTATACTTACTGATGTTGAGATATTAAATACACAAACCTTACCCACACATTGCGAACCGTGTATTACTTTAATGCGGTTGATTATGTTTATGATATTATAGGATACAGATTTTATCATGGAATAAATCCCATTATGAAATATTTCAGTTTATATATTCAAAAATATGTTCATTGTAGAACATACAGGTTTTTCCAATAGGGACTTTACAACTTTGAATTAAATTTCTGAACACACCCTTTCACTAATCATCAAACTGTCACTGTCAATTTATTCAGTGATTTTCAGCATGGTAAATTACACGAACGAACAACGTCTGCAAACTATAAAAATTTACTACCGAAATTCGGAGTCGATGATCGCATCTTTTAGAGCTTTAACTACAAATTTCGGTCGTAGTTCTCGCCCTAGTAGACAGACTAGTCTAGTACAAAAATTTGGGTCTATATAATCATTGTGTGATGTTGCCGTGCCAGTGAGACAACGGGTTGGTCGAAGTGTCGAAAATATCGTGTCCGTTCAGACGTCCGTAGCAAACGATAAAAAACAGTCAATTCCACGGCGTTCTCAAGAATTTGGCTTCGCCCAGACCACTTTATGGCGAATTTTGCGTAAGGATCTTGGTTTACACCCATACAAGATCGAGCTGATTCAAGAATTGAAGCCAATGGACCATTTGAAGCGACGTACGTTCTCCGATTGGGCTCTGGAAAAGTTGCGCCAAGATGATGAGTTTCATCGCAAAATCATCTTCAGTGACGAAGCTAATTTTTGGCTCAATGGGTTCGTCAATAAGCAAAATATGTGTTATTGGTCGGGTGAAAATCTACATGTGCTTCATGAATCACTTTTTTATCCACAAAAAAGAACTGTTTGGTGCGGTTTGCAGGTGTCATTGGACCATATTTTTTTGCCGACGATAACGGTCGTAACGTTACTGTGAATGGCCATCGTTATCGCGCCATGATTACTGATTCTTTTTGGCCCGAATTGGAAGATATGAACATTGGACATATGGTTTCAACAGGACGATACCACAAGTCACACAGCACACGTTACAATCTATTTATCGAAGAGTAAGTTTAATGAGAGCGCTATCTTAAGAAATGGGCCAGTCGATTGGCCGCTTCGTTCGTACGATTTAACGCCTCTAGACTATTTTGTTTGGGGCTACGTCAAGTCATTGGTCTATGCCAATAAGCCGACGACGTTGGAAGAGCTCAGAACCAACATTGAACGCGAAAATTGGGTCCAACGAATCGAATGAAGTCGAGTTCCATTCATAAATGCTTTGATTGTACTTCAAGCCGATAGTAAACTTTTTGAAATATCTGAAATGGTTTCCGTTTTATTTAAAAAAAAAAGTTGTCAAGTCCTTAATGAAAAACCCTTTATAATATTGTGTTAATAATATATTCATAGATATATCATTGAAAATGACTTGCACAAACAAGCAAAAAATTTTCTCACCACATTAGAAGATAGGAGACTCTTAAAGCGACTCGAGACGCATATTTTAAGTTACAGAAAAACTTCGGCCGTCTCATTCCTAGGAAAATAGAATTGAAATATTCAAGACGAGTCACCGATTTATCTCATTTTATTATAGAAACAGTGCCAGTGAGACTGACGTCAAAGTAGGAAAATCTGGTGAGAGCTGCGATGAGAAAAGTTACAGAAACAATCTACTGGATAGTGCCACTTGGCAGATTGTTGAGCTATTTCAACATCATACTCGTACACCCAAGTCTCTTCACCAGTAATGATGCGCTGAATAGGGCACCCCAAACGATACTACATGTCGGATGGACATGTAGCTCGACAAAATAACGGCACTAGTTTTAGTTGGTCTCAAATATGTTGGATGGACTTCATAATTTTAAAGTTGCCAGCAAATTAACATCGAGCAATTTTGATATATTTTTAAACATTTTGTTTTTATGAATTTCACTTTTAATTTTCCAATTCTCTAGGAGACTTCTATGAAGCTCAAAAATTCCTTCTAACTACATATATTACATTCGCCAATTTGCCGCGCGATGTTTCTCACTCAAAAACTTTTATCGAATTAGAAAATGAACTTTTATCGATTGAAAATGAAAACGATCGCACAAGTCGTACCATGTCGAATGGACAGAGTAAAAAGTAAAAAATTTTCGTCTGTCATCGGACATGTCCATCCAACTTGATTTTAAGCACGCGAACGATACTACATGTGTGACGACATGACAGGTCCATCCGACATGTAGTATCGTTTGGGGTGCCCTAATGTCTCGTCCATTAAAAGCATCTTCTGAGCGACAATTTCGCGAAACTCTTTTTGGGGGAAATTCAGCAATTTTAGAACAAGTGCCTAAAACATTAAGTAAAATGGTTTACGCAAAACCAGTCGATATATTACGCTTGGCAGATATATCTTTCACGGTCCCACGGCGATTTTCGAGCACAATTTCCTTTACTCTTTTGACATATTCATCGTTCATTGTTGTTACTAGACGAGAAAGGTGAGGCAAGTTGTCAACCGATGTACCTCTTTAAACAATTTGTACCACTCAAATGCCTGCGTACGTGATAGAGCAGACTCCCCATAGGTTTTCTGCAACATTTTCAATACATCCGGACAAGAAATTCCTTTCGTAAGATACAATTTCAAACACACTCTTTGCTCGGGTTTTTTTTCATTATGAAATGGAGTCGTAGGTCAGATTCGAGGTGAACTTGTTTACAAAGCAATAAAAAAGAAACTACTTCACAGATCGCGCTTAAAATTAACTCCCAAGTCTATAACAGTGTTATAAGCCTTCAAAATAAAAAAAAAATCATTTGCTTTATGAGAACTGTTGTCGTTTCATTCGCACAGTACGGTTCAATTTTGGACAGAAGTTATAATTAAACTAGTAAGAAATGATCTTCGACTGGGCCGAAGTTAAAATACCCCCACGTCCGAACCGAAGTATATTCAAAGTCTTAAGCCGTCAATGAAATGTTTATTTGTATAAAACATTTTTGTTATACCTACATAGTTTTAACAGAAAATATTCGCTTTCATTTTTTATAAAATCACTTTGTATGGGGGGTGGGTGTGGTTTTCACTCGATTTGGTTGAATTTAATACACAAAGTGCATGTTATATATCAAAGTTAATATGCAAAATTTCAAGTCCATATATTATTTTTTGTGGAATTTAAAGAGATTTTACCTTTTTGATGAAGTCACTTTGTATGGGAGGTAGGCGTGGTTTTTATCCGATTTGGTTGAATTTCATACTTAGAGTGCACTTCAAATATCGGAGCTCATATGCAAAATTTCAAGTCCATATATTAATTTTTGTGGAATTCTAAGAGATTTTACCGTTTTGATAAAGGCTCTTTGTATGGGAGGTAGGCGTGGTTTTCATCCGATTTGGCTCATTTTCGAACTTGACCTTAGTTTTTTAGAAAAAGGCTTAAATATTGAATTTCGTGATGATAGCTTGAAAATTACGGCTGTAATCGTGCCGACAGACGGACAGACGGACAGACGGACAGACGGACAGACAGACGGACATGGCTAAATCAACTCGGGTGGTGATGCTGATCAATAATATATATACTTTTCTATACCTACCACGCCTCCTTATGGGCGTTACAAACGGAGTGACAAAATTAATATACCCCCATTTACGTTTTTTAAACGTGGGGGTATAAAAACTGTTAAAGAAAGAACTAAACAATGGTAGATGGCACCTTCCATCTAGCTTCCACCTTCAAAGTACGATAACTTGGAATATCTGTACAATAATCAAAGCTATATTCACAAAAGTGAAAGTGGACATTAGGGCGTATCGAAAAAATTAGATCGTATTCTAAGAGGTCTCAAAAGTTGCATGGGGTTTTCAAGATAACCAAAAAAAAATTTTAAGAAAAAAAAGGATGTCTTCCTGCCCCGCAAGGACAAAGTTGTTTTTTGAGGGAAAACAGTAAAAAATAACGACCTTAAAATGCTTTGACTTTTATAAAAAAAACTGCGTATTCCTTAAAGCAAAAGTAAGTATAGGCTTAAACTAACAATATATTGGTAAACACGATGCCACTCACGATTTTTATCTACAGTGTCCTGTGTGAAGGATATTCGAAGCTAAAGTTGAAATCGAGGTAGCACAGAACTTTTGATTATTACCCAATAGTCTACATTTTGGTGGTATTGATTATACTGTTAACGTATTCCTTAAATTTACCGAATTAATAATTAGCATAATTTTTGCATATGCATTTTCCTATTTTTGAGAAAAGTATACTTGAATGCAATTTTTTCCTTAACATTTCCTTAACATACTTGAAGACATCCTTTTTTTTCCTTAACATTTTTTTTGGGTGATCTTGACAACCCCATGCAACTTTTGAGACCTCTTAGAATGTGAAATTCGAAAAAAATTGTAATTCGATACGCCCTAGTGGACATCCATTAGAAAATATTACCTAAAAAAAGAATGGAAGAGGTTGTTCACTGTGCAGTAACACAGCCATAAATCCATAACCTCCTTCTAAAATGCAACACCAGACTCGAGCGGCAGTAGATACATTTCAGTAAGTATATGCGTAATATGAAACGATTTTTCAAAAAGATTTATCAGAGTGTTAAAATTTTATGCCCTGACATAGAAGTTATCAAGGAACATCGAAAACAGGGAATATAGCTTTGAGCAACTTGAGGCAAGATAAATAAAAAGTTGAGATAATATTAAAATTCAGTATTTAAAATAGAAACTCATAAAATAACGGTTGTTTCTCATAGTGTCTCATAACAATCCAAGTTTTTAGTTAAAAATATTTATTTACAGCGAACTTTACACTTATATTTATACTACTTATAAAGAATCTAACTGTAAACTGATGGTAACTAATCTGATAAATCTATGTAAATGCCTGTGTAACATGTAAAAAATTAAAATTTTGCTGAAATGGAGGGTTTTGGAGTGCGTTGGATTTTTAAATCGGCATTTTAAATAATAGTTTGAATAAGTAATGTGTGATCCCAAAAACCATTTTATGCAATATTTAATGACCAACAAACAGGTTGTTATAGTCAAGAGTAGCTTTTTCACGAATTCACAAGGATTTCAGCCCAAAATTCTTAAAAGTTTTTTGATTTCATTTTTTTTTTTTACATTTATTAAGAAAATTATACTTTTTCATTTGGCATCCACCCAAACTGTGTATCCCAAAATTAAACTTTAATTTTATACAGCGACGAAGTGATATAATTTAAACAAGCATCAAGTACAATGTCTTGATATGATTCAACGAATGCTTGCCACAGAACAACCCATTGGAAGAGCAGAAAAGATGTGTAAACCAAGATTTCAAACAAGCATAGATCAAAGAAACCACACAACGACAATGACAACAATAACAACAACTACAACTACAATAACATTCTAATGAAAGCAACCAACTAAGTTTTCGGAACACACAAAAGGATTCAGCCGTATATTATATACGAGCTCCCACAAAGCTCAGCACATTCCATAGAATTACTTTGACAAAATTATGCCAGCAGCAATTATGATGAATCTGAACCATTTAGTCAAGACTCTCATTACCCTTTACCCTGCCCACCATCCCACTTACAACCTTTTATTACATAACAGTGATAATCTTAACGATGTTGTTACGAGCGAACATCGCAAAAAATAGACTCAACGACAAACATATAAATTGTCTAAGAAGAAGAAGAGAAGAAGAAAAAGAGCCGGCTTTTTAAGGCTTGTCTGCTGGTTTAACCCTTTTGCAGCTTCCAGTTGATGAAGATGAAAAAACAAAAAAAAAGCAAAAAAAAAAAACAAAATTCAGGTTCATTGGAAGCCAGACCAATTCAGCTGGACTGACAAGTGAGCATGGAACCTGCGCACTACACGGGCGTGGTGCAAATTTGAACTCAAAAGAGGGAACTCGCTGCAACTGATGCTGCGCTCATTTGTTGACTGGAAGAGGGTCATCAGAAGTTCGTACACAATGTGATGGCTTAGCTGCCGCTGGTCATATTCCATGGTGTAGTGATGAAGAAGTGTCAGCAGCAGTGGCGGCATGTGACAGAATGATGACTTCAAGCTATAAAGCAACTAAACAGATGTTCGAGCGTAACAGCATATTAAGTATAGGGCTTCAAATTCGCATGCTCGCTAGCGGTACTAGTACAGACATAACTACAGACATACTTACAGTCAAACAAAAAATACAACAATGTAAATACATACAAATTCCGTTGAACGTAATTGAGAGTAAAGTGCAGACTTTGCGGTTACAAGAAAAAAAAAAAAATAACAAAAACAACATTAAGAATGGAAGACATCACTTTGACACACACTAAATAACAAAAATAAAGAAGAAAAAAAAAACAAAACACTACCGAAGATGTGGGCAAAGTATTGTCAGTAAGAAAAAAAAAGAAAATGTTGAAAAACACATGTTTGGCATAACACTTGTGACAACAACAACAACAGCAACAGCAGCAACAACACTGCTGAAATTATATGCTTTGTTAGAATGGAACACACGAGTTTCCCAAAACAATAAAAAAAAAAACAAAAACCAAGAAAACAACCGAGTCAAGTACTCAGCGAAGCCGTAAGTGGAGAAAAAAAAAACAGCTAAAACCTTGATAAAATAAGTTATTAACTACTTGGAGGCAGAATGAGAAAAAAAACAAGCTCTATCCTCTACCAGATTCTACTTGAAAACTTTGCTACTAGCAGCTGAAAGGCGTTAGGGATGAAATAAATGAACACACATTTTAAATGTTACGACATGTGGCATGTTGTGACATAAGATATTTTTATAAGTCTGCAAAAAAAATGCGTATTCTAGTTAAATATGGGGCTTAGTACAGCTAAGTCAAAAAAAATTTCAACACTCTTGTCCATTATACAATTATACCAGGTAGGAGTGACAGTGCTTTCGTCTTGCACCAACTGTCAAAAATAGTAAAAATTAGAGAACGAAAAAAGAAATTAGAAAGCAAAATATACAGGCAAATGACAGTCGATGCAAGACACTGGTGAGAAAATAGCCAGTTGTTACTCCCACTTTGTATAATTGTATCATGCTCTTGTCGAAGTCGGATTTCTATGCGGTAGAGAGTTTAATTAGAACTACATTGAGAATAGACCAGCAGTTAAGTGAATTAAATCACGATAGAAATTACAGGAAGTGTTATTTTGTGACTATACACTAAGGGAAAAAAATATTAAATTTATCCAAAAACTTTTTTAATTTATCCAAAAAGCGAGTCATTTTTGCACCAATAACGCATTTACTTAAACCGACTACGTAAATATTTAAAATTTATTTAAATACTTTTTTATTAAATAAAATATTAAAATATTTAAAATAAAATTAATAAAAAATATATTAAAATTATGCACGAATATATTTAAATATCTTTCAAATATTTACTATTTGAAAATAAAACTATCGCATTTAAAGAAAATTTATATAAAAATATTGATTTTAAAAAACAACATATTTAAGTTGAAGAGGAGGAAGAAACGAGGAAGAAAAGAGGAAGAAAAGAAGAAGAAAAGAGGAAGAAAAGAGGAAGAATAGAGGAAGAAAAGAGGAAGAAAAAGTAAGAGAAAGTATGAAGCAAATATGCAGGTAAGTGACAACCGTTGCAAGATATTTTTGAGAAAAGATCGAGTTGTCACTCCACCCTACATAAATTCATCATCGCACACATCACCCATCGCAATCACAAATCATATTGACCAAACGTGCATTATATATTATCCTTGTAACACAAACTAAACGAGAACTATAAGAACCTGCAACGGCAAGAAATAACTGCAGGAACAGAGTGCGACGCTGCTGTTGCTTGGCGGCTGCTTGGCCGCTGTATGGAATGTGTGTGTAGGTGTGTGGTATAAATAAAATTCAAATACGGGAAAAAAACGAGTTGTAAGGAAATCATTTGATTTATCCACGTAAATATTTAAATAAAATTTATACTGAGGCGTGGATAATGCTAATATGCGTTACTTCCCTTAGTGTAGGTATTTTAAATATTGATCAGAGACAATATTTGTTGGTTTTTTTTGGAGGTATAGTCAAATCACATGACTTAATTGGCCAATTGATAGGCCCATTTCTTGATATGATTGGGTTACCAAAAGATCGTCCCATTAATACGATGGTTTCACGTGTCATTTAGCACTTAGACGATTGATATTGACGTGGGGAACTAAGAAGTCGCGAGTCATTTGCCTATAGCGCTTACCATTGACGGTAACGTTGGCTCCATCTTCAGTTTTGAAAAAGTATAGACCAATGATGCCTTTGCCATGCAAATCACACCAGACAGTAACTTTTTCTTAATGTAACGAAGCCTGGAGAGTCTACTCGTGATTGTTCTCATTCCAAATACGAAATTTTGCTTTATTAAGTATCCGTTAAGACTGGCCGTTAAGCTCGGAAGACCGGGGCTTCTTCCTGCAAGAATGAAAACAAGAATCTAGTGACAGATATCCAGAGTACACTGATGATATGGAGGGAACACTTCTCTAGGTTTCTGAATGGCGACGACGACAACAATCCCGCCAATAGAGATGATATCCCGGAAACCTCAGTTGTGGACGACAGCGTTGAAGTTCCGCTGCCCGACCATAGTGAAGTCTTGAAAGCTAAAAACAACAAAGCCGCAAGAGCCGATGGCTTACCTGCTGAGCTCTTCAAGAATGGAGGCGAAGCTCTATGCAGAATATGGTCGGAAGAATGCATTTCAAACGATTGAAACCTCAGTATGCTCTGCCCAATCCACAAGAAAGGCGATCCCACCATTTGCGCTAATTATCGTGGGATAAGCCTTCTTAATATCGCATACAAGTTCCTGTCGAGCGTATTATGTGAAAGACTGAAGCCCATTGTAAACCAGCTGATTGGAACTTATCAGTTTCAGATCTGGTAAATGGTCATAGACCAGATATTTAAGCTACGACAAATCTTGGAGAAGACCCTAGAGAAAAAAAGACACACACCATCTTTTTGTCGATTACAAAGCCGCCTTCGACAGCCCAATAAGGAATCATCTATACTGCACCATGTCTGAATTTGGTATTCCTTCAAAGCTCATCCGCCTTTGCAGAATGACACTGAGCAACACCAGCAGCACAGTTAAAATCGGGAAGGACCTCACTCCTCCATTTGATACCAAACGAGGTTTCAGACAAGGTGATTTCTTATCGTGCGACTTTTTCAACCTTATGATGATATTCTACAAAAGTATAATGCAACTGGCGTATGCTGATGATATCGATATCATTGGCCATAATACGCGCAAAGTCCGTGTAGCATTTTCCAGATTAGCGAAAGAGTCGAGTCGAATGGGTCTTGCTTTTGAGAACGCAGATAAGACGAAATATCTAGTTTTAAAAAGTAAACAGTCCCAGTGTCTTGGAAATCACGTCAGTGTTGACAACATCTCCTTCGAGGTCATTAAGGACTTCGTCTACCTGGGATCCTGCATAAACTCTTTCAACAATGTCAGTATTGAAGGATAACTCTTGCCAACAGGTATTACTTTGGACTGAGTAGGCAATTGAGAAGAAGAGCCCTCTCTCGACGAAAAAAATTCACGTTCTATAAGTCACTAATCATGTCCGTCCTATTATATTAAGTACAAACCTGGAGGTTGAGAAGTTCTGATGAAAAGACTTTGAGAGCCTTCGAGAGAAAGATCCTTCGTAAGATCTTCAGTACAATCTGCGTTAATGGAAGCGTGTTTTTTGTCGCTTGAATTGTTTTCTATGAGATGAAAGTTTCTATTTATTTCACGAAATTTATGTCTGGAGAGCTTTGACTACTGATTCCACTCCAATGTCTTCATCCAAAGACCAATGCATCGGCTCTCTTGGTAACTTATTATAGCCGAATAATATAAAAACTCCAAAGAACTTTTTTTAAATTGGAGATATCGCACTGAAACTCGTGCCTGTTGTTCTGTTTTGCATAGATAATCGAATTGGAGGTTATGAGGTCAAAGAAACTTTGATTAAAGATTTTTTCAAATATTTGCACTGGATTGAGAACCCTTATTACTTCACGTACACGATTTAATCTTTCATAAACTTCAGAATTCTGCTGAGAGGTTCATCCATCGCCGAGGAAAGCATTTGCACCAGATAGAGTTTCTTTGCTTTGCAAAGTACTGCCGAGTTTTCTCTCAAATACCAACGGTTCATCATCACTGTTGTCACTGCTTTCGTTGTCAATGATTTCTTGATTTCTATCGAAAACTTCAATAGTTCCAGCTATGACTTTTGGTAGGGTTGATAGTGTCATATCTTCCTCAACACCTTCATCTTCATCAGTTAATGCGCTTGAAGTGGATTTTTGCCATTTCAAATTCTTCGTCATATCTATCGCATAATGTGAAGCTTCTTGAAGGCCACGAAAGCACTTTTGGGCAGTAAAATTAGTTTTATGAGTTTTCCACTCATAGTTAAAATCTAACAAAAAACAAAAAATATATATTATACTTCTGCATGTTGTCATTGTAATCAAACGAGTACAGTAATTTTATACCTTTCTACTTTTATTAGTTTTTTCTATAAGTAATTTTGTTTTTATCTGTGAGTTATACTGATACGTTTTTTATAATAATTATATAAAATTATCTAAAAATAAGTGAAATTTTGTTTTAAATATTAGTAAAAAAGTAGAAATTACCTACACACTGCTTTTGCGATACAAAGTCCCGGTTTACACTTCTCAAGAATTGACGATCAAGTCTTGTGTTCGGTGGTGCGGGATCCATAACAAAGGCGAAAGAAAAAATTTGACCGTACCGTCAATTCTTGGGCAATTCGTTTTGTGTTTGTTCATTGTCCCGCTACTTTTTCTATTCCTTTCGCACATCAACAGCGTCGTTTCATTTCATTTCTATAATAGGGAATGAAACGACAATATATGATACATGTATAATTGATCGTCAACTCTTGATGTGTATAAACGTGAACGTCAACTTTAAAATGGAATTCGAAAAAATTGACCGTCAATTTTTGACAAGTGTAAACTGGGACAAATCAAACTGGCAACTTTGCACGCAAAATAAAAACCACGCACAAATTTTTTTCCAGAAGCTTTTGTTGTGAAACTAAATAACGGCACAATGATTTCAATTTCTTTGTTTTTGCTTGGCAACCAGAGTACTCAAATAAACCAAACGATATCCGAACCGATCTCTCAGAGGGTGATACAAAAACGTTATTTTTTCATTTGTTTCGTTCGTGAGGGCTAACGAAACACGAAACTTTTCAGTGGAAGAGAGAACTAACGTAATTTTTATAATTTTTGCTAACGTGTCAGAAAACGAAACCAAAGCAAACGTTTCATTAATGATCACTGGTATGCAAAAGACATTGAACTCAAACTCCGTGGAAAGGGCCAGCATGGGAATGATGGTTGCCTCTTCCATCGCGTTGATTTTGAATTTAGCTTTTGAACTGTCGGTCATACATATTAACCCTCTCCGGCCCTTCCTTAAGGGCCATCTGTTCAGGTGTATGAAAAAAATGTACGAAAATAATAAAATTTATATGGGAGCCCCCCCAAGGAGTGGTCGGAGAGAATAGGTGTCAAAGGCAAACATTTTCCTTTTGCAAAAGTAATGGAGTTCGGTCATACATATTAACCTTTTACGGTACTCCCTTAAAGGCCATCTGTTCAGGTGTATGGAAAAAATGTACAAAAATCATAAAATTTGTATGGGAGCCTCCCTAAGGAGTGGTCGGAGAGAATAGGTGTCAAAGGCAAAAATGTTTCTTTTGCAAAAGTAATGGGGGTCGGACATACATATTAACCCTCTCCGGCCCTTCCTTAAAGCTCCCCTGTTCAGGTGTAGGGAATAAAAACACAACAATAAAAAAATCGTTTAACGAATCATTGTTTCGGTTTCATTTGCGTCTCTTCGTCGCTCAATCATTTTGTTTTGTTTATGGTTTCGCTAGTAACAGAAAACGAAAAACAAAACATACGCCCAATCGTTCCTTTGTTGTTTGAAGCGTTTTTGTTCCGTTCACTTGAAAGATCGGAACGTAACAAAATAGTACGATTCGTTTGTGTTTATTTGCGTTCTCTGTTGGCAACTGCTAAGAGACCAGCTGTACTCAGTTGAGTACAGTCACATCTAATGGGTTAATGTTCTTTCGATAAGTAGACAAAATATTACTATTTCATATATATTGAATCTTTGTAACGCCTTGTAAATTAAATGCATCAGCTTGCATACAAAGCAGAAACAAGTAAGATACAAATTGGATAGAAGATTGGACAGGAGTTTTACGTAAAAATAGCCAGAATTTCTGATTTAAATATGTAAGGACTACATCCTTATGCTCTGGAAACTCTAAAATTTCTAAAAACTCATTTGATTTGGTAAAAATCTCAATTTTATTACTCATTTATCACCGGAAATAAGACGTTACTTAATTTATTACATAAATTCACTTATTGACCATTGCATTTTATACCATTTCTACTCATATCTTTTCACAATCTTGTGCACTATGCATCAATTTCACTTTTGAAAACATTAAAAATGTGCGTGCAAAAATAATTACATCTTTTTTTTATGTTTTCCTTTGCAAATGTGCTGCCTAGGCCAACATGTGCGCACATCTATCAATCAATATTCATTTGGCAAACATCTTAATTGCACAACTTCCCATAAATACAACACGTTGTATTTCCTCATTACAGAAAAATGTACGACAGGCTCTTGGTAAATAATTGCGCTACAAGCACAAAAATAACCATAAATAAATGTTAAACGTGTAAATCGGCTAAGTAGCATAGAGAGTGTTATACATATTTAGTGTATAAATATATAAATTCATTGTATCTACTTACAACCTCCTATCTTGTGTGTAGATATTTATGATTGTATGAGCCAAAGTTGGCTCTAATATTTCATAACATAGATATGATGATGATGATAATGCTGATAATGATTTGTTGATGATGATGTTGATGATGATGATGTTGATGGCTGAGAATTGAAGTGAGGAAACAAATATGACAAATGCAGCACCAGCAGCATTAGCAGCAGCAGCAGCTCACCTTAAGCCGCTTAAAAGAAGGCCAGGGACCACCATCGCTTCGAGATATGCTACTATGAACAATATTTATGTATGTTTGACAACAGAGGGAAAAATGATATTTTATTTAATATATCAAAGAAAGAAGAGGCGCATCATGTTTTGTCAAATGAAGAAAGAAATAAATAACAGTGAGGAAAAAATTATGGGAGTGGAGAAAACTTTAAGCATTAAAAAAATCTCCATGTCTAAAGTTTAGTCTTAAAACATGTTATGGCTAATGGGCATGCCTAGGTGGTTCCAACAGTGGGCGCTGTAATCACTAGCTATAAAAGGCATTACAGAGAAATTCAATACTTTTTATTTGTGATAGAAATGCGTCCTTCATGCTTACAATTTAATGCATGTTTTTAATATCCGGCTTAATTTAATGTTTATGTGGAATCGTCAAACGGAAGCAACAACGTTTACACTGAAGAGCTAACGATTTTCTGAAGTCATATAGGTACATAAAACGAGCTGTCGTTAACTGTTTATGGTTGTTTATCGTAATTTAATATCAAATTTTGTTATCTTCTTGATAAAGCTTAAACAGAAGATTTTTGTCTGCAGAGAACTCCATGGTATATAATTTGAGGAACCATTATAACACAAAAACTGCACATCAGCTAGCTTCATACAATTTTGAAGTAAGATTATCATGAAGTTCTTCTGTTATGCGCCTACTTATGATCTTCTATTATTGTCCTATCTCGAAAGTTATAAGAGTTAAACTTATTTATAAGAGTAACTCTGGATTTTTTTAGTTTTCAGAAACCAATTTGTTTTCTTCACCACGATTTTTTAACCATAACTGGAGAATTTGAAGTTTCGTTATAACTTTCATGTGACAACTGGTGTCAACTTGTGATTGATAGCACTTACAAATATATGTTAAGTTATAAAGGGTTATCCATTTTAAAGTTAAAAAAAAACTCACTAAAAATACAGATTTAGATGGAATTTTTATTTCGTTATAATGTTTGGATGTTGCCATAAGAATACAATATCATTCGAATATCCTCTACGGCAGTTTTTGCAGAACTCAATTCTGTTGAGGTAATTTTCGATGAATTTTGTGCACAACTCGGGCACTAGCTCGGTCATGACTTGACGAATGTTGGATTTTAATTGCTCAAGAGTTTGAGGTTTAGTTATGTATACATGATCTTTTGTGTAGCCTCACAAAAAAAAAGTCGAGAGGCGTCAAATTGCACAATTTCGAAGGTCAATTGACATCGACAAATCTCGAAATAAGTCATTCTGGAAATTTATGTTGCAACAGAGCCCATCATGGGCGTCCACAGGAATTTGTCGAGGGGGGGAAAAGGTATGCATTGGTGTGCACGTTTATGAAAATGAGCCTGGAATGTTACCTATGAAATTTTATTGCCTGAGATTTTCTGTGCAAACTTTGTAAACATTGTTATTATATGAAAATTCATATTTTCAATTTAACTTCCAGTATAACGAACTTTTAGTTTACAAAATCATATTTACATTTATTAAATGCATTTAAAAATATTTAAAATAATTGTCGTTCGTTTTTAAATATAGTTAAAGATCCGTGCAGACTGAAAAAGATATTTTCAAGGTATTTATTTTATTTTATTATCATTTAAAATAGCTTTTTTGATTTTTTCTTTTGTTCGTATGAATGTGTGTGTGTGTGTGTATAATTTATAAAAAGAGTGCATGATAATCTTGTGTTTGTATTTTAAAAATTTTTTATATTCGTTTTCGTATTCGTTTTTTAACTGGCGGACAGTTAATCTCCGGCTCTACTATGCCGTTATTAATAATTTTTGCAGCATTTTGTTTGTTTTTATATCCTGTGTAATAGCTTACCACAATTTGACCACAAAAAATTTATATAAAATTTTTCAATTTGAAAAAAGGTTGAAAAAAAGGCGATTTTTGGAAAACATTTTCAAATATCCGTCATTTTTTTAGCAACAGTGTTTTTTCGCAAAGAACAATTTCAGCGCCCTATATTAAATGTGCAATTAATAGAAAATAAAAATAAAAAAAATTTGTTCGTAATCTTCAAGAACTGTTTAATATTGTAAAAAACGTTTGATAACCATATATAATAAAGAAAGTGAAAAAAAAATTGTTGAATCTATGTTAATTTTTAGCATTCTAGACGGTAATAGTACCTTAATTAGACTTGAATGTTTATTATAATTTTAAAAATTTCTTGTGATTAGACTTAGTTTTTTTCGAATGTGTAACATTCAGTCTATAGAGGGTCGGTAGAATAATTTTTATTTTTAAATCCTTCTGATGAGCTTTATTGGTGGTAAGCGAAAATAATTCTTAAAGGAAACACACACGCCTACACGGCTTTAACCAGGCATTAGGTTATAGGTCGTTTTCCACTTTTTTCATCGGGTTGAATATCTTTTTATATTTTTTCGGCTTCCTTCGTTCCTATTGTTAAGCTCCCACTTAGCAATGGGAAAATCCTATCCTAATATCCAACTTTTTATTCATTAAACCTCATTCTCTTTTTTAGATGAGCTAGGTTTTTGTTAATATTTAATCAAACAATTTTTTTATTTAAGATAGTAAATTATCTGTTTAGTTTTAATTTTTATTCATTATTATTATTTATTATACATTGTTTACTATTTATAAAACATTATTTATTATTTCTCGTAAGTTTCTTCTTTATTTATTTTTAATCGCTACTTATTTTTTATCATACAGTTATTAATTAAAAATTATTTTGTCTATTACTTATGTCTATTTTTGGTATTTTTATTTTATTATATATGTTTTATTTATTATATATTTTATTACAATTATATATAAGAACAGAAATATATATAAAATTATATACAAAATTATATATAAGAACAGATTAGATTTCGATTAGTAAAAATAATTCACAGTAGCATATACTACTATATGCTACGACAGTAGCAATAGTATTCTCATTTCAAGTAAACTAATACTCGGTGAGAGTAAGTTTTTTTTACTCTCACTTTGAGTGTAGTTAGATAAGGACTCAGACATCGTTAGACTCAGAAAACTAGACAACGGACTCAGACAGGACTTAGTGGCTTTTTTGAAACCGACACGTCTCTAGGTCCCTTTGGCAAAGTGCGTTGACACTTTGCTTAAAATTATCAATATTGTTTTTAACAAAGGTTGCGGGCCACCTCGAAACTTTTGGGAGGAACAAAGTATTGATACACTTTACCATTCACACATCAAAGAACTTCGTGTTGATTTCTCAAATAATATTTAGACTCCACATATACAACACAATTAATAAAAACAAAAGTTGCACAAAGACGATAATTAGAGAACAAAATCGGTTGTTGATCGTTACTCAGGGCTGGTTATGCAAACGTAACGGAGCGTGTCGTAGCGCTACTCAAATTTGCTATATGAACAATGCCCATAAATAGTTAATAAAATCTTAACAAAAAGTCAGATAAAACTAAGTTTCGTACCACCTAATATCATGTTTACATTACACATTTAACTATGCAGTTTGACTATAATAGTTTGGTAACTGTTTCTGGTGTTTACACTGCCAGTAGAGTAGTTAACTTTGTCATTATTTGACGTTAATTTTTCGTTGATTCACATAATTTGGAGACATATTGAAAATTTAATTTTCATGCAAAAAAACAAAAAATTAAAAATATTACAATATATGCGATAAAAGCCTTGTAGGAGTTTTTGTTCATAATCAGTACGAAGTGTTTTCTAAACTGGTGGTCTTTGACCAAATCATCAAAAGAAAAGGAATTCTTTTCAAATATTTTTTTGCGTTTTTTATGTGACATTTCCTTGTTCTTTTTTTAATTTCCTTTTGTTCTTGATGGAAACACAGTGTTGCATAGCAAAATGAGATGGTTTAGGTCGCAGTTTCAACTTAACTGCTTTGCGAGATAGTTAAGATTTTGTATGGGAAACTATGTAGTTAAGTATCCAATTTCAAAGTTAACTGTGTAGTTTCGAGGTAATGTAAACATAGTATAAGAAATCAGAACTTAAGAGTTTAAAACTTTGTAACATATAAACAAAAATGTTACATATACACATAGCAAATAAAAATATATAACATTTTTCAGTTGAGGCCCCCCTCCCCCTGAGGGCAAGTGCCCCTTCTCCCCTGTGGACGCCCTTGGCCCTTATTGTTGCTGTAATGTGGCTTGTGGTCCCATCTTGTTGAAACCACATATCATCCAGATCCATATCTTCAATTTCAGGCAAAAAAAACTCGGATAACATACGTCCATACCCAATGGGGAATGGAAACATTCCCGGCCTTAAGCAGGAAACATTCTATAGAATGTAAGAAGCATTCCCTTTCGTTGGATACTCAATTGCTTTATATAGACACTATGTCATTGGAGAGAAACATTTCCTCTCCGCTGTCTTAAAAATGAATGAGGAAACATTCCTCGCCACTGTCTTAAAAATGAATGTGGAAACAACAACAAATAAATACGCAATGTCTCCTTCGTATTATAAGCCTTTTAATAGGCCTTAAAACTTTGGAGAGTAGAAGAAGTATCTTATCTTTGCTCTTTATTTTTGATATCACTAATGGTTTGATTGACTGCCCTTCACTATTGGAAATGATTGATATCAATGTTCCGGCAAGAATGCTTACAAATTATGATCCGTTTTACTTGAAATTTTGCCGTTCTATATATGCTATAAATGCTCATATTAATCGTGTTTTGAGTTTGTTTTATTCTATTAGTACTTGTTTTAATCTTGATTTTATTGTTTCTTAGAATCACATGAGATCTATTTGAAACACTATTTTTTAAAAATGCTTTTATCTTTTTTAATTTAATTACTTTTTAATAAATTAACTAGTTTGTAAGAAAATTTGTTCATAGACTAAACTGAAGATAAATAAATAAATAAAAAAAAAACAACTAAAAATGGTTAGCCTGGCCGGTATTCGAATCTGGCCGTCAGTTTTGGGTTGGCAATAAATTGAAATTGAAATTGCAATTCAATTTAACAAACAATATCAATTTCAAACTTTCAATAAGTTTCCAAAAGATACGATGAGGAATATTTCAAAATTACTTCTAATGCTACTGGTTCCACATACATTTTTAAGAATGCGGTTTGGAAACAATATCAATTTACAACTTCCCATAAGTTTCCAAAAGATACGATGTTTCAAAATCACTTCTAAATGGAAGCCTTCTAATTGTTTAGCAAATTGGCTATTAGTTAACACTCAAGGGTAAATTTCTTATTTCAAACATTATTTTTCTAGAAGTGAGCAAATTTAAAATTTTGCAGCAGAAGTCCAACAGAAGTTTTTTAATACTAGGCGAAACGAAAATGCTAAAAGAGCAGTAAAAAATTCTTTACGAGAAAAATAAATCTACGTATTTTAAATACCAATATTGCGACTATAAACAGTTCACGAGGAAATATTTATTTGAGATCTGGAATGCTTCTTGGAAAGTGAATAGCCAATCTTAACTTTTTCACACACAAAATAATGTCAATCATTAATTTAAAAGACATAACTTTCCCAAAAGGGGCTTAATAATATTAAATAGACTAAAAATCGGTCATTGCCAATTCACTCACAGATATGAGTATCGAAAAGTTACAGCCTCTGTGATTGTAATGAACTATATTCCATCTTTTTAATTAACGTACCAGTAATAATACAAACCAAAAAAACAAAAAATAATCCAAACAAAATCAAAGATATATCAGATGATTCAAAATTTTAAAATATGAGAAAATTTTGAATTGATCTAGACCTATGCAATTTGATTTGAACTGAACTTTATGGAGTAATTTTATTTTTAGTATCTTTTTTTAATTTTTTGCGTTTTGCAAATATTTAAAATAACATAACTCGTCAGAAAAAATTGAACAATGACCTATATAACCTTAATATGTTGGGGCCTTGTATACCAAATAAATAAAAATGTTTAAATCAAAAAACATTTGCTTAAAGCTGAAGAATATGTTGTCTAGATTTAAGTCTATTATGTGATTGAAGTGAGAAAAATTGTCTTGATTCAAGTAAACAATTTGCTGTAAACTAGAATAATTTGCTCGATTTGAGAAATTTCTTTTCCTTGAATTGAGAACAATGTTCTTTATCCAAATAAACAATTTTCTTAAAATGAGAATGCTTTAATTTTTCTTTTTCTAAAAAAGGGAACAACTTGCTAGATCCAAGTAATTAACTGTCTTAAAATTAAAAAATATTGCTTTATATATTAAAAGCCATAAAATAGCCATAGTATAAAATTAAATAGCCATAAAATAATACAGAGCCAGCTACATTGTGTTTTTAAACAAAAACATAACTTATCTTATTTTAAAAGAAATTCTGATATCTATTCTGATATCAATAAATTAAATAACTAATTAATTGTGGTGAATTAATTGTCATTAGATAATGCATGAAATATCTTCAAATGTGAAGTGTTAATCGTTTCTAATCGGACTAACAGGCGGACGGCTAAATCGATTCTTTTCAACACCTGCCACGCATCCTCATAAGCATTACAAACGTCGAACATGGGTTATTTAATGGCAAAAGCTGGCGATAATATGAACTCAAAATGGCGATTTCAATATGGCGCCCATACGAAAGAGAATTTCTGAAATAACAAATGACACTAAATCTTACAAAAAAAGAGAATAGTTTTAATTTTTTATAGCAAAATAGTTTGCTTTTTTGTTTTTTTTTTTTTGTTACCAACAGTATTACTGAACGGTTGTAAGGTCTTAACATATTATTCAAAATTTTTTTTTTATTTTTCGAGAGTATTGAGTCAAAATTTAAAGTAAATCGGATCAAAACTAACAAAGATACAGCTTTTATCGAAGGTACATTATAACTCAAAATCTACTTTACCGATCCTTTTGAAATTTTAAATACTGCTGCTACACTAAGAGAAAAACATATTAAATTTATCCAAAAACCTTTTTAATTTATCCAAAAAGCGAGTCAATTTCGCACCAATAACGCATTTGAATAAATCGACTACGTAAATATTTAAAATTAATTTGAATACTTTTTTAATTATAAAAAAAAATTTTAATATTTAAACAGAATTAATATAAAAAATATATTAAAATTATGCGCGAATTTTTTTAAAATATTTTTCAAAAATTGACTATTTGAAAATAAAACGATCGTATTTAAAAAAATTTATATAAAAATATTGAATTTAAAAAACAACATATTTTAATTGAATATTGCGTCCACCAATTCTCTGTTTCACTTTTTTCGTTCTATAATTTATACTATTTTTGACAGTTAGTACAATATAAGGGCACCAAATGTAAAAAATAGCATAAACTAGAGGAAGAAAAAGTGACAGCAAAATATTATACAAAAAATTACAAGCAAAATATTTAGGTAAATGACAACCGGTACAAGATATTTGTGAGTAAATATCAAGTTGTCACTCCACCCTACATCATTTAATTTCTTGGCCAAACTTGCAAGCTATATTACCCTTGCAACAATAACTAAATGCGAACTATAAGAAACCTGGAACTGCAAGAAATAAACTGCAGGAACAGAGTGCGATGCTTGTCGGAGTATGTGTGTACGTGTGCGATGCTGTTGCTGCTTGCTTGCATGGAATATGTGTGTACGCGAGTTATGTTTCCGATACGATAGGAACGTAACTCGCGTGTGGTATAAATAAAATTCAAATACAGGAAAAAAACGAGTTGTAAGGAAAACATTTGATTTATCCACGCAAATATTTAAATAAAATTTATACTGAAGCGTGGATAATGCTAACATGCGTTATTTCCCTCAGTGTACACATAAATCAACAGATTATCATAAGGAGTTTTTTTTTAACCATTTTTTTGCATTTTATAAAAAAAAATCTCCGAAATTTTTTAGCGAAAATCGCGTTTTTCATTTCCAAATGCTACCAAAAATAAAAAAACGAAAAAAACTCCCTCTGACTTACTAGGGAAACATATCACATTTTGAACGTATTTACATTTTCTTGTTTTAGATGATCCGGTAACGAGTTATGGAGCTCACCACATAACAATCTTTTTTCGAGGCACCAGTTGTCACGGACTTATTTATTGATATTTTTAATAGAAAATTTTAAAAGATACTTCAGATGTAAAACTATAACGTGTATATGAAATAAATAAACCAACATTATTCATATCTCCAAAAAAAAAAATATATATTTATATGTATAAAACCGTACCTCACCTTGACCCTTTGACGACCGCTCCTGAACCGCTGAAAAATCTGTTAATCCGACAACGGATTCGTGTTAAGCGACTCCAAATTACTTAACAAAAGTGTCGCCAAAAACAGTTTTTTTACCTGCAAAAGTGTGAAAAATCATGGGACCTATATGTCCCAATGGTCGTCAACGGTAAAAATGTATACCACTATTTTCTCTCGTTGACAGTATGCGAACGAAAAGTTTGAGGTTGAATTTTGATTTACTTCATGAGAACTCGTTGTTTTTAATCTGTTTTAAAGATTTACAAATAAAAGTTTAAAAAATAACCTCTGCAATGGTGGTACTTTGACCTCTTTATGACGATAGGTTTAAGAGATATTCCCAAAATATTTAAAAAAATTTTTAAAAACCCCAAAAATTCTATCATAATATCTGGCCTACTATATTTGCTACGACGTAATGTTTGATATCCAATGAAAGGTTGAAAAATAACCTTTCCAATAGTGGTACTTTGATTTCTTTACGACTATTCAAAATATCACAAAATAGGTTAAATTTTCCAAAAAATCGGATCTTTCATTTGATGCAAAACAAAACTCCGTAACAAAAAAATTGTTGAGATTTTTTAACGAATTTTTGACCTATTTTTTAAATATCTTTTGGACCAATAGTCGTAGAGTGGCCAAAGTACCACCATCAGGAAGAAAATTACACTTTTGATTTTGTGATTTTATTTCAGTATTACTACGAACACGATCGCAAATCAAAGACCAAATTCTACTTGCGTCTTTTCTGCGATCGCTTTGATTTGAGTGTGCACAATCAGTGGCGGATCTAGGATTCACCAGAAGGGGGAAGGACTGAGCTAACAGTTTTATAGTCCAAGGGGGAGGGTGAAACGGATTTTAGCGCTTTTTTCAATATTTCCCCGATACAAAAAATTCTTCAAGGGGATGGAGGCTAAAGCCTTATCAACCCGTATATAAATCCGCCGCTGTGCACTGTGGTTACAACAAAATTTCTACTTCGATTAATGATTCATTTTCTATATCTGCATTGGAAGTCCGTGGGCAACTGGCTACTCAAATGATCAATACGGTCACCAACCGCTGTTGTGTTGTTGAAAGACAGGTACCTAAGAGATTTAAACTTGCGGAAATCACTTCCCTGTCCGATAATTCTACAAAAGTGAACGGGACGTAAGGATGTATTTTCTGCTGAAAACAACACAAAGGCCATCGAATAATTACTATTTGTGCCTTTTGCGAAACACCATTTTGCTTCACCAATGATCGAAATTACTTAAAATTTCATCATAAGAAAATGAAAATTCAATGCATTGATCAAAAATGCAAACAAATTTATTTTTATTTCAAATAAATCAACTTTACAACAAAATTAAATATGTCTTCAATTTTTACCGTTGACGACCATTGCGACATATAGGTCCCGTCAGATTTGGTGGTCGCGTGGATAGCCCGAGTGGACTATCTTATTTTGCTATTTTTTGTTAAAAAGTGGAAGCTTACCCGCAACTTCCCCAAAAATTGTTTACCTATAACTCTTCCTACCCCCAAAATATTGCAGCAAGAAGAAGGGAGAGAAAAAGTAAAGATTTTCGACTTTGGGGTGGTCTGCTAGGCAAAGGGAAGAATTTACCCTTGAAAATTAAGTACTTTCTGGAAGCCACATTCATTCCCTGTTGAATGATACCTTGTTAAGAAAAATCGTTTGCATAGTTTTTCCAGGGAAAATTCGAAAGTAAAAGGGTCACCGGTGTCCCAATGGTCGTCAAAGGGTTAAGATAGCTTGAGTTAACAATAATGACTTCTGGCTTCAAATACCCCCATGTGTGTCATGTCTAAGTCACAAACAGCAAGCGTGGGGCTTAATAAAATGGTTTAATACATAGATATCCTTAAAAATCAAATCTTTCTTAGTTTCAGTTTCACAAAAAAACAAAATTTTATAAATTATACATTGTCACGATTAGACTGACCATGCAATTCTCAATGACAATCACTATTTAACTCATTTTTATAAAAATTTCTTAGCCCCATAATTGTCCATTTCAAAAAGTCCACAATAACGTAACTGCTATTTAGACAGAGCCAAAATTTTGCACACAAGTTAAGGTCTTACAGATGTGTAACATGTCCAAAAAGAAACAAAATTTTAGGGCAAAATGTGTTAATTGCTCGCTTCACATAATACGCCCCACTTTTTCTATATTAAAGAGAATAGAAAATATTCAAAAACTCAATGAATCCCTGCAGCATTTAATGTCAGACGACTCTTCCCGCCAATCTTTACATAATATGATATCTTTTGATAGAAGTATCTCCCCTTATTATGACGCAGCATTACGAAACTCTGCAGTAATGAAGCTTCTATAAAATGCTGATTCATTGTTACTTACAGAGGCATCCATTAGATTCACTTTCAAGTGCTCAAACGTGTTTGACAAGAAGAAAAACTTTGCTTCAATGATTTTATAACCTTTGAAATATTTTAAATTCTAACCGATATAAAGAACTCTAACAATTAATTCCTTTCATTTAAAAAGCTTATTCAAATGCAATTCAATGGAAAAAATACTGTATAACAAAGAAAACTTTTATCAGAAGAAAAGAAAAACGTAAAGGGAAAAACGTGCTGTGTAGAAAAAAAAAAATATAAAGCAGCTCACTCACAAGGCATTTATTTCTAAAGAAAATCATTCATAGAGGACAATGCATAACTCACAATTTCCAGCACAAGATGACAGTAACAGCAACAAAAATATCCAAGGCAAAGATATAGAAAAAACACCCCACGGGGAGTGGCAAAACTACTTAAACTAAAGAAGGCACTGTGTGTGAGATACTCTGTGTGCCCAAACCTATCTCATACATATATTTTTAATAATGCGCCTTAGCAACGGAATGAGTTGAAAAGAGCTCATCGTTGCTTTCTATGCAGCAAGAACAATGCATGTTTTCATCATCATCGTCATCTTCATCATCATCATCCTCGTTATGAATGTCTATGATGCCGAGGATCCGGAATCGGTTCAACTGCTGAGCCGCCTCGACATGCCGGATGACCTGAATATTAAATGTTTTTGTTTTTGAATGATTTACAATTTTAAGCATTTAGTTGTTTTTCCTTTCAACTGTGCAAGTATTATTTCTCTTCTGTCAGTTAGTTAGTTTTGAGATTGAGCAAAAATAATAAAGAAAAAACATAAGATACAAGTAAGAAAAAAAATGTAGGGACCTTCCTACTTAAGTGCTGAAAGGCGTTTTTTGTGTTGCTCAGTTCGCTGGAAGATTGCTTAGATACTCGTTTGAGTTGTTAAAGATATCAAAATGTCATAAATTTGGAATATTATAAAGAATTCTGAAATTATTCGGGTTCTTACATGGTAAAGACTTGTGTGTCACAGTTCATTAGGAAACAAAAAGTAGGCAGTTTCTTTTAAAAATCATGGATATCTTTTCTTCCCTTAAAATTCTTTTGTATCAGTATCTGCTTTTGTATTTTTGTTGTCGTGTTGTTGTTTTAGTTGTTGTTGTTGTTGTTGTTGTTGAACGGACAATATTCTTCTCGCTAATCTCATTTTGAATCAATTCATTTGTCCATCGATCAATTCAGAAAAGTTGCTTTGCCTGTCTGACTGTTTGTCACTCCAGCCGTTGTTCGTTCTAAGCTATTCTTTATTCTATTTGTTTTTGTCAGTCTGTCAGTTTGTCAGTTTGTCAGCCCGTGTCCCCGTTTGGCTGTCTGACTTTTCTATGAACCAAGCTGTTACAATTTCAATCTCTTTTTTTTCCCCCCTCCATTTTCGTATTCGTATCCCATGCTGCTGTCAATTGTGTCGAATTGTTTGGAAAATTTATCACCAAATCGCGACTTGTTTCTTCAATTAGTTGAAAAAGTTTGATTTTAAACATTTTTATCGTTTGACAGTTCTTTGACGGCAGCTAAAAGTTGGTCGTTCTATTTAGGTTTCCTCAACCAGATTGACTTTAGGAGTTTGGAAAGTATGTGGGGAATGTTTTGTGCCAAAATAGTTAGATATAATTACAGTTTAGCAGAAATATTTGTTCTTGGAAGTTATGTTAAAAGTTTTACCCGCATAATAAAACTTCGAATTCAGAAAGAGCGTTGCATTAAAGAAATGAGCTAAATATTAGCGGTGATAGTCATTTGGCATCGAAATGATAATTTCGGTATATTGCTCATCGTATTTAATCATTTTAATACCTCAACATTTTAAAAGCCAAAACATCTATTTTTATGATGATCAAATCAATCCTTGTTTATAAAAGCTGGCGATAAATGAACACATCTAAAAATGTTTTGCTATAACCTGATGTGATAATACATCGTGATAACTATATAACTTTACGTTGTTGGTGTATGTACGTTTATTGTGTTTTTTACAATGGTTTGAAAATTGTATATCAGCAAAAAAATGAAATTAGCAAGTGAACATTTTTGAGTCATGATTTTTTTATGATTTCCTACGTGAATTGACAAGAAAATAATGCATCGATCAACTTAGTTTGAAGACTTTTGGTGGTGAAGCACCGCACACAGCGACTGTAAGACTGGATCAATAAGTTCTA
Source organism: Pherbina coryleti (assembly GCA_943735915.1). NCBI lineage: Eukaryota > Metazoa > Arthropoda > Insecta > Diptera > Sciomyzidae > Pherbina > Pherbina coryleti. The sequence continues at coordinate 137,386,653 of OX030949.1, forward strand.
GCTTGATCGTCGTTCTCTCCCAGACGAATTTTGTGAAGGTCGTCCAAGCACGGCTGTTATGGCAGAAAACATCAATGCTGTGCATAAACTGTTGGGAGCAGACCAGCATGTGAGATGGAGTCGTCTTTGGATATTAATGGGACTATTTTCCATTCGATTTTATATGAGAATTTAGGCATCAGGAAGACTTGTTTCCCTTGTGTACCCCATAATTTGACGGTTGCTCAAAAAAAAAAAAAAACTCGCGACGATTAATGCAAACAAATACTGAAAACCATGAATCTATGCTTATGAACTCGAAACAAAGTAGCAAACCCCCGACATAAGTTGTCCGCAGACGGAGTACATCCAAGCAAATGGTTGCCAGTTTTTACAGGAAATCCGGTCATGTCGCAACTGTGTCTTCCTCTGGTTCGTGTATTGACCACACATTTTTGCATCTTCAAATCGCTGAATGCTTTGATTTTTAAGCTCTGTTATGGATTTTCAGATAACCGACCATTGAATGACAGCTTTGAGTCATGTTAATTTTAAAATAAATTTCCCTTGTTCTCTGCCACCGGTAGTTCCAGTCTTAAATCCTGATTTTGTTGAGTTGAGAAATTCCATCTGTTTTGGATTTTGTATAAATGTCTATACGGATAGTAATCTCTATCGGCCGATTTGATAAAGAACGTTATCATATGTTATAATAACATAAAAATCATTATACAACAAAAAAACAAAATATGACATCATAAGTAGTCAGAAATATAACATATCATAAAAACAAGAGCCCAATTAACCTTAAGCGTGAACACCCTTAATAGTTCTCAAGGCCAAACCTTTTAAAACTAACTAGTAACTAGTAGTTTAACTAGTATATAAAAAGAAATTAAAACATGAAAGAATGGTGCAACAGAAAGTTTACACAATGGATTTCTCTCAGTGAAGAAGCTTAAAGCTCTCTAGCACAGACGCAAAAATGTCTATGTGTAGATCAGTGGTGATCAACGATTGGTTCAAGCAACAACAAAGAGAGCTTTACGAGTGCACAGCTTTACACCGAAACAAGAAGTTGATAAAAGCTCTCACAACATTTGGTGCAAAAAAAACTTATGGTGTGTTGGATTTTTAATATAATGGCCTCATTTTTATTTTTGTTTTTGTTTTTCGCGGTTATAACATAGAAAAGATAAAAAAAAGGTAAAGTGATGAATGTATTAATGTTTTTAATGAAACATTGCAAAATATTTACGTACATTCATACAAAAAAAAAACAGTAAGCAACACCCCCACCGCATGAATGCTCAAAGAATACTTACTTTAAATTTAAAGCACAGCAGAAAAAACAAACTTTTCCGCTGTGTACAAACCAGTGATGTGATTTGGTGGGATTTCGGGCTCATTTTGGGATATTTGGCCTATTTGAGATCGTGTGGGATTTCAGATGCTTAGGTGGGATTTTCTACTGAATCATAATTTTTTAAAGTGTAAAGTAGCAAAACTGGTTGGTATCACTATTATGTAATCTTTCGAAATTTTTCGTTTTATTGCTGTTTCATTGATTCTAAATATGTAAGAAAGGGATATGTATATTCAAGAGGCTTAAAATTATTGAAAATAAGATCCTCATTTAAAAACAAAAATATAAGCTCAGTTTCATTTTGATGCAACGAAAGTAATTTACGATTACTTCATACACTTAAGAGAGTTTTTATAAAAAACGCAGTGTTTAACTTTTCGAATTTTTTTTTTTTATAAAATTTTTTATATTTATTAAAAAAGTTTATTATGTACATTATTTAACTATAAAATTATTATAATGTTAAAAAAATGTAGGGGAGGATGCCCGCCTACTAAACACGTTTTGCTTTGAGGCCATACCTTTGGTTTAAAACATAATTTTTCAGAGATCTTGGTTTCATTTGGAAGCTAAATTCAATAACTAACAAGAATTTCAATCAGAATTTTAAATTTCCAAAAATTGTAATTTTGGCAGCCGATCTAGCAAAAGTCTTGAAATCATCCGCTTAAAAAATCGGCCCAGCTACTGAACACCTAAAACAAATCGTTGAAAAAATTAGAAAATGAAGTAAAAACGCTAGTTGTTTAGAGTTTACAAAAAGTTTATTCTATTAATAGTTCACTATGAATTACTGAACTTTCAACAATAGAGATTTGAATTTCTTTGATGGCTGCAGCCATCGCATCAGAATTTATATTCGTTCTTCTTTTCACTTTTTTTTAGGCGACGCCATTCTAAAATTGTATCTGAACGTGGACGAGAATCAGAAAAACTATTTTAACTAATTTCAAACACTATTTTCAATCATATAAATGACAATTTTTTACTTGCACGATTTCTAAAAATTTGTTCGGAAGGTGGACTAACGTTTTGTTCAGTAGGTGGGCAGGCACGCCATCATGATATCTCAATATTGTTCGATTGCTCGTCAAATTGTGAAAAATAAACATTTAATATAGAATTCTACTCATTCTCTGAAACACTCTGAAATTCACTAAATAGCAATTAACTATTTTTGCTCAGCTACGTTTTGTTCGAATATTTTATTTCTCAACGGCCGTGGGGCTAAAGCAGCATGCGCATTCATCTCAATAATTTATCAAAAGTGAACATTCAATGAGATGTTACTGCGACACTTTACACATTGGCGCATCATACAGACGTCAGAACTCACAGTGTTCAGTAGTAGGTGGGCCTGTTCAGCAGGTGGGCATCCTTATTTCTTTTCAAAAATTGCATAAAAAATCGTTATTGGTATAAATATTTGGGTGGGATTTTTTGTGGGTTTTTCGTGTCATTTTGGTGGGATAAACAGGTCTAAATCAGGATGTGATCGGGATTTTTTACGAAATCAGAATCACATCACTGGTACAAACACACAGAGCCGATTGCTAATTCGTGTACAAAAGCTCAATGTACAATGGGCAATGAGAAACCATGTAGTGAGCACCACTGGTGTAGATCAGTGTTAAACAGCTTTGCCCCGAAATACATTCACAAAATCAAAAGCACGAATATATCTCACATACGGCACGACGAAAGCTTCAGTTTGAAATTCTCCGTCGAGCAGTTAATATCTATGCTGTTTGCTTATGCGCTCAGTTTTATCAGATCGTCTTCTTAAACTGAATAAAATTTTGTTTATTTAATTTATGTAAAATTTAATTTTCACCAATTAACACATAATTTTTTAATCAAGTAATTAATTTCTCAATACTTTACTTTATTTTAACACATATTTTTTTATTTATTCATGCATAATTTTTAATTGAAATAAGTAATTAAAAGAAGTCAGAAGACTGCATTTATCTCATTAAATTAATACTTGTCTTTACCTTGTCGTTTCCATTCTCTTTATTTATTTTTTTTTTATACTTTTTTTAAAGCTCGTATCTTTTTTTATATACTTTTTCTAACTTTAATCAATTTCTCTTTTCTTAGCTAATATTATTATTAGATTTTCTAGGTTTGGCTTTACCTTAATTCCGCTTTTACCTCATCAACCTTTTTGAATTCTATAAATAAATTTGAAATAAAAACTGTACAATAGCAAGTCAACTGGCTAAAGTCGTTTTGCAAAATAACACGCAATTTTCTTTCAGTGAAAGCTTAAAAGCTCGCTTGTGTTAAAGCAAAATTAGAATGTATTTGTGGGGCAAAGCAGTTTAACACTGGTGTAGATCAATGGTGGGCATTCTTACACAGCCGCAAACTTGGCGTTTATGTGTATTTGTGCATTCAAAAGCTTTCCAATGTTGAAAAAGTGTGTAAAAAGCTCTAACAGCGTGCGTGTGAAGCTCTAGCAGTGTACGTGTGGCGGTAGAGAAAGCTCTTTGCCCGAGAGTAACAGAATGCCCGACATTGGTGTAGATTGCGCACCACTGTTTTAAAGTTTTCAAACCATTTTGTCATTGAAAAAATCGCAATCTACAACTTGTAGTTATGTTTCCAATAAATTAAAAAAAAAAAATAGTTTATTACATTAGTAGTACTTTAAGCTTTATTTGCAACTTTAGCGTTACTTGTGGTATATTTCCAGATGGCTTAAAAGTAACAGAGGTTTTTACCTTTGTCTAAAAAATTTTTTAAGTCCCTGGTACGGTAAATTTTTTAACTTCTTACGGTTTTTTCTAAAATATTTGAAGAATTAATGAAAGCTCGTATTGTATCCTTTTTGGAAAAAAAAAACTTTTTTTTTTTTTGTAAGTTCCAGTTTGGTTTCAGACCTGGCCTATCAACAGAAGACGTTTTATTGAATTTTGTTCAAACATTTACTCGAACCTTAATAATAAACGTTTTACAGCAGCTCTTTTTGTTAATATCACCAAAGCGTTTGGCACAGTCGACCATACAACTTTGCTGGATAAACTTTATATTACTGGCTTCAGGGGATTTATCTTTAAATAGCTTCAGTCCTATTTAAAAAATAGAAAGCAGCCTGTAACAATATTTGGTACCCAATGACTTCTTCCTGTTCCCTCACATTAAGAAAAAGAATTTTTTGGTGAGCGTTTTTCCACGTCCGATTAGCTCGATTAGGCCTTAAAGAACCTGATTTGGGAGGTACCGACTTCAGAGCGGCAAAATTGTTTCGAAACTTAGTTCAGACGAATGCAAAAGTGAAAAATACTTTGAAAAACAACAGTAGCATTTTCACTGATTAACAACCACTGTTTTTTCATTGTTAGGCGCAAGACTTAATAGGCACCCCTCGTACAATGTTTCCATAGTTCAGATAAGTTGCATGTAATGGAAAATTAAACATCCGTTGCGATAACTCAACATTTTATGAGCTGAGTCATAAATGAGCATTGAATAATAAACAGCCTACGTGTAAAATAAAGCGTGATTGTTGTTGATTGAATGGCACATTAATGCAGAAAATTAATCCGTACACTGAGCATGGGTATGATTTGAGACCATTACGTAGGGTTAAATTGTTTCGATTGTGATCTCATTACCAAACTTAAAAATTAAGTAGAAAAAAAAAACAATTTTGAACGGCGTCTTTTACAACATGTGGACCAGTTTAACAGGCAGACCTAGTAATCGTTGTTGTTGAAACCTTTTAATCATTAACTGACTGCCTTTAAGCCAAATTTGCAACTTCCAACAATTTCTCTCCATTTTCTCACAATATCGTCTTTTGGTCTTTTCTGGTTTTTTTTTTGTTTTGTTTTTTTTTTATACTTTTTAGTAGGCACAAAGTTTTCTTTGAGCTCGTTTGATGGGAGACACGAAAAATAATCTTAGCTCCCCAACCAACTGTTTGTGTTGTTTGTTTAAAAATTGCGGTCGCCGTATGTAGATAAGGAAATGTAAATGAAAATTCAAATAATTCTTTTTTTTATATTTTGTTTTATTTACTTTGTTTGTGCGCTTAACACGGCTACGCATTTTAAAGACAGCTCTGCATAATTTGCATTTTTGCATGCGTTTCTTCCATCATGATGAAGAAGACAGAAAAATAAAACTACAAAAATGATATAAAAACATTTCATTGCAGTCTTCAATTTGGTCACATACGGTATTAAAAAAAACTACAAACTTTGTCATTTACACTGTATGTATGTTATAATAGACACTTTGCGAAAAAAAACACGGAACGTTTTAAAAAATACATTTCGAGAAAATATGAAATTCATTAGGGGGGAAAAGAAGTTCTGGAAAATCAAATACACCGGTTATGAGTTGGTGCAAAGAGACGAAAATATCTTTCAGTTTATTAAATAGCAAAGAAGCCGCATTTCATAACTGCGACAGCAATTCCATAAGGGGCGGTGTTAAAATCTGTATTGATCGATCCAAAGAAACTTTGGGTGCAGAATTCGTATTTAAAATTCCCATTATCAGCATTGAAAGAATCTGAACAAACTGATATTCCAAAATGATAAGCAAATAAAACACACATTAATACGAGATCGTAAGTAAATCCATCAATAATTTTAAATGAGGAAGGGAATCCATTGGAAAATTTATCTTGGTTTTTAACTCACCAACATTTTTTCAATTCTTTTTTTTATCAAATAATACTCTCAGCGTCCGTAATACTTGTGGCGTCCGTGGCGTAGTTGGTTAAAGTGCGTGGCCGCTATGTCAAAGGACCTGGACACCCAGGTTCGAACCCCAGTAGCGACAGAAAAATTATTTGAATTAAAATATTTTTTCCGTACGGCCGCCACCTCACTGCAGACAATGGCAAACCTCAGAGAGTAATTAAAATGCCATGTAAAGCTTCTTGAGAACGAGAACATTCAGTTCATCTCCGTTCGGAGTCGGCGTTAAACATGTAGGTCCGGTTCTGGGTCAATTGTGTACAAACTTAATAACACGCACAACACAATTAATCATAAGAAGCTAGGTCAAAGTCCTTTCAAGGGCTGAAATGGCCAGTTATTTATTTTATTTATTTAATAAATTTTATGGTTAAATTTAATTAAATTGTTTAAAGAACTTACTTACTTACTTACTTATCTGGCGCTTACAACCATAGGTCGGTTTTGGCCTCGGATAAGAAATTGCGCCAGCCATTTCTGTTCTGCGCTTGCTGGCGCCAGTTGGAAACACCAAGCGTGGTCAGGTTATCCATCACCTGATCCTTCCAACGAAGATATGGGCGTCCTCTTCTGCGTTGACCACCACCGGGCACCGAATCGAATATTTATTTCGCTGGAGCGTCGTTTTCCATTCGCTCAACATGACCTAGCCAGAGGAGCCGCTCGATTTTAATGCGCTTGACTATGTCAATGTCAGCGTACAGCTCATAAAGCTCGTGGTTCCATCAAATTCTGTACTCGCCATTGACGCAGATTGGACCGAAGATTTTACGAAGGATCTTTCTCTCGAAGGCTCCCAAAGTCTTTTCATCACAACTGCTCACCGTCCAGGTTTGTGCTGGATATAATAGGACGGGCGTGATTAGTGACTTATAGAGCGTGAGTTTTGTTGGTTGAGAGAGGGCTCTGCTTCTCAATTGCCTACTTAGCCCAAAGTAACACCTGTTGGCAAGAGTTATCTTTCGTTTTATCTCAATACTGACATCGTTGAAAGAGTTAATGCAGGGGATCCGAGGTAGACGAAGTCCTTAACAACCTCGAACGAGATGATGTCAACAGTGACGTGGTTTCCAAGACGCTGGGACTGTTTACTTGTTGACACTAGGTATTTCGTCTTATCTGCGCTTACTACAAGACCCATTCGACTCGACTCTTTCGCTAATCTGGAGAATGGCGCGCTGACTTCGCGCGTATTATGGCTAATGACATCGATATCATCAGCATACGCCAGCAGACCAACAAGACCCATTCGACTCGACTCATTCGCTAATCTGGAGAATGCTGCGCTGACTTCGCGCGTATTATCGCTAATGATATCGATATCATCAGCATACGCCAGCAGCATAATACTTTTGTAGAATACCGTGCCACTGCGTCTCAAATCAGCAGCTCGGATGATCTTCTCCATCATTTGGTTGAAAAAGTCGCACGATAAGGAATCACCTTGTCTGAAACCTCGTTTGGTATCGAATTGGGAGTGAGATCCTTCCCGATCTTAACTGTGCTGCTGGTGTTGCTCAGTGTCATTCTGCAAAGACGGATGAGGTTTGCAGGAATACCAAATTCAGACATGGTGGAGTATAGATGATTCCTTATTGGACTGTCGAAGGCGGCTTTAAAAGATGGTGTGTGTCGATTTGTTTTTCTAGGGTCTTCTCCAAGGTTTGTCGTAACGTATATATCTGGTCTATGGTGGATTTACCAGGTCTGAAGCCACACTGATAAGGTCCAATCAGCTGGTCTACGAAGGGCCTCAAACTTTCACATAATACGCTCGACAGAAGGCTTATCCCACCGTAGTTGGCGCAACAAATGGTGGGATCGCCTTTCTTGTGGATTGGGCAGAGCACACTGAAGTTCCAATCGTTTGGAATGCATTCTTCCGACCATATTCTTCATAGGAGCTCATTAATGCATTCAAATAAGATTTCGCCTCCATTTTTGAAGAGCTCAGCAGGTAAGCCATTGACTCCTGCGGCTTTGTTTTTTTTAAGCCGAGCTATAGCTTTTAAGACTTCACTATGGTCGGGCAGAGGAACTTCAACGCTGTTGTCCACTATTGGGATTTCTGGGATATCATCTCTATTGGCGGGATTGTTGTCGTCGACACCATTCAGAAGCCTAGAGAAGTGTTCCCTCCACATCATCAGTGTACTCTAGATATCTGTCACTAGATTCCCATTTTCATCCTTGCAGGAAAAGGCCCCGGTCTTGAAACCATAGGCCAGGCGTCTTATTTTTTCAAAAAAATTTTCGGACCTCATTCCTGTCACCATGCATCTCAATTTTCTCGCACTCACGCATTTCCGCTTCTCTTTTCTTTCGCCTGAAAATGCACCTCTCTTCCCTCCTCTTCTCTTTGTATCGCTCTTTAGCAGCACGCGTTAAAACCGACTGCAAGGTGGCTTTGTAGGCGGCGTTTTTTTCTGCAGTGGCGTCGCGACACTCCTGGTCGTGCCATTGGTTTCGGCGAGGGAGCTGATAGCCAATCACCTCTTCGACAGCCGTACGCATAGAGTGGGAAATGTGATTCCACTGCGTGCATATATCGTCGATCGGAGGAGTGCGTTCTTGAAGCATGAGTTATAGTCGAGTAGCAAAGTCTTCGGCTGTTTCTTATGATTGCAGCTTTTCGACGTCTAGCTTTCTCTGTGCTGGATTGCGCGCTGTTTAAAGAACTAAGGAAATGAAAAGTGTTTGGTGTTTAAAATTGAACCATACAGATATACAAAAAAGTTAAATTATGAAGTATACACCTCCTCGAAAACCAATTCCTCTATCCTCTAAAAAACGTGTCGCAAAAGCCAATAAAATTTTAGTTTTTTAATAAACGCATTATTTTGTTGAAATGTCTGTGAGTTTTCAACTGAATTATAAAGTAAAGACTTGGAGGTTGTTTATGAAACATAATAAACGGCTACCTCGACTTATCTTGCACACGCGAACACTTTTCATCAAATTTTCTATGACATTCTGGCATAACTCTGGATGAATTGCTGTAATGGTCTGATGGATTTCCTATTTCAGCTCTAGAATCTTTTAGTGTTTATTGACATTTGCCTTCCCTTTGAGGAAACACCAAAGGAAGAAGTCCAACGGCTTCAAATCGCATGATCGCATGATGAGATAATGTCCCTTTCGAATTTCGTTTGCAATAAGTGCTTTTGCCATTGACTGTGTGACAAGTGGCATTGTCAAGTCGAAACCACATGTCGTCAAGATCCATATCAGCAATTTCAGGACAAAAGGAGTTGATCAGCATGTTGCGATATCAAGCACCAATACAGTGACTGCGGTTCCAGCTGCATTTTCGAACAAGAATGGCCCGATGACACCACCAGCCTAAAAAACACACCAAACAGTCTACCGTAGTGAGTGTTTGGAAAGCTCTTCGAGTGCTCTTGGATTCTCCGTGCCCCAAATGCGGCAGTTCTACTTGTTGAAGTAGCCATTAAAATGAAATTGGGCTTCGTCACTGAAGATGATTTTCTTCGCAAAATCGTGATCAACTTGATGATGTTTCAACATCGAATCTGAGAACGTTCAACGTTGCGCTTGGTCTGCCGGCTATAGTTCTTGGGTTAACTGAATCTTGTAAGCGTGCATATGAAGATTTTTTGCCAAAGTACGCTGCAGGTAGCTTCTGCTAACGCCAAATTCCTGAATAAGTTGACGAATCGACGTTGTAGGTTCATCATCAAGACTGACTGCTGCACGCAAAGAAATTTTTCGTTTACCGCAATTGAAAAATTCGCCAACTACACTTCGTTTGCGAGTTGTATTTGCTGCAAACGAATATTCAGTTATCATAATTATTATTTATTATATTAATTATCTTTCTCCTTATGTCCGTCCGTTATAGGGTCGGATCAAATCCTTATGGATTGCACTCTGTTGCTATCTCTGTCCGCGTATTAAGCAAATTGGTAATTTGCTTATATAGAACAGTTTGTCCATAAAGTAACTCTGAATTATAAGCGTTGTGTTTATACAACGAAGGGAAAAACAAACTAAGTTTACCGTTGGGAAAAACTCAATTGCTGCAATTTAAAAATCACTCGCCCTTATGACAAACGAAATTAATTTCCTGCAACTAAATGACGTGTTTCTCGCGACTGACTATTATATGATAATTGTTGAAACGTTTGCAAATTACGATTTCAAGCACGACAAACGAAGTTCGTTTGAGGCAAACTGTTAATAAATGTTTTTTTTTTGCGTGTAGACGGTGCGTTGTGATACAAAATCGTTTAGGCAAAGTTTTCCCAATTTTTTTAGTAAATTTCCACAATTTGTACGCTATGCTCGACCGTGAGTTTCTCCATGATTGAAACTCCATACTTGTTGTTTATAACTGTTATAGATAGTTTTAGAACTCTACGCTTTTCACAAAAGTAGCGCGTGAATAAATTGTTGTTTCACCAACAAACTTTTTTCTAAAATTAAATTTTGTTCAATGAAATTACAATGAATTTCATTTTAGTTACAATGAAAATTGTCTGTAAAATACTCCACTAAATATCCTGCTGATAAAAAATTAACAAGCACGAGTAAAAATATATAATTTACCAAATAATGAGCCCTCGTTTCAAAATAATTCTGCAAAGTGCAATAATATCTTATTCAATATGGGCTAAAAACTCTTTATTTTAATCTTCTGCATGGGTTAAAGTTCTTTGCATACCTCAATTAAAATAAAATTTAATACAATATTGCTAGTTTTTTCGCGCAGTGTAGATGTGAACGTGTTTAGGGCTTTGTTTTTATTTTAATTTTATTTCTCAAAAACAAGCTAACTCATTCATTCACTCATTCAATCCGTCACTCAGTAGCAATGCTCGGTAGGCATAACAAACAATTGTTTGTTGTTTGTTTTATTTGGCCAAAAGCCGGAATGGCAGTTTCTTAAAATGAAATGTCAGCCCACAGCAATTTAATATTATTTTGTTTTTTTTTCGCTAGTACTCGTTCGTCTCTTTTTTTTCTTAATTTTATTTGACTTCGTTCCCCAAAGCCTCGGCAGGGATTCTCAAATAATCTTCAATTTAAGCAACAACAACTTATGTATGTTTTGTCAGATGTTGTTTACCACAAGTACACCATCCATGGCGCATGTTTTACAGTTTGAGTAGCACTGTTTTGAAGTCATCGTAAAAAAGTGTTTTGCTTGGTTTTCTGGTAAATATTTGAGTACCCTTTTTTCTCGACATGCCGCGCTACTTCGTTCCATTTAAGTGACATTCGATCATTCAGTTTAATGCTAATGCAAATTTTCTTTCTTTTAAGTAAATTGACAGTTTGTCTCGTTTATTTGTTTATTTGTTATTTTATTTTTATTTTTGTGAATATTTTAAATTTGATCATTTTGAAATGAAGGAAACAATTTAAACGAACAGTTTATTTGCTGCAGTATTACTTGCATGGAACAATTTATGCTTTGCATGCAAAGCTTCTTGAACTCGTTGAGGATAAAATGAAAACATTTATGCAACCGGATGAATGACATCTAGTTTTGAACTCTTTTGAAGGCAAGTTAGGTATAGAAAAGGTACTCGTACGAGTCTATACGACAAAGTTGTATACTATACAGTCATAATTTGAAAGTAAATTCTTTCATTAAAAAACAATAAATAAAAAAAGACCCATTTACTTCCATTCTTGTTCTTGAAATACCACATTGATCAAAAAGTTTCCGGAATCACCACCGTGGGACGCTTTCAGTCACCCGATTTGAGTTATCTTTATTTTAGGTGCCCACATCTGTCATTGACATTCTATGAAATTTTCAGCTTGATAGCTTGCCATTTGTAAAAGTGAAAATGGAACTGAATTCGCAACAACGAGTGTGTATTAAATTAAACGGCGTTAAAAACCGTTTCAATGGTGCGACGACATTGCAAATGTTAGAAAAGTGTTTCGGCAACGATACTCCGAAGAAAACAGTCGTTTATCAGTGGCACGAACGTTTCAGAAGTGGCTGTGAATCCGTGAACGATGATGAACGCAGATGAAAGAAAGAATGAATGACCGTAGACCACAAATTAGGGAGATGACCATTAGAGAGATGGCAGAGGAGTTGAGCATTGCTTTTCGATCCGTTCGAGACATTTTGATTAATGATTTGGGCCTCAGACGTGTCGCTGCAAAAATGGTGCCGAAAGACCTGAATTTCATGCAAAAAAGAAACCGCATTGACATCGCAAAAGACATGATTTTCAAGGCCGAATCCGACTCAACATTCATCAAACGAATCATTACTGGAGACGAGACGTAGATTTAGGAGTATGACACGCAATCCAGACAACAAGCGAATGTAAGGCATGCACCGAATGAGCTGCGCAGGAAAAAACCACGTCGTTTTCAGTCGAAAAAGAAGGCGATGCTCACAGGTTTCATGGATTATAAGGGTGTTGTGTATCATGAATTCTTTCCACAAGACCAAACAGTCGACAACGAGTATTATTTGGGCGTTATGAGACGTTTGCGTCAAAAAAGACCGGATTTGTGGGCAAAAAACTCGTGGATCTTGCACCACGATAACGCACCGTCGCACGATGTCATCGTCATCCGTGAACATTTGGCTAAAAACGACTTCACCTAATTTGGTGCCCTTCGACTTTTTCCTATTCGGTCAACTCAAGAAACAGCTCCGCAGAACGCGTTTCAGCACCCACAATGAGATCATGGAAAAATCGAAGATGGCTCTGATGGCCATATCGCAAACCGAATATACAAATGTTTCGAGGATTGGATCAAGCGCTGGCATAAGTGCGTTACAGTCGATGGGGAGTACTTTGAAGGGGACAATATCGATTTTGATGTATAATCTTGTATTTTTAATTTCCTGAATAAATTCCGGAAACTTTTTATCGAGGGGTATATTGGTACGAGGGTTACCTATTAAGTGTTGCGCCTATTAATGAAAAAAGAGTAGTTAATCAGTGAAAATACTTCTATTGTTTTTCAATACATTCCTCCAAGATAATCAATACACTTTTGCATTCCTTCGATCCAATTTTTGAAACAGTTTTCTTCACTCTATAGTTGGTATCTCCGAAACCAGGTCTTTTAAGGCTTCAACGGTCAGGTTCGGGTGTAAAAAATGCTCACCACATAGATTTTCTAATGTGAGGGAACAAGAAGAAGTCATTTTGTGCCAAGTCGGAACAGTAAAGCGGATGACCCATCAATTTCAAGTTTTTAGTGCCCAAAACTCTTTTATTAGAGCTGATGTGTGGGAACTCGCATTGTCTTGATGGAGGATGATGTATCTTCGGTGGTTGGTTTTCCTCAATGCTCCGAAGACTTTTGGCAAATAAATGGTTTTGTACTCTTTACATTCAGCATTAACAGTTCTCCGTTGCCCAAGTGGTCAAATCAACCGGTTTTCCTGAAAAAACTGGGAACCATTTGCTTGGATGCGCTCCGTCCGCGAACAACTTTTGTCGGGTTTTGCTCACTTTGAAAGACTCAAACAGTGGATTGCTGCATTGTTTCGAGCTTATAAGCGTAGATCCATATTTTGTCACGTGTGGTAATCCATGCGTACAAACCATTATAGTCGTAGCTGTATTTCGAACCACACCCGCTGTATTTTTCAGCATTTGCTTGCACCAATCGACCCGAGTCTTATTTTGAGCAATCGTCAAATTATGGGGTATCAAACGGGAACAAATCTTCCTGACACCTAAATGCTAATGCTAATGCCCAAGGATAACTTCATCTCAAGTTATGTCACATGCCAGTCTACTGCCAACAGTTCACGCTCAGCATCGATGTTTGCAGCCACAACAGTCTTTCTTGGACGATCTTCACAAATTTTGTCTTACAGAGAACGACGCCCACGTAAAAAAACTCATTGAACCAGCTTCTTACAATCACTGGGTGTAGTGCTCTATCACCAAAAGTCAAACTAAGTGGATCGATGCATCCTTTTCTTTTCAATCCAAATGCAAAATACTCAAAAAATGACCACCCGAAAATGTTCACGTGGTAATTCCATTTTATTGCTAAAATACGATTTTCAAACCAGTGTAAACAACACAATAAGCGCATCTACACCAAAACGTTGTGAGTATATAATATGCTAGAAAATGTCAAATTTACTAATGGAACTGTCAAAATTCATCTGGCAATGCTAAATGTTGCCGAGGCATAAGACTTAATGGGCAGCCCTTTTATATGAACCACAAGTTATTTCTTTTGCAATTTTCTTAAAATTTAGTGTTCTTTTATTAATTAATTAAATAAAATTTTCGAGTAAATTGGAACTACTCTTAATCAAGCTTATAAAGAGATAATCAGTTTATAAATCGGGTAAATACAAGTTTCTTAGAATATCATATAAAAACTGTGTTTTTTGTTAAGTTAAGAAAATCGCTACCACGATAAAAGAATGCGTGCCATTACCGTTAATAATGTTTGAAAAAGTTTTGTGTAGATTACAAAAAAAAAAAAAAAAAAAACATTGCACTATAAGGGGAAAATATGGCAACAGAGAAAAGAGAACATGGAATATTGTGTGAAAACGTCTCACAGTGTAACGAGGTGGACAAAATTAAGTATGGAAAAAAACTTTGTAAAAGTAAATTTGGATATTTTATAGCTAAGAGTCTTAATTATGTGAATCTAAAATAATTTAGCGATATGCTTCTCACTATTTGTGGAAGTTATGCTCTATAAATATTGCCTTGAAAATTAAACGAAATATTGGGTTTTATAGTTTTGTACTGAATATATTCCAAAATCGTTTTTTTTTATAATTCATAAACAAAATTTTAACAAAGATATAACAGGTCATTCAATACGTCCGTAAGATAAGTAAGAAATAAACAAAATTTTTATAGAACTCGATTATATCCCTCTTGGAACAAAGTCTGATTTCAATATCGAAAAATGTAAGTTTCTCGAAGAATTGGCGAAGAAAACTATCGTGTTCGAACTCATTAAAGATACGATAACGATCCGTTTGGCGTTCTTAACGGACAGTTCGTAAGCAAGTGATGGTTTTGTATCGGAAAAGAGCCTGTTTACGATATCGTAAACAATAAATTTTATGTAAAATAAACGAAGAAAATTATCGTATTTTTATTCTTATACGAATCGAAAACGATCTATTTGGCGCAGTAATATTTACTTGAAAACGAGTGTTTCTCTACTTACAAGAGATTTGAGCGCATGCTTGCATTCAGCTCCAATTTTATACCGCTGCATTTTATATCTACCGGCTGTTTTCTTTTCCGTTTTCTTTTTTAAAATTAAATTCCTTTTTTACGTTCACTTACAAACATTTTAATTCTATGAAAACAAATTTAACAAATTTTTTCATTTAAGACTTCTTCTTAACCACACTTTTTGATTTAATGCAAACGTCATTATTTTTCTTATTTCACTATACTGGGTAAGCAATTCGAAGCCCAATTCATTCAATTTTGCCATCATTTTCATCGATTTTTGACACGGTGATTGTCTTGGTGAGACAACACTTTTTTCTTTTGCAAATGTGGCCGTTTCTTTGCGATTTCAGCCTTCAATTGATCCCAAAATGCACAGTAATAGTCGCTGTTGATGGTGATTCGTTTTTGGAGATAGTCGATGAATATTATTCCTTTCGCATCCCAAAATATAGACGCCATCACCTTACGGGCCGACTGTTGGGTCGTTGCTCGCTTTGGATTCGGTTCGTCGAAATTTAAAATTTTTTATTTTTAGGCATCTTGCTAGGAGACATCGTTTGTTAGGGCTCTGACTACAACACTCACTAGAATTAGTAAGTTTGGTTACAATGCTTTCAGAAGAAGCTTTAGAAGCTTATCATAAAGAGTTTAGAAAAATTAGGTTAAATCATACCCGTAAAGACTGTAGAGAACTATCCAATAGAGATTTATTCCGTGTATTACTGCTTTCGTCAAATCCTTCCATATCTTCTTATGAATTCTTTCTATATCTTCTCATAAATCGATGAATTATATTTAAATGAAGATCACGATACGAATGATGAGACAATTGATTTCTGACTTTGTGTCGAGTGATTCTACGAATAACTCTGATGACAGTTAATAATTTTCTGTTATTTTCTATCATTCTAAAAATCTATGTAAAATTTGAACAAACCTTTATATTAAAATGAGAATATTTATGAATTCATAAACTTATAATATTGTGTTGGCGGGCAAAGGGCGTGGTCAATCTGAATAAAATAGTTAAATGATAAATAAGTGAACCAATTTAAAAATACGCAAGTTCTAATTTTTAAAGCTCGAGATGTTGCTCTCTAATTCTTCATTTTGCTTGGGAGATGGGCGAAGGGCGTGGTAAACCTGAATAAAATAATTATATGATTTTTAAGTGTATCAATGTAAAAATAAACAAGTCAATTTCCTTTCTACTCATTTTTACAACTCGAGCTGTTGCACGTTTATGCTTTTTTTATATGGGATGTCGGCGAAAGGCGTGGCTGATCCGGATGAAAGATTTATATGGTAATTATGTTAATCTAGTTAATAAAATACTAGTTTATTTTATTTCTTATATTTATTGCAAGTCGAGATGTTCACTTTTATACTTCATTTTATATGGGAGGTGGGCGAAGGGCGTGGCCGATCTTGATGAAATATTTATATGGTAATTATGTGAATCTAGTTAATAAAATACTAGTTAATTCTATTTCTTATACTTATTTATTACAACACGAAATGGTGCACTTTTATTCTTCATTTTATGTGGGAGGTGGGCGAAGGCCGTGGCAGATATTGATAAATGTTTGTGTGGCGTTTTATTTTTAAGAAAGCACAAAACATGCTAAATTTCATGTAACATTTAATTTCTTTTCAGTACGATTTTTCTATTCTTATTCTATTCTATTCTATTCTTTCTATTTCAATTTTTGGAAATATTTCTATCTATTCTATTTTTGTCCATCATCCCATAGAACCCGCTACACTGTGCGTCATGGCTTACGTCTCTCGTTATTGTTTCCCTTCGTACTCCCTTCACAGTAAGTCATAAATTTCAACTAAGCGCTTAATAATGTCCAACCTATTGATGTCATGCTGTTTCTTACGTCATTCACAATTGACGTGGCTTTTTCCCTTATCACGTTAGTTACGCTCTGATTTAAAAACGAAACTTTTTAATTATGGTTTATAAATGTCTTTTACTTATACTCTTGCATAGTATATTACTCAATTGCATGTCTTTTTATAAAATGACATTTCAATTTTAAAATTAGTTCCATAAAATCAATTCTCGAACACATTTTGATGTTCTCATAATGTACTGCCATAGTCCTCTATTAAAATATTATTACAGCATTAAATTTAATTAAAGACTGAACTTTTATAATTATACACAAACTGTGCAATTATACAACAGCATGAGTCTTAACACTCTTAACTTGGATAGCAAGAATTGTGTTTATTCTTTTAGATCATAAAGCTTGTACGTGCAATAAATCATGCCGTCAGCTGCTTACAAAGTTTATTACAAATAAGCATTTAGCTTTTAATAGTTATAAAGCCGGTTTCATTTGCATTTGATTACTTCTTTTGGGCTATATTTTAATGTTAACATCGGTTCGTGGAAAGAGATACTGAAGTAGTTCTCATGACTGTACAGAGGGTTTCGACAGCTATAATTATTATCTTTTTTTTTGTTTTTTTTTTTATAAAAGCAATGTTTAATTAATTTATTTTGATTACTCTGAGTTTGTCGTTATTGATGGTTGCCTAGAGTGGCCTTCACTTACATAGAATCTTTATTATGTGAAGTGATATTTTACCCTATCAAGGAACCATTGTTGTTTTGTAAAGAAGGTACTTATTTTCCTGGATTTTGCGGGTTTCTCTTCCCAGGAAGGCCTGGCAGGTATTTTGACCCGGGACCCCTGGGAGCCACCGAGGCTGCCATGAAGTTTAAATTTTTCGCTGACAACTCGATATCGCAAAATCCAAATTTCCTGTTGGGAAAACCTGTAGAATGGTCGATTGGTATTTTCATTGAGATCAGTTTCTGTAAAATTTTGTATTTGTCCCAAGCCCATTGACCGAATTGGGTACTTATTAAAATAAAATAATGTGAATAAGGTTCTAACCACTATATTACTTTCTATTTTATACTATTTTATATTCCGTGCCTACTGCGTATTCAATTTTACGAGGGTTGCTATTTAAATTTCTTGCCTTGACAATTCTTACCATCTATCCTTTGCATTGGAAATTTGACATTGGTTAACATAACCTTCGTAATAATATGTTGCCATTTGAGAGCGATTTATGTTAAAAATAATTTGAAAATCATTTCGCGCCATAAATGGAATTAACTCGTGAACATTTTTGTGCGATTATTTTTCTTAACTTCCAACGTGGATTATCAAAACATCGATGAACATTATTCCTATAGCATTGTAAAAACTCTTGTATCGAATTTAATCATCGTCCAAAATCGTCCAATATTTTGAATTACATTGAAGACAGGCTTCCAGAAATTTTGAGTATCTGAATCAACCTTCAGCGTGGAATCTTTATTAAGTACCTTTTTAATTTATATGCATTGCAATCTCAAGCACCAGGGAAATTCGTGACTAAAGATATTAGGTGTATAAAAAAGTTTTAAAGGATTTTTTTGAAATGGCATTTCTAGTATTGAATCGAATCGGACAATGTTGCAACCAACTTCATTTGAAGCCTCTTCATTAGGTTTTCTTTTACAGTGTGTGTTGTTTCAAACAACAAGTGCAAACAACATAGTTTTTGTGTGCTCCGAATATGTTAAATTTTGTACCAACAAAACACATTTTCCGGGAAAGTTTACTTTTCTGCTTTCATTTGAAGAAAAATACAACTGAAGGCCATCGAATGCAGCAAGAAGCTTACGGGGAATATGTTTCATCGAGTTACACATGTGAGTTTCGGTGAGTTTAGAAGTGGTGAGTTTAATAGCGATGACACAGAGCGTGTAGGACGGCCAGAAAAGTTTGAGGATGCCGAATTGGAGACTATGGCTGACTTCATAAACGCAAATTGCAATGCAACACTGGAAAGTCAAATGTTCATAAACATCCATACTTTATTTTTGACAATGTGGTGTGTTCACTAATGCGCCTTTGCAACCCTTTGCGATGCGCATCAAATGTCATTTCGGCGCATCATTTCATTTTATGATGCAACATGAACGTCTCACAAACAAAGCAAGCATATTTAAACATTATTGAATTGATTTAATTAGAAATGTATAAAATATTTGATTTTATTAATGCATGACTTATTTGCCATACTATTTAAAGTGATAATAAATGGACACACGAAAGGAAGCTCTTGCTAATAAGAACAAGATTGCACTTTGAAAGTGACTTTACTGCCAACAAAAAGAAAAGAAACACAAAAAGAAAAAAATTTTGCTGGAGATAAAAGAAATTTATGGCACGTTTCCTTTCACAAGAAACAAAATAAGTAGATGTTTTTTTTTAATTGCACGGTGGTGTTCACAAACGCCTTCAAATGCACTGCATCATTTGACAAAGTAGTGATGTAAGGCAACATTGCTTTGCATTAGTTGCGCAATGTTTTGCAGTGTTGCATTGCAACTTGCGTTTATGAAGTCAGCCTATATTGGATGAAAAATCTTGCCAAATGCAAGAAGAACACGGAAAAGCATTGGGATTGACTTAACAAGCAATATCTATTTGCTTAAAAGCCATGGGAATGATCCAAAAGGTAGGATATTGGGTGCCGTATGTATTGAAGCCGAGACACGTCGCACGCCGTTTTTTCACTTGTGATCAGTCGGGTGTCCCAAATGAAAATTTTTTTTTTGAATTTCATAGTTGCTCAGCCTTTGTTTGAAAGCTTATGGAGTCAAGTATTTTTGAGATTTTTTTTTTTTTCAGATATTTTGAAAG